>CM050165.1:452591932-452961932 GCA_027410445.1 Discoglossus pictus | reverse complement strand
AGAGAGAAGGAGGGATGGAGAGAGGGGGAGAGAGTGAGGCAGAGAGAAAAGGAGGGAGGGAGAGAGAGAGGGAGGGGGAGAGAGAGAGAAGTAGGGAGAAAGAGAGAGGAAGAGAGAGTGATATGGATAGGGCGAGAGAGAGAGAGGGTGGGGGAGAGAGGGGGAGAGAGTGAAGTAGGGAGAAAGAGAGAGATATGCCAAGCAGCAGCTGCAAAGGCAAATAAAATATTAGCATGTATTAAGAAGGGTATAGAAGCCAGGGAAGCAAATATAATTCTGCCACTATACAAATCTCTAGTACGCCCTCATTTGGAATATGGAGGACAATTTTAGTAATTCTGATAACCTTATATACATGGTCAAATAACTTTTTGTGCCAAGAGGTTTCCAACTGACAAGAGGACATCCCATGAGGTTAGAAGTAAAAAGATTCCACCTTAAAGAAAGAAAAGGGTTCTCCACAGTAAGGGTGGTTAATCTGTGGAATTCTCTACCAAAGGAGGTGGTGACAGGGGATTTGATAGATAACTTTAAAAAGGATTGGATACATTTTTAATAAAAAGGGTATTCAGGGTTATCCTAGATAATTAGAGACGGAGTATTGATCCAGGGAAGAATCCGCCAGTATCTGGGGTCAGGCAGGAATTTTATATTTTTTCCCTTTTGGTTTTTTCTGTTTGCTTCCTCTGGATCAGTCCATCGTGTACTGGTCAGCCCATGGTATATTGGGTTACAGTATATTAGCCAGTTCATGGTCCCTTGATCAGTTCCTGGGGTATCGGGCAGTCCATGGTTTATTAGTTCATTGTATATTGGTCAGTGCATGGAGTATTGGTCAGCTAATGGCATATTGGTCAGTGCATGGAGTATTGGTCAGTGCATGGAGTATTGGTCAGCTAATGGCTTATTGATCAGTCCAGGGTATTTGCCTCACCTGGTGTCCGAGTCCTCATTGGGGTACTTGTCCACCACACTGATGATGTCCAGACAGACCAGCCCAATGCACAGGATCTTCTTGTCCTCCATGTCTGAGCTCCTCTCTTCCGGACGCTCCTCACACACTCTGAACTTTGCACTCTGTTTATTTATCTAAACTTTACCCCTTAGTGTGAGAGGAGGAGAGAATGAGAGAGCGTCAATGAAAAAGAGACAGGTGAATGAGAGAGAAAGAGAGAGTGGTAGAGATAATGAGAGACAGAAAGAGAGAAGAAAATAGACAGAAAACCATAGTAAGAGACCCTCTCCTGCCCAGTAAATAATAGTTATTACGTTATGATCCAGAAGTTCAGTGGATGTAACCCGTATATATATATATATATATATATATATATATCATTTATGTCTTTATATTGCGCACTCTACTGGAGGAGGAGTAACCATGCCAGGGGGTGATCATCTTGCATGGAGGTGTTCGTGACCACAGGAGGATGTCCCCATGTGATTGATATATTATATATATCTATACTAGCGACTTGCCCGTCAAAAAATGACAGTCAATAAAATTTGAAGCCATGTTAATCATGTTAATGCTGTTCGGCAAACAATGTGAAGCTTTTTATACTGTAAGGACCTTCGGCGCTCATTGCGAGCCTCTCCTTGCGTGTCCTTTGGCTCCTCTCTATATTTTTGAAATACTAATTAATGAATTAATTGAATAATAAATTAATATAGTTTACCTATTTGTAATTAATATATGTAACACTCAGTAGCCTGAAGAGCTAACAATCTATTTGTATTGTCCTGCAGCATATAATGTCCAGTGGGATTGCGGCTGGCCTGAGGAGATGGTGTCATGAATATCCCAACAGTGCATTAGAAAGAGGCTGCGTGCGCGAGGGCAAACCGTTGGATTATTTGCGTAAAGCGCGACTGTAGATGCGTAATGTTGTTAGTGGCAAGTCAGAGCTGTAAAATACCGTAGTTTGTCTACGTGCTCCGCGCTTCGCGAGCATTTTCCTTTGTAATAGTTTATTTTGTGCCTTGTACTTTCCTGGGTTAAAGTGGTACGCGGTTGGAGGTGTTTTGCGCGGTCCAGGGTTGTGTAGCCTCGTTTTCATTTTTTTGGGCTGCTATTTTTCGGGTGCCGAAACTCTGCAAAATCGACTTAAATTCGCCTTCCACTAACTCCCAGGCGTCCTGCTGTGTGTGATGTTTTTGTTGTATTTTTTGTGTTTTTTGCTTTGCATATCGCCTAAGTGCTATGAGTTAATGGCTTGCCTCGCTATGCGAGGCTCGCAGGCAATGAGCGCCTTCAGCGCTCATCGCCTAAGTCGTACGCACCACGCAAAGCGTGATGACGTCTCGTAGTCTGACAATCCTCTTTATCTCCCCCTGATCCCTTCTTCTCTTTCTGCCCCTTGATCCCCCTCCTCTCTTTCTGCCTCTTATCTTCTTCCTCTCTTTCTCCCTTTTCTCCCCTTACTCTTTTTCTCCCCCTTTCTCCCCCTGATCCCCTCTCTCTCTTTCTTCACGGAAACCCCTTCTCCCCTTAATCCCCCTACTTTTTTTCTCCCAATGATCCCACTCCAATTTTTCTCCCCCTGTAAGACAGGAGGAAGAGGGGGAGCAAGAGAGGAGAAGGAGGGGGAGAAATAGAGAAGGAGGGGGAGAAAGAGATTAGGAGGAGAAAAGAGAGATAGAGGGAAGCGAATGAGAAGAGGAGGATGGACGAGAAAGAGAAGAGGTTGAGGGGGAGAAAGAAAGGAAGATGAGGGGGAAAAGAAAACAGGAGAGGGGGAAAAGAAAGGAGGAGAGGGAGAAAGAGAGGGGGAAGGGGGAAAGAGGAGGAGGAGAAATAGCGGAGAGGCGGGAAGAGGTTGGGTAGAAAGAGAGAAGGAGGGGAATAAATAGAAGAGAAGTAATGGGGAGAAGGAGGAGAAAGAAAGGAGAAGTGGGAGAAAGAGAGCAGAGGGGGGAGAAAGAGAGGGAGTAGGGAAGAAAAAAGAGGAGGTGAAGATAGAGAAATAGAGGAGGGAAGAGAGATAAGGAGGAGGGGGAAAGAGAGGAGGAGGAGGGGGGAAGAGAGGAGGAGGGGGAGAGAAAGAGAGAGAGAAAGAAAGAAAGAGGGGGAGAAAGAGGAGGAAGGGGAAAAGGAGAGAAGGGTGAGAAAGAGAAGAGGACCTTATCACTTTCTTTCTTTCTTTCTCTCTCTCTCTCTCTCTCTCTTTCTTTCTCTCTCTCTCTCTCTCTTTCTTTCTCTCTCTCTCTCTCTACCTGTAGTTTCCACAGTTCCTGGATGATCACATGACCTGTAGCCCCGCCCCTGTGTGAGTCACTGACTGGGTCTGGCCCTCAGGGCCTGATTCACTAACATTCTCCCAGGGACTCAATACCAAGAGTCAGCTCCTGATGTGATGTAAGGATTGGGAATATTAGTCATAACATGTATCAGTATAATATGTATGTGGAGGATATGATACAATGTGATGTGTTACAATGTATCACATATAATATGTATGTGGAGGATATGATACAAGGTGATGTGTTACAATGTATCACATATAATATGTATGTGGAGGATATGATACAAGGTGATGTGTTACAATGTATCACATATAATATGTATGTGGAGGATATGATACAATGTGATGTGTTACAATGTATCACATATAATATGTATGTGGAGGATATGATACAATGTGATATGTAACAATGTATCAGTATAATATGTATATGGAGGATATGATACAATGTGATGTGTTACAATGTATCAGATATATTATGTATATGGAGGATATGATACAATGTGATGTGTTACAATGTATCAGATATAATATGTATATGGAGGATATGATACAATGTGATGTGTTACAATGTATCACATATAATATGTATATGGAGGATATGATACAATGTGATGTGTTACAATGTATCAGTATATTATGTATATGGAGGATATGATACAATGTGATATGTTACAATGTATCACATATAATATGTATGTGGAGGATATGATACAATGTGATGTGTTAAAATGTATCAGATATAATATGTATGTGGAGGATATGATACAAATCTACCTTGACAAATCTTTATACTGACCCTGGATGTATTTATATAAGGTAATCATATCTCCTCTTAGACACCTTTTTTCTATCAAAAATAAGTGTAATTTGGTTAGTCTTTCTTCATAACTTAGCCCCTCCATTCCCCTTATTAGTTTTGTTGCCCTCCTCTGTACTTTTTCCAGCTCTAAAATGTCCTTTTTATGAAGTGGTGCCCAAAATTGTACTCCATATTCCAAATGAGGGCGTACTAGAGATTTGTATAGTGGCAGAATTATATCTTCTTCCCTGGCTTCTATACGCTTCTTAATACATGCTAATATTTTATTTGCCTTTGCAGCTGCTGCTTGGCATTGAGCACTGTTACCTAGGTGGTTGTCCACAAGTCTCCCAAATCCCTTTCAATATCTGATACACCTAGATTTGCTCCATTAAGATTATAAATTGCATGGCTATTTTTCCTTCCCAGATGCATAACTTTACATTTATTCGTATTAAATCTCATCTGCCATTTAGATGCCCATTCCTCAATTTTATGTAAATCCCTTTGAAGGGAAAGCACATCATTATCTGATTTTATTACCTTGCACAACTTTGTGTCATCAGCGAAAATGGAGACACTACTTTCCAGTCCCACCACTAAGTCATTAATAAATATGTTAAAAGGAGAGGACCTAATACTAAGCCCTGAGGAACCCCACTTACTACATTAGTCCAATCGGAGTATGTTCCATTTACCACAACCCTTTGCTTCCTGTCTTTTAGCCAGCTCTCAATCCATGAGCAGATATTTACTGCAATTCCTGTATCTCTTAGTTTACACAATATTCTCCCATGTGGCACTGTATCAAAAGCCTTTGCAAAATCCAAATAGACTACATCCACTGAGTTGCCTTGATCCAGGTTCTTATAACCTCCTCATAGAAACTAATTAGGTTTGTTTGACATGACCTATCCCTCATAAACCCATGTTGACTCCTACTTATAATCCTGTTCAAATAGACATATTCTTGTATATTATCCCTTATTAACCCTTCTAAAAGCTTCCCCACTACAGAAGTGAGGCTCACTGGTCTATAATTCCCCGGATTTGCTCTAGATCCCTTTTTAAATATAGGTATCACATCAGCTTTTCTACAGTCATCTGGTAGAGACCCTGTGTTGAGTGAATCTTGAAAGATTAGATATAATGGTTTGGCTATTACAGAACCCAGTTCCCTTAGTACCCTTGGATGATTCCATCAGGACCCGGGGCTCTATTAACATTTATTTTCTCCAATCTCTTTTGGATTTCTTCCTGCGTAAACCAATTATTTGGTGAAGGTAGTGTAGCCCCATTATGTTGCCGTGTCCCAACCACTGGTACCTCCCTTGTGTATACCGAAGAAAAGAACCTATTTAGCTCATCTGCCTTTTCCTGGTCACTAATTATCAGACTGTGTCACATTTTAATGTCCTAAAGCTTCCTTCCTCACCTTCTTCCCAGTAAAATACTTAAATTATATTTTAGGGTTAGTCTTACTCTCTTTTGCAATTACTTTTTCCTTTTCTATGTTAGCCAGTCTAATAGCCCTTTTGCTGCCTTGGTGATTTCCTTGTACTCAGCGTAAATAAGTCTATCATTTTAATGGTTGGTGTATTCTATCAGTGAGAGACAGAATAACAAAAACAATGCAGGTCAAAAAAATGATAAATTGATTTGCAGGCCAGTGAGGGAAATAAGTATTTGATCCCCTAACAATCAGTGAGATTTCTGGCTCCCGGGTGTCTTTTGTACAGGAAACAAGCTGAGATTAGGAGCACTCTGAAAAAGGGAGTGCTCCTAATCTCAGCACGTTACCTGTAAAAAAGACACCTGTCCACAGAAGCAATAAATCAATCAGATTCCAAACTCTCCACCATGGCCAAGACCAAAGAGCTGTCCAAGCATGTCAGGGTCAAGATTGTAGACCTACACAAGGCTGGAATGGGCTACAAGACCATCGCCAAGCAGCTTGGTGAGAAGGTGACAACAGTTGGTGTGATTATTCGCAAATGGAAGAAACACAAAATAACTGCCAGTCTCCCTCGGTCTGGTGCTCCATGCAAGATCTCACCTAGTGAAGTTTCAATGATCATGAGGTGGGGAATCATCCCAGAACTACACAGGAGGATCTTGTTAATGATCTTAAGGCAGCTGGGACCAGTCACCAAGAAAACAATTGATAACACACTATGCCGTGAAGAACTGAAATACTGCAGCGCCCCCTAGGTCCCCCTGCTCAAGAAAGCGAATGTACAGGCTCGTCTGAAGTCTGCCAAGGAACATCTGAATGATTCAGACGAGAACTGGGTGAAAGTGTTGGGGTCAGATGAGACTAAAATCGAGCTCTTTGGCATCAACTCAACTCGCCTTGTTTGGAGGAGGAGGAATGGTGCCTATAACCCCAAGAACACCATCCCCACCGTCAAACATGGAGGTGGAAACATTATGCTTTGGGGGTGTTATTCTGCAAAAGGGACAGGACAACTGCACCGCATCAAAAGGATGATGGGCGAGGCCATGTACCGACAAATCTTTGGTGAGAGCCTCTTTCCCTCAGCTAGGGCATTGAAAATGGGTCGTGGATGGGTATTCCAGCATGACAATGACCCAAAACACAGCCAAAGGAAACAAAGGAGTCTCTCAAGAAGAAGCACATTAAGGTCCTCATGGAGTGGCCCAGCCAGTCTCCAAACCTTAATCCCATAGAAAATCTGTGGAGGGAGCTGAAGGTTCGAGTTGTCAAAAATCAGCCTCAAAACCTTAATGACTTGGGGCCTCATTCTATTAGCGGCCGCAGCCGTTGCGGGGCCGCAAGGACCGGCCGCAAGCTATTCGGCTATTCTATTTCCTTACGGCCGGGGACTCCGGCAGGCTTGCGGCCGGTGCCTTGCTATCTCTTGCGGCCGCTCGCGCCAGAGGAAAGCCTTTGATCTAAAACGTCCGCAAGAGTTTCGGCCGTAAGAAGTTCCTATTTGCAATTCAATTGCTCCGAGAAACCTCTCTGCAAGGCTAAAAACTAACCGCAGCTTACTTGCAGGAAAGAGGTCCCGCTAGCACCAATTAAGCACATAAAATAGCTCAAATAAAGCCATCCTGCACTTTGAGAAGACTATAAAGGGATTTTAGGTGTTAGAAAAAATAGCACATAATTATCCTGTACTCAAATCCGTAAAATATTTAATTTTTAATACCTGTAAAATATCCATGTAAAAAGTCCAGAGTGCTTGGAGCACCTCAGACCTGGCCACGCTGCAGCCGGAAAATAAACAGTTAATTTGAACTCGGGTTTGGGCAGATGTGCAAGCTTGAGAGGGGGTTACTTTTAATCCTCATGTCCCCCAATATGATCCCTAGCATTTACAGAGCTGTACAGTGCAGGCTTGAATTTATTTTTGCGTTTTTATATTTCTGAGATTACGGCCGGTTCCAAGATATGCGGCCGGCCGTAAGATGAGATCCTTGCGGGGCCGTATAATAGAATCGCGAGTTAACAGAACCCCCGCAAGGAATCGCAGCCTTACGGCCGATTTACGGCCGATAATAGAATGAGGCCCTTGGAGAGGATCTACAAAGAGGAGTGGGACAAAATCCCTCCTGAGATGTGCGCAAAGCTGGTGGCCAACCACAAGAGACGTCTGACCTGCGATTGCCAACAGGGGTTTTGCCACCAAGTCCAAGGGGTCAAATACTTATTTCACTCATTGACCTGCAAATCAATTTTTTGACACGTGTTTTTCTTGTTTGCTTTTTTTTTGTTATTCTGTCTCTCACTGTTAAAATACACCGACCATTAAATTATAGACTGGTCATTTCTTTGTCAGTGGACAAACGTTCAAAATACTCCCCCCCTCCCCCCACTGTATTATGGAATCCAGGTCCAAAACAAGATCTACTGCAGGGTCAGTTATTGGAGAACCCAGATCCAGATCTACTGCAGGGTCCGTTATTGGAGAACCCAGGTGCAAAAGAAGATCTACTGCAGGTTCAGTTATTAGAGGACCCAAGTCCAGATCTACTGCAGGGTCCGTTATTGGAGAACCCAGGTCCAGATCATATCAGTTTACCTATTGAGGTAAATGGATATGATTAATATGGACATCACACCCTGGTCCAAAAAAAGAGCTTCTGCAGAGTCAGTTATTGAAGGACCCAGGTCCAGATCCAGATCTACTGCAGGGTCCATTTTTAGAAGACCCATGTCCAGATCTACTGTATGATCAGTGATTAGGGACCAAGGTCCATATCTAGATCTATTGCAGGGTCAGTTATTAGGAAACCCATGCCAGATACAGATTGACTGTAGGTTCAGTTATTAGGGGATCCAGATCTGCAGTAGAGTCCTACGGTAGATCTGGATCTGGATCTGGGTCCCCTAATACCTGATCCTCCAGTCGATCTGGATCTGGTCCCTTATTCTGGACCAGGGTCTCATAACTGAAAACTGCAGCCAATCCGGATCTGGGTCTCCTAATAATTGAACGTGCAGTAGATCTGGACCCTGGTCCCATAATACTTGACACTGCAGTAGATCTGGATCTGGACCCTGGTCCTCTAATAACTGACCCTGCAGTAGATTGGATCTAAGTACCCTAATATCCCCTCTGGATCCCGACCCTAGTCCCCTATTAACTGACTGAGCAGTAGATCTAGATCAGGACCCTGGTACCCTAAAAACCTGACACTGCAGTAGATCTGGGTCCAGACCCTTGTCGTTTAAAAATTGATGCTGCAGTAGATCTGCATCCAGACCCTGGTCTGCTAATAGCTGACAATGCAGTTTAGCTGGACTCGGACCAGGGTCTAGATCCAGATCTATGACAGGGTCAGGTATTAAGGGACCAGTGTCCGAATCCAGATCTACTGCATGATCACTTATTAGGGGACCAGGGTCCAGATACAGATCTACTGCAGGGTCAGTTATTAGGGGACCAGGGTCCAGATGCAGATCTTTGACCCCCTTCTTACTGGCCTCTGCTACCTCATTACATTTACTAATAATCCCTCTATCTTTAGGTCTCTTACAGTATGTAACTCCCTTCTTGTGTATGTTTATTATTGTTATATTGTGTGCATATCCAAAGAGATATATAGATGCTGGACCTTGACTTCATTTTTACCTATAGATGTGGACCTTTCTAAAGAATAAATTACTAGTTTTGCAGTGGTGAATCTCGAGCATGGAGGACCTGGTGCAAAACAAATTTAGGGGCATGACCATCCAGCTAGTGTCAGTGTTATAATCATCCAGCGAGTGTCAGTGTTATAATCATCCAGCGAGTGTCTTGGTCATACAGTCAACGTCATGGACATCCAGTGAGTATTATGGCTTTTCAGTGACTTTCATAGTCATCCAGTAAATGTCATGGTCATCCAGTGAGTGTAATGGCCATCTAGTCAAGTAGAGTGTTATGACCATTCAGTGATTGTCACGCCTATCCGTTATGAGTTGTGACCATCAATATCATGGTTATCCAGTGAGTAAAACCATCCAGTAAGTTATTCAGGCAGTGCCATGACCATACAGTGAGTGTCATGGTCATCCAGTCGCTGTTATGGCCTCCCAGTCCATGTCATGAAAATCTAATCAGTTTCATGGTCACCTAGTAAGTGGAATTACCATCTAGTGAGTGTTATGGTCATCATATGAGTGTCATGACCATGCAGTCAATATCTTGGCAATCTAGTTAGTATATTGGGCATCCAATGATTGTTATGGCCATCCAATGAGTGGTATGACCACTTAATTAATGTTATGCTCATCTAGTAAGTTTCATGGCCATCTAGTGATTGTTATGGTCATCTAATGAGTGTCATGACCATCCATTCAATATGTTGGCCATCCAATTGATATATTGGCCAGCAAATGTTATCTGATGCTTTCTTTCGAAAACATTGTTTGAAATTAAGACATATAAAAGGAAGTGACACATATATAAGAAACTTTATTAAATATATTGCCTTAATCTTGTAATTTTATAAGCAGAAAGTTTATAAAAATATAAACCAGACCTTATATAACCAATGCCGGTCGCTACACGACCTTCGTGTCATTAGAGCAGCAATATTGCCTGGAAACGTCTGCCCGCAAACTGGTATAACCACAACTTCCTGCCACCCACCATGGGCCGGACATTGGAAGACTACGGATAATGCTGACCATCTACAGTCACATTCTGGGGTTTCTTGACCCTTAGTTACACTTTCCCAAAACTGCAATAAATAAGCAAATATTTTTTCAGATCAAGTGAGCAGGGTAAGAAATAAATGATAACGAGCTGAAAAAAGTATTTAAATTATCAAAAATATAAAATATTAGCTGCCGAAGGCAATGCTGCTTTAATGAAGGCATTGTATATATTATCTATACAGGTACGTGTGGTGTACTCAGTGGTATTTATCATGCAACATTAACAACACTTAGTAATACAGTAAATAAGTTTCCTTTGCAGTTTCTTGGAGAGCGAATAGTTAATTTGTGTGGCATTTTACCATATCCTGGGTCCCCTAATAATAAAGCTTAATACTTCACTCCATACAATACATCTTACAGAACATGTTGAGATAAAATCATTAAATACACAGTCTGGAAGGAGAATAGACCCATAATTGCCCCCTGAGATCTCCATCCTACCCCCTGAAATCTATACTATAGACACCCTCTCAGATCTCCATCCTAGCCCCCTGAGATCTATACTATGGACACCCTCTCAGACCTCCATCCTAGCCCCCTGAAATCTATACTATAGACACCCTCTCAGATCTCCATCCTAGCCCCCTGAGATCTATACTATGGACACCCTCTCAGATCTCCATCCTAACCCCCTGAGATCTATACTATAGACACCCTCTCAGATCTCCATCCTAGCCCCCTGAGATCTATACTATGGACACCCTCTCAGATCTCCATCCTAACCCCCTGAGATCTATACTATAGACACCCTCTCAGATCTCCATCCTAGCCCCCCTGAGATCTATACTATAGACACCCTATCAGATCTCCATCCTAGCCCCCCTGAGATCTATACTATAGACACCCTCTCAGACCTCCATCCTAACCTCCTTAGAGCTATACCATAGACACCCTCTCAGACCTCCATCCTAACTCCCTGAGAGCTATACTATGGACACCCTCTCAGACCTCCATCCTAGCCCCCTGAGATCTATACTATATACACCCTCTCAGACCTCCATCCTAACTCCCTGAGATCTATACTATGGACACCCTCTCAGATCTCCATCCTAGCCCCCTGAGATCTATACTATAGACACCCTCTCAGACCTCCATCCTAACCTCCTTAGAGCTATACCATAGACAACCTCTCAGACCTCCATCCTAACTCCCTGAGATCTATACTATAGACACCCTCTCAGATCTCCATCCTAGCCCCCTGAGATCTATACTATAGACACCCTCTCAGATCTCCATCCTAGCCCCCTGAGATCTATACTATAGATACTCCCTGATACTCCCTCAGATCTCCATCCTAAACCCCTCAGATCTTTACTATGGATACCCTCTCAGATCTCCATCCTAACCCCCCTCAGATATCTACTATAGATATTCTCTCAGAGCCCCGCCATGTTTTCCTCTCATATCTCTGCTTCTGTATCATACAACAAGATCCCACTGAATATGGTGAGTGGCTCGTCCGAATATGCCAACCGTCCCATCACCAGGTCAATGCAAACAGTGTCCCCGGCACTTAGCTCCAGAATTATGTTAAATATTCCCAAGGACCCTGGAGTGTTCTTGTTCTCAACCAAGGGCTTCTTCTCTAGGCCCTCTGGCTGGAACCCAGCAGAATCCACTCGCGCTATTCCATAATTGGATTTAGAGAGCACAGCTTCAACCTTTTCATTTTCGTATCCGGTCAGTATGGCGCTGATGAAGTAACGACCTTCTATTGGTGCTGTAAAGATACCTGGAAAAAGAAAGGCAAGTTCAATGGCTACCTCAGTCAGGCAACAAATGGCGTAGTAGGAACATGGCAGTCACTGGAAGTAAAATGACTGATAACTGGTCACATAACCAACCACTACGTTCAGGTGCCAGTATTTTTGCTACCAGGTAAGTCTCCCTATAGATTGACCAGCGAGATGCACCCTTTCATTTATTAACCTTAAATGGACTGGGTTCAGCTCAATAACCCAGGTCCCTGGTCTCTCCCCAACCTAGGCCATTTATATGTTTTTCAGAATTAGGTGCAAAATAGTGAGCAATCAGTGACAGTGTACTGACTGACCACATGCCCCTTGTGACTGGCCACCCACTGACAGTGCACTGGCTGACCCCTTGATTCCATATGACTGACCAATCACTGACACTGTACTGGTTGATGCCTCACCTCCATGTGATTGTCCACTAACTGATAGTGTATTGGCTGACCTATTGCCCCCTGTCTCAGTGCCTCACATTATCCCTAGTGCACTAGAGGAAAGGACACACAAGTCTATTATTAAGCCAAATGTCTGGTACTGGTCAGTTAATTTATCCCCCCTTTTACACCATCTCTATGGATTAAGGTCAGAGTAACACAATGACTGTTCTGAAAGCACTGACCACCTCACCACTATTACTCACCTGTCTCTGGGTCATATGAGTTCCCATCATTCACTAGGACTTTGTCAAAAGCGATGGTGCCAGGATCCACCTGTTGGTAAGTGAGACCGGCGGAGAAGGAGACCTGGGGCCTTGAGATAACCTCACCTACAGGACCTGGAGATGGAGCAGAACGTGTCACCACCATAATAATAATATTATTATTATTGTCACCATGCTAAACCTTATTAGCTTGTGATTAGTCAAAGGGGGAGAGTCACAGACACAGAGAGGGAAGGGGGAGTCACAGAGGGGGAGACATAGACACTAGTCTTATACTCTGAGGGTCCATGTGGGTCACACTCACCTTGCTCCCCTCTCAGACCTGTAAAGAGAGAAAGATATTAGTAATGAGCATAAAGTAAATCCAGTTACAAAGTCATGTAACTCACCACCCCACCCCGTGTAGATAATACCTCTTCCTATCTATGAAGCATACAATACTCTAAGTGAGGTCGACAAGTGGTATATATAGAGTCACACAACCCCCCGTGAGATGCTGGTACCTCTCCATATACACCTTGAAAATGTATATATATATATATATATATATATATATATATATATATATATATATATATATATATATATATATAAATATCAGAGTATTGCAGTATATAGTGATACCTTTTTTATTGGACAAACATATTCATAGGTTTCATGACGAGCTTTCGAGAGCGTTCCTCTCTTTGTCGAGTCAGAGTCAATACTGATTATAGATTCACAAATACAGCAAAAAAATTCCAGGATTAACAAATAATGTTCTGATCAGCCAGCCGTGCAAGTGTGTAGGGGTGCAGACCAGAGTAAGTAAATTGGGGTTGTAAATAGTTTCACATCTAAGGAACCATAGAGCTGTAATTCAATGTCTACATTAAGGCCTTAGTTATTACTGTTAAAGATCATAATCATTTTAATTTCAAATGCCTTTCTTTCCTTGGTGTTTTTAAAAAAACTTTGAGTAATTTGATTTAATTTGATGACATGGAGTGGTTATTCTGGGTGAAATGGTGTCCAACTGGAGTACAGTATGTCTCCTCGTTGTGCTTATTGATGGAATGTCTGTGTAGATTCATCCTCATATGTAATTTCTGGCTGGTTTCTCCAATGTACCAGCCTCTCTCACATGTAGTACATTGTATCATATAGACTCGGGGAACTTATCCGAACGTTCCCCAAGAACTTGCAGCACGAATTGGAGCAGCTCATCCATCACCAATGGTAAACTTAACTTATCTGTATACAGGAAACCTACAGACAGATGCAGTTATCTCCACAGCTCTAGCTTTCATCCCTCACATATTAAAAAAGTGATTATCTATAGTCAAGCCATCCGATACCACAGCATATGTTCTAACAATGAGGACCGTGATAAACATTTAAAAACACTGTCTGACTCCTTCAGGAGAAAGGGCTACAAACCTAATGTCATAACACAGAAAGTAACCTCTGCCATTAAAACACCCAGGGAACACCTGCTGCAATACAAAACTAAAGAAATAACCTCACGTACACCTCTGGTAACCACATACCATCCGGATCTAGAAGGAATCCGCAAAATATTTAAGGATATACAACCACTGCTAACAAAGGACACATAATTAAAACATATATTCCCCAAAACCCCCACTCTTGCATTTAGGCAGCCACCAAATCTCAGACAAACATTGGTGAACGGTTGATTGGCCAATGAAGAGCTTAATATAGAAAATGGCACAAAACCTTGCAATAAAAATCGGTGTAAATGGTGTCAACACATCTGCACAGGACACATGCACAACAAGAATTATTCTTATTATTATCTTTACTTATATTGCGCCAACATATTCCGTAGCGCTGTACAGGGGTTTAGTACATGGCAAAAAAAAAACTTAACACCTTATAAAGAATGGAGGGCCTTGTTTTTGAGCTTATAATCAAATGTACATAGAGCTTGTTTCCAAGACACGAACACACTATTGAAAACTCGCAAACCTACAATCTAACAGCCTTATTAAATTGCGATTCGGTAAATTTAAAAGGGCTCTATTTAAGCACACAGCATATTTTTTTTACAAAAGTTTTTAGTTCGTGAACTTCTATCCAAAAGCGAGGTCTTCACTAACTAAAAACTTCTGTAAAAAAGATATGCTGTGTGCTTATATAGAGCCCTTTTAAATTTACCGAATCGCTATTTAATAAGGCTGTAAGGGTTTAGGTGTGATACAAGAGGGTGACAAATACAAAATGGCAACAAGAAAGCAATTTGTTCAGTCAATTGGAGGGGTCTGTGAGCTGTACTGTAGATTGTGGGTGGGAGTGTTATTAAGCTGTGGAGTGTGCAGTTGTAATTATAAAGGCTGAAGGTGATATGATTTTTTAAACAGGTGTGTTTTTAGTAATTTTTTAAAGGTTTTGAGGCAGGAAGATAATCTAATGGAGCGAGGCAAGGAGTTCCAAATAGTAGGGGCAGCACGAGAAAAGTCTTGAAGACGGGAGTGAGAGGAGGTGATGAGAGAGGAGGAAAGAAGAAGGTCGTTAGCAGAACGAAGGGGGCGGTTGGGAGAGTATTTTGAAACAAGAGCAGAGATATAAGGGGGTTCACTGTTGTTGAGGGCTTTATGTGTTAGGGTCATAATTTTAAATGTGATTCGGGAAGCTATGGGAAGCCAGTGGAGTGATTGACAGAGAGGAGCTGCAGACACTGATCGTTTGGTATTGAAGATGAGTCTAGCGGAGGCGTTCATTATGGATGGAGGGGAGACAGACGAGAGATGGGTAGGCCAGCAAGGAGTGAATTGCAGTGGTCGAGTCGAGATATGATGAGAGAGTGTGTTAGAATTTTAGCTGTGTCTTGTGTAAGATAATGACGAATTTTGGAGATGTTTTTTAGGTGAAACTGACAAGATTTTGTTATCGATTGGATGTGAGGAATAAAAGAGAGGGCGGGATCCAGTAGAACCCCAAGACAACAGGCCTGGGAGGTGGGAGTGATGATGATTTGAGGAGTGGAAACTTTAGTAGAGGGTGGAAAGATTTGGAGTTCAGTCTTAGACATGTTGAGTTTGAGTTGACGGGTAGACATCCAGGAGGATATGCTAGAGAGGCAGTTGGAAACATGAGCTAGAAGAGAAGGGGATAGATCAGGTGCAGAGAGGTAGATTTGAGTATCATCTGCATAGAGATGATACTGAAATCCAAAGGATTTTATGAGGGTGCCAAGGGAGGAGGTGTAGATGGAGAAGAGGAGGGGGCCTAGGACAGAACCTTGGAGAACGCCAACAGACAGAGGGAGAGGTGAAGAAGAGGTGCCAGAGAAGGACACGCTAAATGTACGATCTTTTAGATAGGATGTGAACCATGAAAGAGCTGTGCCCTGGATGCCAAATGAGCGGAGAGTTTGGATTAGAAGAGGGTGGTCAACTGTGTCGAAGGCAGCAGAGAGATCCAGGAGAATTAGAATGGCGAAGTGACCCTTTGATTTGGCAGTTAGCAAGTCATTGGCGACTTTTGTGAGGGCTGTTTACAAGAAGACCTATAACATCAGAGGATCATATTCTTATACATCATCCAATGTAGTCTACATGATACAATGTACTGCATGTGAGAGAGGCTGCTTCATTGGAGAAACCAGCCAGAAATTACATATGAGAATGAATCTGCACAGACATTCCATCAATAAGCACAATGAGGAGACTTACTGTACTCCAGTTGGACACCATTTCACCCAGAATAACCACTCCATGACAAATCTCAAAATCAAAATACTCAAAGTCTTTTTTAAAAACACTAAGGAAAGAAAGAAATTAAAATGATTATGTTCTTTAAAAGTAATAACTCCGGCGTTAATGTAGACATTGAATTCTTATCTCATTATCAAAATTTCCTGTAACCTCCAACATTCCTGATTGTAACTATATATGTGTGTTTATTAATTTTTTATTTTATTTTATTTTTTTGTTCTCTGCCTTCCTCCTGAGTTTGGTTACAGCTCTATGGTTCCTTAGATGTAAAACTATTTACGACCCCAATTTACTTACTCTGGTCTGCACCCCCACACACTTGCACGGCTGGCTGGTCAGAACATTATTTGTTAATCCTGGAATGTTTGCTGTATTTGTGAATCTATAATCAGTATTGACTCTGACTCGACAAAGAGAGAAACGCTCTCGAAAGCTCGTCATGAAACCTATGAAAATGTTTGTCCAATAAAAAAGGTATCACTATATACTACAATACTCTGATTATTCATCTAGATTACTGGACATTCACGGCTACCTCACTCTTCATATATATATATATATATATATATATATATATATATATATATATATATATATATACATATACATATACATATATACACACACACACATACATACATCTTCCCTCTTGTAACTCTCCAGTAGCGAGTCTGTGAAACATGATATTTACTTTTTTTATTCCAAGGAACATTATGAAGTGTCAAATGAGGTGCCCTTCACAGGGAATCACCCAGATTGCATCATTGCAGAACCCCCCTTTCTAGTACCTCTCCATATAGACCCTAAACATTATACTCTAGGTTAGGTCTGGTTAGTAAAATATACAGTTACAAGATCCCCTCTTTTCTGGCCCCTCTCCATATACACAATATCTGGTTCTAGGGTTCCACCTCTCATACATTATTTGACATAACCCTTTCTTACCTGGAGGTCCTACAGGTCCCTGCTTCCCCACATTCCCATCTTTCCCAGGAGGCCCAGGAGGTCCTTGAACACCCTGTGGTCCTTGTTTTCCTTGTGGACCAGGAGGCCCAGGAAGTCCAGGGGGACCTAGTTAGTGAATAAGAATATGTATTAAATGCATTGCACATCTAAAAATTATGTCTGTAAATCCTATTTCTGCTGTATATCCCATGTTTATATCTGTACGTCCTAGTTCTGCTGTATATCCCATGTTTATATCTGTACACCCTAGTTCTGCTGTATATCCCATGTTTATATCTGTACACCCTAGTTCTGCTGTATATCCCATGTTTATATCTGTACGCCCTAGTTCTGCTGTATATCCCGTGTTTATATCTGTACGCCCTAGTTCTGCTGTATATCCCATGTTTATATCTGTACGTCCTAGTTCTGCTGTATATCCCGTGTTTATATCTGTACGCCCTAGTTCTGCTGTATATCCCGTGTTTATATCTGTACGTCCTAGTTCTGCTGTATATCCCATGTGTATATCTGTACGCCCTAGTTCTGCTGTATATCTCGTGTTTATATCTGTACGCCCTAGTTCTGCTGTATATCCCATGTTTATATCTGTACGTCCTAGTTCTGCTGTATATCCCATGTTTATATCTGTACGCCCTAGTTCTGCTGTATATCCCATGTTTATATCTGTACGTCCTAGTTCTCCTGTATATCTCGTGTTTATATCTGTACGCCCTAGTTCTGCTGTATATCCCATGTTTATATCTGTACGCCCTAGTTCTGCTGTATATCCCGTGTTTATATCTGTACGCCCTAGTTCTGCTGTATATCCCATGTTTATATCTGTACGCCCTAGTTCTGCTGTATATCCCATGTTTATATCTGTACGCCCTAGTTCTGCTGTATATCCCGTGTTTATATCTTTGCGTCCTAGTTCTGCTGTATATCCCATGTTTATATCTGTACGCCCTAGTTCTGCTGTATATCTCGTGTTTATATCTGTACGCCCTAGTTCTGCTGTATATCCCGTGTTTATATCTGTACGCCCTAGTTCTGCTGTATATCCCATGTTTATATCTGTACGTCCTAGTTCTGCTGTATATCCCGTGTTTATATCTGTACGCCCTAGTTCTGCTGTATATCCCATGTTTATATCTGTACGCCCTAGTTCTGGTGTATATCCCGTGTTTATATCTGTACGCCCTAGTTCTGCTGTATATCCCATGTTTATATCTGTACGTCCTAGTTCTGCTGTATATCCCGTGTTTATATCTGTACGCCCTAGTTCTGCTGTATATCCCATGTTTATATCTGTACGCCCTAGTTCTGGTGTATATCCCGTGTTTATATCTGTACGCCCTAGTTCTGCTGTATATCTCATGTTTATATCTGTACGTCCTAGTTCTGCTGTATATCCCGTGTTTATATCTGTACGCCCTAGTTCTGCTGTATATCCCGTGTTTATATCTGTACGCCCTAGTTCTGCTGTATATCCCATGTTTATATCTGTACGCCCTAGTTCTGCTGTATATCCCGTGTTTATATCTGTACGTCCTAGTTCTGCTGTATATCCCGTGTTTATATCTGTACGCCCTAGTTCTGCTGTATATCCCATGTTTATATCTGTACGTCCTAGTTCTGCTGTATATCTCATGTTTATATCTGTACGCCCTAGTTCTGCTGTATATCTCATGTTTATATCTGTACGCCCTAGTTCTGCTGTATATCCCGTGTTTATATCTGTACGCCCTAGTTCTGCTGTATATCTCATGTTTATATCTGTACGTCCTAGTTCTGCTGTATATCCCGTGTTTATATCTGTACGCCCTAGTTCTGCTGTATATCCCGTGTTTATATCTGTACGCCCTAGTTCTGCTGTATATCCCGTGTTTATATCTGTACGCCCTAGTTCTGCTGTATATCCCGTGTTTATATCTGTACGCCCTAGTTCTGCTGTATATCCCATGTTTATATCTGTACGTCCTAGTTCTGCTGTATATCCCATGTTTATATCTGTACGTCCTAGTTCTGCTGTATATCCCGTGTTTATATCTGTACGTCCTAGTTCTGCTGTATATCCCATGTTTATATCTGTACGTCCTAGTTCTGCTGTATATCCCGTGTTTATATCTGTACGCCCTAGTTCTGCTGTATATCCCATGTTTATATCTGTACGTCCTAGTTCTGCTGTATATCCCGTGTTTATATCTGTACGCCCTAGTTCTGCTGTATATCCCATGTTTATATCTGTACGCCCTAGTTCTGCTGTATATCCCATGTTTATATCTGTACGTCCTAGTTCTGCTGTATATCCCATGTTTATATCTGTACGTCCTAGTTCTGCTGTATATCCCGTGTTTATATCTGTACGCCCTAGTTCTGCTGTATATCCCGTGTTTATATCTGTACGTCCTAGTTCTGCTGTATATCCCGTGTTTATATCTGTACGCCCTAGTTCTGCTGTATATCCCATGTTTATATCTGTACACCCTAGTTCTGCTGTATATCCCATGTTGATATCTGTACGCCCTAGTTCTGCTGTATATCCCGTGTTTATATCTGTACGCCCTAGTTCTGCTGTATATCCCATGTTTATATCTGTACGCCCTAGTTCTGCTGTATATCCCATGTTTATATCTGTACTCCCTAGTTCTGCTGTATATCCCGTGTTTATATCTGTACACCCTAGTTCTGCTGTATATCCCATGTTTATATCTGTACGTCCTAGTTCTGCTGTATATCCCATGTTTATATCTGTACGCCCTAGTTCTGCTGTATATCCCGTGTTTATATCTGTACGCCCTAGTTCTGCTGTATATCCCGTGTTTATATCTGTACGCCCTAGTTCTGCTGTATATCCCATGTTTATATCTGTACGCCCTAGTTGTGCTGTATATCCCATGTTTATATCTGTACGCCCTAGTTCTGCTGTATATCCCGTGTTTATATCTGTACACCCTAGTTCTGCTGTATATCCCATGTTTATATCTGTACGCCCTAGTTCTGCTGTATATCCCATGTTTATATCTGTACGTCCTAGTTCTGCTGTATATCCCATGTTTATATCTGTACGTCCTAGTTCTGCTGTATATCCCGTGTTTATATCTGTACGTCCTAGTTCTGCTGTATATCCCATGTTTATATCTGTACGCCCTAGTTCTGGTGTATATCCCATGTTTATATCTGTACGCCCTAGTTCTGGTGTATATCCCATGTTTATATCTGTACACCCTAGTTCTGCTGTATATCCCATGTTTATATCTGTACGTCCTAGTTCTGCTGTATATCCCATGTTTATATCTGTACTCCCTAGTTCTGCTGTATATCCCATGTTTATATCTGTACGTCCTAGTTCTGCTGTATATCCCGTGTTTATATCTGTACGCCCTAGTTCTGCTGTATATCCCATGTTTATATCTGTACGCCCTAGTTCTGCTGTATATCCCGTGTTTATATCTGTACGCCCTAGTTCTGCTGTATATCCCGTGTTTATATCTGTACGCCCTAGTTCTGCTGTATATCTCATGTTTATATCTGTACGCCCTAGTTCTGCTGTATATCCCATGTTTATATCTGTACGTCCTAAGTCTGCTGTATATCCCATGTTTATATCTGTACACCCTAGTTCTGCTGTATATCCCATGTTTATATCTGTACGTCCTAGTTCTGCTGTATATCCCATGTTTATATCTGTACGTCCTAGTTCTGCTGTATATCCCATGTTTATATCTGTACGCCCTAGTTCTGCTGTATATCCCGTGTTTATATCTGTACGCCCTAGTTCTGCTGTATATCTCATGTTTATATCTGTACGTCCTAGTTCTGCTGTATATCCCATGTTTATATCTGTACGCCCTAGTTCTGGTGTATATCCCGTGTTTATATCTGTACGTCCTAGTTCTGCTGTATATCTCATGTTTATATCTGTACGTCCTAGTTCTGCTGTATATCCCATGTTTATATCTGTACGCCCTAGTTCTGGTGTATATCCCGTGTTTATATCTGTACGTCCTAGTTCTGCTGTATATCTCATGTTTATATCTGTACGTCCTAGTTCTGCTGTATATCTCATGTTTATATCTGTACGTCCTAGTTCTGCTGTATATCCCATGTTTATATCTGTACGCCCTAGTTCTGGTGTATATCCCATGTTTATATCTGTACACCCTAGTTCTGCTGTATATCCCATGTTTATATCTGTACGTCCTAGTTCTGCTGTATATCCCATGTTTATATCTGTACTCCCTAGTTCTGCTGTATATCCCATGTTTATATCTGTACGTCCTAGTTCTGCTGTATATCCCGTGTTTATATCTGTACGCCCTAGTTCTGCTGTATATCCCATGTTTATATCTGTACGCCCTAGTTCTGCTGTATATCCCGTGTTTATATCTGTACGCCCTAGTTCTGCTGTATATCCCGTGTTTATATCTGTACGCCCTAGTTCTGCTGTATATCTCATGTTTATATCTGTACGCCCTAGTTCTGCTGTATATCCCATGTTTATATCTGTACGTCCTAAGTCTGCTGTATATCCCATGTTTATATCTGTACACCCTAGTTCTGCTGTATATCCCATGTTTATATCTGTACGTCCTAGTTCTGCTGTATATCCCATGTTTATATCTGTACGTCCTAGTTCTGCTGTATATCCCATGTTTATATCTGTACGCCCTAGTTCTGCTGTATATCCCGTGTTTATATCTGTACGCCCTAGTTCTGCTGTATATCTCATGTTTATATCTGTACGTCCTAGTTCTGCTGTATATCCCATGTTTATATCTGTACGCCCTAGTTCTGGTGTATATCCCGTGTTTATATCTGTACGTCCTAGTTCTGCTGTATATCTCATGTTTATATCTGTACGTCCTAGTTCTGCTGTATATCCCATGTTTATATCTGTACGCCCTAGTTCTGGTGTATATCCCATGTTTATATCTGTACGTCCTAGTTCTGCTGTATATCCCATGTTTATATCTGTACGCCCTAGTTCTGCTGTATATCCCGTGTTTATATCTGTACGCCCTAGTTCTGCTGTATATCCCATGTTTATATCTGTACGCCCTAGTTCTGCTGTATATCCCGTGTTTATATCTGTACGCCCTAGTTCTGCTGTATATCCCATGTTTATATCTGTACGCCCTAGTTCTGGTGTATATCCCATGTTTATATCTGTACGTCCTAGTTCTGCTGTATATCCCATGTTTATATCTGTACGCCCTAGTTCTGCTGTATATCCCATGTGTATATCTGTACGCCCTAGTTCTGGTGTATATCCCATGTTTATATCTGTACGCCCTAGTTCTGCTGTATATCCCATGTTTATATCTGTACGCCCTAGTTCTGCTGTATATCCCATGTTTATATCTGTACGTCCTAGTTCTGCTGTATATCCCGTGTTTATATCTGTACGCCCTAGTTCTGCTGTATATCCCGTGTTTATATCTGTACGTCCTAGTTCTGCTGTATATCCCGTGTTTATATCTGTACGTCCTAGTTCTGCTGTATATCCCATGTTTATATCTGTACGCCCTAGTTCTGCTGTATATCCCATGTTTATATCTGTACTCCCTAGTTCTGCTGTATATCCCGTGTTTATATCTGTACACCCTAGTTCTGCTGTATATCCCATGTTTATATCTGTACGTCCTAGTTCTGCTGTATATCCCATGTTTATATCTGTACGTCCTAGTTCTGCTGTATATCCCATGTTTATATCTGTACGCCCTAGTTCTGCTGTATATCCCGTGTTTATATCTGTACGCCCTAGTTCTGCTGTATATCCCATGTTTATATCTGTACGCCCTAGTTGTGCTGTATATCCCATGTTTATATCTGTACGCCCTAGTTCTGCTGTATATCCCGTGTTTATATCTGTACACCCTAGTTCTGCTGTATATCCCATGTTTATATCTGTACGCCCTAGTTCTGCTGTATATCCCATGTTTATATCTGTACGCCCTAGTTCTGCTGTATATCCCATGTTTATATCTGTACGCCCTAGTTCTGCTGTATATCCCATGTTTATATCTGTACGCCCTAGTTCTGCTGTATATCTCGTGTTTATATCTGTACGCCCTAGTTCTGCTGTATATCTCGTGTTTATATCTGTACGTCCTAGTTCTGCTGTATATCCCGTGTTTATATCTGTACGTCCTAGTTCTGCTGTATATCCCATGTTTATATCTGTACGCCCTAGTTCTGCTGTATATCCCATGTTTATATCTGTACGCCCTAGTTCTGCTGTATATCCCATGTTTATATCTGTACGCCCTAGTTCTGCTGTATATCCCATGTTTATATCTGTACGTCCTAGTTCTGCTGTATATCCCGTGTTTATATCTGTACGCCCTAGTTCTGCTGTATATCCCGTGTTTATATCTGTACGTCCTAGTTCTGCTGTATATCCCGTGTTTATATCTGTACGCCCTAGTTCTGCTGTATATCCCATGTTTATATCTGTACGTCCTAGTTCTGCTGTATATCCCATGTTTATATCTGTACACCCTAGTTCTGCTGTATATCCCATGTTTATATCTGTACGCCCTAGTTCTGGTGTATATCCCGTGTTTATATCTGTACGCCCTAGTTCTGCTGTATATCTCATGTTTATATCTGTACGTCCTAGTTCTGCTGTATATCCCATGTTTATATCTGTACGCCCTAGTTCTGCTGTATATCCCATGTTTATATCTGTACGCCCTAGTTCTGGTGTATATCCCGTGTTTATATCTGTACGCCCTAGTTCTGCTGTATATCCCGTGTTTATATCTGTACACCCTAGTTCTGCTGTATATCCCGTGTTTATATCTGTACGCCCTAGTTCTGCTGTATATCTCATGTTTATATCTGTACGTCCTAGTTCTGCTGTATATCCCATGTTTATATCTGTACGCCCTAGTTCTGGTGTATATCCCATGTTTATATCTGTACGCCCTAGTTCTGGTGTATATCCCATGTTTATATCTGTACACCCTAGTTCTGCTGTATATCCCATGTTTATATCTGTACGTCCTAGTTCTGCTGTATATCCCATGTTTATATCTGTACTCCCTAGTTCTGCTGTATATCCCATGTTTATATCTGTACGTCCTAGTTCTGCTGTATATCCCATGTTTATATCTGTACGCCCTAGTTCTGCTGTATATCCCGTGTTTATATCTGTACGCCCTAGTTCTGCTGTATATCCCGTGTTTATATCTGTACGCCCTAGTTCTGCTGTATATCTCATGTTTATATCTGTACGTCCTAGTTCTGCTGTATATCCCGTGTTTATATCTGTACGCCCTAGTTCTGCTGTATATCCCATGTTTATATCTGTACACCCTAGTTCTGCTGTATATCTCATGTTTATATCTGTACGCCCTAGTTCTGCTGTATATCCCATGTTTATATCTGTACGCCCTAGTTCTGCTGTATATCCCATGTTTATATCTGTACGTCCTAAGTCTGCTGTATATCCCATGTTTATATCTGTACACCCTAGTTCTGCTGTATATCCCATGTTTATATCTGTACACCCTAGTTCTGCTGTATATCCCGTGTTTATATCTGTACGTCCTAGTTCTGCTGTATATCCCGTGTTTATATCTGTACGTCCTAGTTCTGCTGTATATCCCATGTTTATATCTGTACGCCCTAGTTCTGCTGTATATCCCATGTTTATATCTGTACGTCCTAAGTCTGCTGTATATCCCATGTTTATATCTGTACACCCTAGTTCTGCTGTATATCCCATGTTTATATCTGTACACCCTAGTTCTGCTGTATATCCCGTGTTTATATCTGTACGTCCTAGTTCTGCTGTATATCCCATGTTTATATCTGTACGTCCTAGTTCTGCTGTGTATCTCATGTTTATATCTGTACGTCCTAGTTCTGCTGTATATCCCGTGTTTATATCTGTACGTCCTAGTTCTGCTGTATATCCCGTGTTTATATCTGTACGTCCTAGTTCTGCTGTATATCCCGTGTTTATATCTGTACGCCCTAGTTCTGCTGTATATCCCGTGTTTATATCTGTACGTCCTAGTTCTGCTGTATATCCCGTGTTTATATCTGTACGTCCTAGTTCTGCTGTATATCCCATGTTTATATCTGTACGTCCTAGTTCTGCTGTATATCCCATGTTTATATCTGTACACCCTAGTTCTGCTGTATATCCCATGTTTATATCTGTACACCCTAGTTCTGCTGTATATCCCATGTTTATATCTGTACGCCCTAGTTCTGCTGTATATCCCGTGTTTATATCTGTACGCCCTAGTTCTGCTGTATATCCCATGTTTATATCTGTACGTCCTAGTTCTGCTGTATATCCCGTGTTTATATCTGTACGCCCTAGTTCTGCTGTATATCCCGTGTTTATATCTGTACGCCCTAGTTCTGCTGTATATCCCGTGTTTATATCTGTACGTCCTAGTTCTGCTGTATATCCCATGTTTATATCTGTACGTCCTAGTTCTGCTGTATATCCCGTGTTTATATCTGTACACCCTAGTTCTGCTGTATATCTCATGTTTATATCTGTACGCCCTAGTCCTGCTGTATATCCCGTGTTTATATCTGTACGTCCTAGTTCTGCTGTATATCCCATGTTTATATCTGTACGCCCTAGTTCTGCTGTATATCCCATGTTTATATCTGTACGCCCTAGTTCTGCTGTATATCTCATGTTTATATCTGTACGTCCTAGTTCTGCTGTATATCCCGTGTTTATATCTGTACGCCCTAGTTCTGCTGTATATCCCGTGTTTATATCTGTACGCCCTAGTTCTGCTGTATATCCCGTGTTTATATCTGTACGTCCTAGTTCTGCTGTATATCTCATGTTTATATCTGTACGCCCTAGTTCTGCTGTATATCCCATGTTTATATCTGTACGTCCTAGTTCTGCTGTATATCCCATGTTTATATCTGTACGCCCTAGTTCTGCTGTATATCCCATGTTTATATCTGTACGCCCTAGTTCTGCTGTATATCCCGTGTTTATATCTGTACGTCCTAGTTCTGCTGTATATCCCATGTTTATATCTGTACGCCCTAGTTCTGCTGTATATCCCGTGTTTATATCTGTACACCCTAGTTCTGCTGTATATCCCATGTTTATATCTGTACGCCCTAGTTCTGCTGTATATCCCATGTTTATATCTGTACGTCCTAGTTCTGCTGTATATCCCGTGTTTATATCTGTACGTCCTAGTTCTGCTGTATATCCCGTGTTTATATCTGTACGCCCTAGTTCTGCTGTATATCCCGTGTTTATATCTGTACACCCTAGTTCTGCTGTATATCCCGTGTTTATATCTGTACGCCCTAGTTCTGCTGTATATCCCATGTTTATATCTGTACGCCCTAGTTCTGCTGTATATCCCATGTTTATATCTGTACGTCCTAGTTCTGCTGTATATCCAGTGTTTATATCTGTACGTCCTAGTTCTGCTGTATATCCCATGTTTATATCTGTACGCCCTAGTTCTGCTGTATATCCCGTGTTTATATCTGTACGCCCTAGTTCTGCTGTATATCCCGTGTTTATATCTGTACGCCCTAGTTCTGCTGTATATCTCGTGTTTATATCTGTACGTCCTAGTTCTGCTGTATATCCCGTGTTTATATCTGTACGCCCTAGTTCTGCTGTATATCCCATGTTTATATCTGTACGTCCTAGTTCTGCTGTATATCCCGTGTTTATATCTGTACGTCCTAGTTCTGCTGTATATCCCGTGTTTATATCTGTACGCCCTAGTTCTGCTGTATATCCCATGTTTATATCTGTACGCCCTAGTTCTGCTGTATATCCCGTGTTTATATCTGTACGTCCTAGTTCTGCTGTATATCTCATGTTTATATCTGTACACCCTAGTTCTGCTGTATATCCCGTGTTTATATCTGTACGCCCTAGTTCTGCTGTATATCCCATGTTTATATCTGTACGTCCTAGTTCTGCTGTATATCCCGTGTTTATATCTGTACACCCTAGTTCTGCTGTATATCCCGTGTTTATATCTGTACGCCATAGTTCTGCTGTATATCCCGTGTTTATATCTGTACGTCCTAGTTCTGCTGTATATCCCGTGTTTATATCTGTACGCCCTAGTTCTGCTGTATATCCCGTGTTTATATCTGTACGCCCTAGTTCTGCTGTATATCCCGTGTTTATATCTGTACGTCCTGGTTCCGCTGTATATCCCATGTTTATATCTGTACGTCCTAGTTCTGCTGTATATCCCGTGTTTATATCTGTACGTCCTGGTTCCGCTGTATATCCCATGTTTATATCTGTACGTCCTAGTTCTGCTGTATATCCCATGTTTATATCTGTACGTCCTAGTTCTGCTGTATATCCCGTGTTTATATCTGTACGCCCTAGTTCTGCTGTATATCCCGTGTTTATATCTGTACGTCCTAGTTCTGCTGTATATCCCGTGTTTATATCTGTACGCCCTAGTTCTGCTGTATATCCCATGTTTATATCTGTACGTCCTAGTTCTGCTGTATATCCCGTGTTTATATCTGTACGCCCTAGTTCTGCTGTATATCCCGTGTTTATATCTGTACGCCCTAGTTCTGCTGTATATCCCATGTTTATATCTGTACGTCCTAGTTCTGCTGTATATCCCATGTTTATATCTGTACATCCTATTTCTGCTGTATATCCCATGTTTATATCTGTACGTCCTAGTTCTGCTGTATATCCCGTGTTTATATCTGTACGTCCTAGTTCTGCTGTATATCCCGTGTTTATATCTGTACGCCCTAGTTCTGCTGTATATTCCGTGTTTATATCTGTACACCCTAGTTCTGCTGTATATCCCATGTTTATATCTGTACACCCTAGTTCTGCTGTATATCTCATGTTTATATCTGTACGCCCTAGTTCTGCTGTATATCTCATGTTTATATCTGTACGCCCTAGTTCTGCTGTATATCCCATGTTTATATCTGTACGCCCTAGTTCTGCTGTATATCCCGTGTTTATATCTGTACGCCCTAGTTCTGCTGTATATCCCATGTTTATATCTGTACGCCCTAGTTCTGCTGTATATCCCGTGTTTATATCTGTACGCCCTAGTTCTGGTGTATATCCCGTGTTTATATCTGTACGCCCTAGTTCTGGTGTATATCCCATGTTTATATCTGTACGCCCTAGTTCTGCTGTATATCCCATGTTTATATCTGTACGTCCTAGTTCTGGTGTATATCCCGTGTTTATATCTGTACGTCCTAGTTCTGCTGTATATCTCATGTTTATATCTGTACGCCCTAGTTCTGCTGTATATCCCATGTTTATATCTGTACGCCCTAGTTCTGCTGTATATCCCGTGTTTATATCTGTACGCCCTAGTTCTGCTGTATATCCCGTGTTTATATCTGTACGCCCTAGTTCTGCTGTATATCCCATGTTTATATCTGTACGTCCTAGTTCTGCTGTATATCCCGTGTTTATATCTGTACGCCCTAGTTCTGCTGTATATCTCATGTTTATATCTGTACGTCCTAGTTCTGCTGTATATCTCATGTTTATATCTGTACGCCCTAGTTCTGCTGTATATCCCATGTTTATATCTGTACGCCCTAGTTCTGCTGTATATCCCGTGTTTATATCTGTACGCCCTAGTTCTGCTGTATATCTCATGTTTATATCTGTACGCCCTAGTTCTGCTGTATATCCCGTGTTTATATCTGTACGTCCTAGTTCTGCTGTATATCCCATGTTTATATCTGTACACCCTAGTTCTGCTGTATATCCCGTGTTTATATCTGTACGCCCTAGTTCTGCTGTATATCCCGTGTTTATATCTGTACGCCCTAGTTCTGCTGTATATCCCGTGTTTATATCTGTACGTCCTAGTTCTGCTGTATATCCCGTGTTTATATCTGTACGCCCTAGTTCTGCTGTATATCCCGTGTTTATATCTGTACGCCCTAGTTCTGCTGTATATCCCATGTTTATATCTGTACGTCCTAGTTCTGCTGTATATCCCATGTTTATATCTGTACGTCCTAGTTCTGCTGTATATCCCATGTTTATATCTGTACGTCCTAGTTCTGCTGTATATCCCGTGTTTATATCTGTACGTCCTAGTTCTGCTGTATATCCCGTGTTTATATCTGTACGCCCTAGTTCTGCTGTATATCCCATGTTTATATCTGTACGCCCTAGTTCTGCTGTATATCCCATGTTTATATCTGTACGCCCTAGTTCTGCTGTATATCCCATGTTTATATCTGTACGCCCTAGTTCTGCTGTATATCCCATGTTTATATCTGTACGCCCTAGTTCTGCTGTATATCCCATGTTTATATCTGTACGTCCTAGTTCTGCTGTATATCCCGTGTTTATATCTGTACGTCCTAGTTCTGCTGTATATCCCGTGTTTATATCTGTACGCCCTAGTTCTGCTGTATATCCCATGTTTATATCTGTACGTCCTAGTTCTGCTGTATATCCCGTGTTTATATCTGTACGCCCTTGTTCTGCTGTATATCCCATGTTTATATCTGTACGTCCTAGTTCTGCTGTATATCCCATGTTTATATCTGTACACCCTAGTTCTGCTGTATATCCCGTGTTTATATCTGTACGCCCTTGTTCTGCTGTATATCCCGTGTTTATATCTGTACGTCCTAGTTCTGCTGTATATCCCGTGTTTATATCTGTACGCCCTAGTTCTGCTGTATATCCCATGTTTATATCTGTACGTCCTAGTTCTGCTGTATATCCCGTGTTTATATCTGTACACCCTAGTTCTGCTGTATATCCCATGTTTATATCTGTACGTCCTAGTTCTGCTGTATATCTCATGTTTATATCTGTACGCCCTAGTTCTGCTGTATATCCCATGTTTATATCTGTACACCCTATTTCTGCTGTATATCTCATGTTTATATCTGTACACCCTAGTTCTGCTGTATATCCCGTGTTTATATCTGTACGCCCTAGTTCTGCTGTATATCCCGTGTTTATATCTGTACGTCCTAGTTCTGCTGTATATCCCATGTTTATATCTGTACGCCCTAGTTCTGCTGTATATCCCGTGTTTATATCTGTACATCCTAGTTCTGCTGTATATCCCGTGTTTATATCTGTACGTCCTAGTTCTGCTGTATATCCCATGTTGATATCTGTACGCCCTAGTTCTGCTGTATATCCCATGTTTATATCTGTACACCCTAGTTCTGCTGTATATCCCATGTTTATATCTGTACGTCCTAGTTCTGCTGTATATCCCATGTTTATATCTGTACGCCCTAGTTCTGGTGTATATCCCATGTTTATATCTGTACGCCCTAGTTCTGCTGTATATCCCATGTTTATATCTGTACACCCTAGTTCTGCTGTATATCCCATGTTTATATCTGTACGTCCTAGTTCTGCTGTATATCCCATGTTTATATCTGTACGCCCTAGTTCTGGTGTATATCCCATGTTTATATCTGTACGCCCTAGTTCTGCTGTATATCCCGTGTTTATATCTGTACGCCCTAGTTCTGCTGTATATCCCATGTTTATATCTGTACACCCTAGTTCTGCTGTATATCCCATGTTTATATCTGTACGCCCTAGTTCTGCTGTATATCCCATGTTTATATCTGTACGCCCTAGTTCTGCTGTATATCCCATGTTTATATCTGTACGCCCTAGTTCTGCTGTATATCCCGTGTTTATATCTGTACGCCCTAGTTCTGCTGTATATCCCATGTTTATATCTGTACGTCCTAGTTCTGCTGTATATCCCATGTTTATATCTGTACGCCCTAGTTCTGCTGTATATCCCATGTTTATATCTGTACGCCCTAGTTCTGCTGTATATCCCATGTTTATATCTGTACGTCCTAGTTCTGCTGTATATCCCGTGTTTATATCTGTACGTCCTAGTTCTGCTGTATATCCCGTGTTTATATCTGTACACCCTAGTTCTGCTGTATATCCCATGTTTATATCTGTACGTCCTAGTTCTGCTGTATATCCCGTGTTTATATCTGTACGCCCTAGTTCTGCTGTATATCCCATGTTTATATCTGTACGCCCTAGTTCTGCTGTATATCCCATGTTTATATCTGTACGCCCTAGTTCTGGTGTATATCCCGTGTTTATATCTGTACGTCCTAGTTCTGCTGTATATCCCATGTTTATATCTGTACACCCTAGTTCTGCTGTATATCCCGTGTTTATATCTGTACGCCCTAGTTCTGCTGTATATCCCATGTTTATATCTGTACGCCCTAGTTCTGCTGTATATCCCATGTTTATATCTGTACGTCCTAGTTCTGCTGTATATCTCATGTTTATATCTGTACGCCCTAGTTCTGCTGTATATCCCATGTTGATATCTGTACGTCCTAGTTCTGCTGTATATCCCGTGTTTATATCTGTACGCCCTAGTTCTGCTGTATATCTCATGTTTATATCTGTACGCCCTAGTTCTGCTGTATATCCCATGTTTATATCTGTACGCCCTAGTTCTGCTGTATATCCCATGTTTATATCTGTACGTCCTAGTTCTGCTGTATATCCCATGTTTATATCTGTACGCCCTAGTTCTGCTGTATATCCCGTGTTTATATCTGTACGCCCTAGTTCTGCTGTATATCCCGTGTTTATATCTGTACGCCCTAGTTCTGCTGTATATCCCATGTTTATATCTGTACGCCCTAGTTCTGCTGTATATCCCATGTTTATATCTGTACGTCCTAGTTCTGCTGTATATCTCATGTTTATATCTGTACGCCCTAGTTCTGCTGTATATCCCATGTTGATATCTGTACGTCCTAGTTCTGCTGTATATCCCGTGTTTATATCTGTACGCCCTAGTTCTGCTGTATATCCCATGTTTATATCTGTACGTCCTAGTTCTGCTGTATATCCCGTGTTTATATCTGTACGCCCTAGTTCTGCTGTATATCCCATGTTTATATCTGTACGTCCTAGTTCTGCTGTATATCCCGTGTTTATATCTGTACGCCCTAGTTCTGCTGTATATCTCATGTTTATATCTGTACGTCCTAGTTCTGCTGTATATCCCATGTTTATATCTGTACGCCCTAGTTCTGCTGTATATCTCATGTTTATATCTGTACGTCCTAGTTCTGGTGTATATCCCGTGTTTATATCTGTACGTCCTAGTTATTCTGTATATCCCGTGTTTATATCTGTACGTCCTAGTTATTCTGTATATCCCATGTTTATATCTGTACGTCCTAGTTCTGCTGTATATCCCGTGTTTATATCTGTACGCCCTAGTTCTGCTGTATATCCCATGTTTATATCTGTACGCCCTAGTTCTGCTGTATATCTCATGTTTATATCTGTACGTCCTAGTTCTGGTGTATATCCCGTGTTTATATCTGTACGCCCTAGTTCTGCTGTATATCCCGTGTTTATATCTGTACGTCCTAGTTCTGCTGTATATCCCGTGTTTATATCTGTACGCCCTAGTTCTGCTGTATATCTCATGTTTATATCTGTACGCCCTAGTTCTGCTGTATATCCCGTGTTTATATCTGTACGCCCTAGTTCTGCTGTATATCCCGTGTTTATATCTGTACGTCCTAGTTCTGCTGTATATCCCGTGTTTATATCTGTACGCCCTAGTTCTGCTGTATATCCCGTGTTTATATCTGTACGTCCTAGTTCTGCTGTATATCCCGTGTTTATATCTGTACACCCTAGTTCTGGTGTATATCCCATGTTTATATCTGTACACCCTAGTTCTGCTGTATATCCCATGTTTATATCTGTACGCCCTAGTTCTGCTGTATATCCCATGTTTATATCTGTACACCCTAGTTCTGCTGTATATCCCATGTTTATATCTGTACGCCCTAGTTCTGCTGTATATCCCATGTTTATATCTGTACGCCCTAGTTCTGCTGTATATCCCATGTTTATATCTGTACGCCCTAGTTCTGCTGTATATCCCATGTTTATATCTGTACACCCTAGTTCTGCTGTATATCCCGTGTTTATATCTGTACGCCCTAGTTCTGCTGTATATCCCATGTTTATATCTGTACGCCCTAGTTCTGCTGTATATCCCATGTTTATATCTGTACTCCCTAGTTCTGCTGTATATCCCGTGTTTATATCTGTACTCCCTAGTTCTGCTGTATATCCCGTGTTTATATCTGTACGCCCTAGTTCTGCTGTATATCCCGTGTTTATATCTGTACGCCCTAGTTCTGCTGTATATCTCATGTTTATATCTGTACGTCCTAGTTCTGCTGTATATCCCGTGTTTATATCTGTACACCCTAGTTCTGCTGTATATCCCGTGTTTATATCTGTACACCCTAGTTCTGCTGTATATCCCATGTTTATATCTGTACGTCCTAGTTCTTCTGTATATCCCATGTTGATATCTGTACGGAGCGCTGTCGATCCTAGTTTTACTGTATATTGCATATTGATGATTGTATATGAACTGTTACTCGTTTGCTTTCTTACCCATGAAGTCTTGGACGGTGAAGTTCTGGAACTCACTGGTCAGAACTATCATGGAGCTGTTCAGATGGTTGAGCCTCTTGTGGATCCCGTTTAGCTGACTGTTGTGGAGTTTCTCGAACCAGGCGCTATGCGTCCTCACAGTGCTGTTGACTTCATGTACACAGTTCCACAGGCCAGAGATGTGCTTGTTCAGATTTTCCTTTATCTTGTGCAAACTCCCCGATACCGTATCCAGCTGGACACAAACATTCTCCAGTTTGGACACTCTATCTTCTAGTCCTGCTGATGACCGTCTGCAGTCCTGCGTCTCGTCATGGACGGTGCTTACAAACTTCCTGTTGTACTCAATATGTTCAGTCACTTCCTGTTGGATTTTGTTGATCTCAGAGATGATTTTTTCCTTGACTGTTCTTAGCTCCACAATGTCTGTCTGGTGCTTCCCTGCCGTCTCCTGAAGATCATGGATGGTGTCATTTATGGAACTGAATGTCACAATGATGTTGGACAACTCTCCTTGCATGGATTTCAGGTCATTGCTTGAGCTCCCCCCAAATACACTGAAGCCATCCAGAGGCTTGTTGGAGCCAATGAGATCTTTGTCCTCCTCAGCTTTCTTCTGTATGAGTTGACAAGTACTCTTACATTCTTCAACCTCCTCCTTTAATTTACCCACCTCTTCCTGCAGATTGGAGCACACCTGCCCACAGCTCTTGTAATCAAACTGGATCATTCTGGTAAGGGACTTTATTCCATTCTCCAAATCCATCATCCTTCCATTAGTATTGTTTTGATACTGAGACATGTCTCTACTTATGGAATCAAACGTGTCCATCTCAGTGAGGACAGACGTGGTCAGTCTGTCCTCCAAGTCACTAACATTAGTAGACATGTTGTTTAATGCCTCCCCATTAGCATCCACAAGTGCTTTCATATTTGTCATCTCATCTTCAAAGCTACTAAGCATGCCATGGATGGTGTTCCCGGATAATTTTAGATTAAAGAGCTCTGAATTGATCGTTTGAATCTGATCATCGTGAGTATTCACCTTCCCTTTCAGATCAGAAACGGTGTCCTTCAGTGCTGAGATGTGAGAGTTACATTGGTCACCACACGTGTTGCTATTCTCCAGCTCTAGTACACGAATATTTATTTTTTCTTCATTACTATTGATCCGGTCCTCCAAACCAACTTTCAGTTTGTTAATCTCATCATGGAAGTAGTTCTGCATATCATCTCGGTAGTGGTAGTAATGGTCCTCGACACTCCTTTGTGTGGTATTCATTCGACCCTCAATGTCCTCCAGACGGTTGTTCAGATTATGATCCACATTGCCATCTTTGTCCCCATCGCCCATCTCATTCTCCAATCGGACAGTAAGGGCAATGACCGAGCCAGACAGAGTCTCAGCCTTCTTTTCTCCCTCCTCTACTCTCTTACGGAGGTCAGCTACCTCTGGGCAGCAGTCTTTTGGTAGGCGAGTGGTTAGTTCTATCACATGTGACTGGATGTTCTGCACGGCCTCTCTATTTTGCTTTTCAATCGAGTTGATGAGTTTCTCCAGACCTTGAATGCGATCCCTTTCATTATTTTGTTGGTTCCGGAAACCTTCTACCCCAGACAGGCAAGCCGAGCAAGATTGTTGCATCCTTCTCTCCACTTCCCTCAAGATTTCCCCCCTTAGGTCTGTCAGCTTTTTGGTCATGGTATTATCTGAACTGCCTAGATCTTTGTTATTTGGGTTAAGATTCCCCAGCTCCACATCATGGTCAGTGATTCTGTTATCGAGTTCAGTCAGCTGCGTCTGGATCTTGTTGAGCTTCTCGTTCATATCTGGTTGGTTATGTGCGGAATCTGCCAATTGCTTCCCATTAAAGGCATTTTCTAATGTCAGTCTAACCTCAGATTGGAACTTCTCAGTCATTCCCTGAATGGTGGACTGTAGGCTCTGTAACTCTTTGGTTAGATGTTGCACCTTGTCCTCCAGTTGCTTAACCTTGTCCGAGTCCCCTTGACCTGAGAAACAACACAGAGAGTTCAGTTCTCTGCTCAGATGAAAACGTGAATGTATCTTAATATCCTATTAAACTTTTTGGATGGAGAGAGGTCATGGGAATCAGTGAGTTAGGAGACCATTAAATATTCAAATAGGACAACCAAGTGGCAATAAAAGAAAAACAGCAAGCAGAACGCAAGAGTTTAGGAGATAGGCCAACAAGAAGTCAGAATATGGCACGCATGAGAGAGGAATAACATTCACCAAGTAGCCTGGTGAAGACAGAACAAGAGATGTAGGAGATCACAACATGCCGTATTGGAGAGTAGAAGATATCTGGACAGGTCAGAAAATACATCACATGGACCAAATCAGATCATGCAACCTCTAAAGAGCGCTAAGGACCTGGAAAAGTAGGTACACTAAAGAGATCAAAGAGGTCTGGAAGGTCATATCATGCACAACCATGCCTGGAAAGAGGAGGGCATCAATTTGGAGAAGATATATGATAGTCTGTGAGATTTGAAGAGGTCAGAACATTCAACTGACCTCAAGCTGTCAAGATGAGAGGTCAAACAGTGCACCAGAGAGAGTGTGGAAGAGATCTGAGGAGGTGGAAGAAGTCTCTGTGTACCACATCACAACAGACAGGTAGATCGGCGGAGAGTAAGAAGATACAACGTGTGAGTGCCCGAGATAAGACCAGAAGAGGTCCCGAGATAAGACCAGAAACTCAGGAGAGAGGGTTAGAAATGATGATCCTATAAAGACATGTCGCAGTTAGTGTCCACGGGAAATAAACATTGTAAACAACTGTGGACAGCAGGACTAAAGCTGGGTGGACAGGTAACATCACACTTGTGAATGTTGATAGGGACTCTGAGGATCCAAATATCTCACCTTCTCCTCCAGAACCACTCAAATTGTTCCCACCACTGGACCCAGATAGATTTGGCCTGACGGGTCTAGGCCGTGGCCTTGTAGTAGTGACATGGGAACCTGCTCCTGGCCCGTCCATACAGTCATCTCCAGAATAGCCCTGACAGCACTTCCACTCCATGTCAGACACGGTCTTGTAGGCCACCTTGTATCGAGGCCTCACAAAGCTCCGGTACCTGCGAGGGAAAAAACAACCAATATGAAGGACAAGGTCCATACCTCGGAGTCATGGGAAATCTCTCATTGTGCAGAAGGACAAGGTCCCACGAAGTGCGGGGCTTGTTGTGGTATATAGGCTTAGTCACAGAGTGCGGGTCTTGGTGTGGTATATAGGCTTAGTCACAGAGTGCGGGGCTTGTTGTGGTATATAGGCTTAGTCACAGAGTGCGGGGCTTGTTGTGGTATATAGGCTTAGTCACAGAGCACGGGGCTTGTTGTGGTATATAGGCTTAGTCACAGAGCGCGGGGCTTGTTGTGGTATATGGGCTTAGTCACAGAGCGCGGGGCTTGGTGTGGTATATAGGCTTAGTCACAGAGTGCAGGGCTTGTTGTGGTATATAGGCTTAGTCACAGAGCGCGGGGCTTGTTGTGGTATATAGGCTTAGTCACAGAGCGCGGGGCTTGTTGTGGTATATGGGCTTAGTCACAGAGCGCGGGGCTTGTTGTGGTATATGGGCTTAGTCACAGAGCGCGGGGCTTGGTGTGGTATATAGGCTTAGTCACAGAGCGCGGGGCTTGTTGTGGTATATAGGCTTAGTCACAGAGCGCGGGGCTTGTTGTGGTATATAGGCTTAGTCACAGAGCGCGGGGCTTGTTGTGGTATATGGGCTTAGTCACAGAGCGCGGGGCTTGGTGTGGTATATAGGCTTAGTCACAGAGCGCGGGGCTTGTTGTGGTATATAGGCTTAGTCACACAGTGCGGGGCTTGTTGTGGTATATAGGCTTAGTCACAGAGCGCGGGGCTTGTTGTGGTATATAGGCTTAGTCACACAGTGCGGGGCTTGTTGTGGTATATAGGCTTAGTCACAGAGCGCGGGGCTTGTTGTGGTATATAGGCTTAGTCACAGAGCGCGGGGCTTGGTGTGGTATATAGGCTTAGTCACAGAGTGTGGGGCTTGTTGTGGTATATAGGCTTAGTCACAGGGCGCGGGGCTTGTTGTGGTATATAGGCTTAGTCACAGAGCGCGGGGCTTGTTGTGGTATATAGGCTTAGTCACAGAGCGCGGGGCTTGGTGTGGTATATAGGCTTAGTCACAGAGCGCGGGGCTTGTTGTGGTATATAGGCTTAGTCACAGAGCGCGGGGCTTGTTGTGGTATATAGGCTTAGTCACAGAGCGCTGGGCTTGTTGTGCTATATAGGCTTAGTCACAGAGTCCGGGGCTTGGTTTATGAAGATGGGCTTGGCCAGAGAGATTTGGTCAGGAGGTGCAAGTCTTCCTTGAGGAGTATGGTCTAGGTTAGGTGCTGGAGGGTATGCACATGGGCTTACTCAGGGGACTCACTGTGTGGTGTAACAACAAAAGTGCGTTTATGGGTCAGTGTGTAGTGCTAGGTTGTATACATGGATTGTGCCCTAGGTTGCAGGGCCTGGTTTGTGTAAGATAGATGTAGATTCACAGTACTTGGTTAGTTCTAGAGGCACAGTCTCATGGGACTTGGTTAATTCTAAGGGGAACTGTCTCAGGGTGCTTGGTTAGTTCTAAAGGGGAACCGTCTCAGGGTGCTTGGTTAGTTCTAAGGGGAACTGTCTCAGGGTGCTTGGTTAGTTCTAAGAGAAACGGTCTCAGGGTGCTTGGTTAGTTCTAAGGGGAACGGTTTCAGGGTGCTTGGTTAGTTTAAAGGGGAACTGTCTCAGGGTGCTTGGTTAGTTCTAAGGGGAACTTTCACAGGGTGCTTGGTTAGTTCTAAGGGGAACTGTCTCTGGGTGCTTGGTTAGTTCTAAGGGGAACGGTCTCAGGGTGCTTGGTTAGTTCTAAGGGGAACGGTCTCAGGGTGCTTGGTTAGTTCTAAGGGGAACGGTCTCAGGGTGCTTGGTTAGTTCTAAGGGGAACTGTCTCTGGGTGCTTGGTTAGTTCTAAGGGGAACGGTCTCAGGGTGCTTGGTTAGTTCTAAGGGGAACGGTCTCAGGGTGCTTGGTTAGTTCTAAGGGGAACGGTCTCAGGGTGCTTGGTTAGTTCTAAGGGGAACGGTCTCAGGGTGCTTGGTTAGTTCTAAGGGGAACGGTCTCAGGGTGCTTGGTTAGTTCTAAGGGGAACTTTCACAGGGTGCTTGGTTAGTTCTAAGGGGAACTGTCTCTGGGTGCTTGGTTAGTTCTAAGGGGAACGGTCTCAGGGTGCTTGGTTAGTTCTAAGGGGAACGGTCTCAGGGTGCTTGGTTAGTTCTAAGGGGAACGGTCTCAGGGTGCTTGGTTAGTTCTAAGGGGAACTGTCTCTGGGTGCTTGGTTAGTTCTAAGGGGAACGGTCTCAGGGTGCTTGGTTAGTTCTAAAGGGACCTGTCGCAGGGTGCTTGGTTAGTTCTAAGGGGAACTGTCACTGGGTGCTTGGTTTGTTCTAAGGGGAAATTTCTCAGGGTGCTTGGTTAGTTCTAAGGGGAACTGTCTCAGGGTGCTTGGTTAGTTCTAAGGGGAACGGTCTCAAGGTGCTTGGTTAGTTCTAAGGGGAAAAATCTCAGGGTGCTTGGTTAGTTCTAAGGGGAACGGTCTCAGGGTGCTTGGTTAGTTCTAAGGGGAACGGTCTCAGGGTGCTTGGTTTTTTCTAAGGGGGACGGTCTCAGGGTGCTTGGTTAGTTCTAAGGGGACCTGTCTCTGGGTGCTAGGTTAGTTCTAAGGGTAACTGTCTCAGGGTGCTTGGTTAGTTCTAAGGGGAGCTGTCTCAGGGTGCTTGGTTAGTTCTAAGAGGAACTGTCTCTGGGTGCTTGGTTAGTTCTAAGGGGAACTGTCTCAGGGAGCTTGGTTAGTTCTAAAGGGACCTGTCGCAGGGTGCTTGGTTAGTTCTAAGGGGAGCTGTCTCAGGGTGCTTGGTTAGTTCTAAGAGGAACTGTCTCTGGGTGCTTGGTTAGTTCTAAGGGGAACTGTCTCAGGGTGCTTGGTTAGTTCTAAGGGGAACTGTCACTGGGTGCTTGGTTTGTTCTAAGGGGATTGGTCTCAGGGTGCTTGGTTAGTTCTAAAGGGACCTGTCTCTGGGTGCTAGGTTAGTTCTAAGGGTAACTGTCTCAGGGTGCTTGGTTAGTTCTAAGGGGAGCTGTCTCAGGGTGCTTGGTTAGTTCTAAGAGGAACTGTCTCTGGGTGCTTGGTTAGTTCTAAGGGGAACTGTCTCAGGGTGCTTGGTTAGTTCTAAGGGGAACTGTCACTGGGTGCTTGGTTTGTTCTAAGGGGATTGGTCTCAGGGTGCTTGGTTAGTTCTAAGGGGATTGGTCTCAGGGTGCTTGCTTAGTTCTAAGGGGAACGGTCTCAGGGTGCTTGCTTAGTTCTAAGGGGAACGGTCTCAGGGTGCTTGCTTAGTTCTAAGGGGAACGGTCTCAGGGTGCTTGGTTAGTTCTAAGGGGAACTGTCTCAGGGTGCTTGGTTAGATCTAAGGGGAAATTTCTCAGGGTGCTTGGTTAGTTCTAAGGGGAACTGTCTCAGGGTGCTTGGTTAGTTCTAAGGGGAACGGTCTCAAGGTGCTTGGTTAGTTCTAAGGGGAACAATCTCAGGGTGCTTGGTTAGTTCTAAGGAGAACGGTCTCAGGGTGCTTGGTTAGTTCTAAGGGGAACTGTCTCAGGGTGCTTGGTTAGTTCTAAGAGGAACGGTCTCAGGGTGCTTGGTTAGTTCTAAGGGGAACGGTCTCAGGGTGCTTGGTTAGTTCTAAGAGGAACGGTCTCAGGGTGCTTGGTTAGTTCTAAGGGGAATGGTCTCAGGGTGCTTGGTTAGTTCTAAGGGGAATGGTCTCAGGGTGCTTGGTTAGTTCTAAGAGGAATTGTATCAGAACTTACCAAGCACCTTGAGAAAGGCACTAGAACTAACAAAGTACCCTAAGGGGAACTGTCTCGGGGGAATTGGTTAGATCTAAGGGCACAGTCTTGAATATTTGGATAATCCTATGGGCACCGTCTCAGGGTACTGGTTAGCTCTAGCAGCACCGTCTCAGGGTACTTGGTTAGACCTATGGGCACCGTCTCAGGGTACTTGCTTAGACCTATGGGCACCGTCTCAGGGTACTTGCTTAGACCTATGGGCACCATCTCAGGGTACTTGGTTAGTTCTAAGAGGAACCTTATCAGGTTACTTTGGTAGACCTAGGGGCACAGTCTCAGGTTACTTGGTTAGCTCTATGGGGCACAGTCTCAGGGTACTTGGTTTGGTCTATGGGCACCGTCTCAGCGTTCTTGGTTAGACCTATGGGTACCGTCTTAGGGTACGCAGTTTGGTCTAAGGGGAGCTGTCTCTGGGCGCGGGCATGTTGTGGTATATAGGCTTAGTGACAGAGCGCGGGGCTTGTTGTGGTATATGGGCTTAGTCACAGAGCGCGGGGCTTGTTGTGGTATATAGGCTTAGTCACACAGTGCGGGGCTTGGTGTGGTATATAGGCTTAGTCACAGAGCGCGGGCTTGTTGTGGTATATAGGCTTAGTCACAGAGTGCGGGGCTTATTGTGGTATATAGGCTTAGTCACAGATCTCGGGGCTTGGTGTGGTATATAGGCTTAGTCACAGAGCGCGGGGCTTGTTGTGGTATATAGGCTTAGTCACAGAGCGCGGGGCTTGTTGTGGTATATAGGCTTAGTCACACAGTGCGGGGCTTGGTGTGGTATATAGGCTTAGTCACAGTGTGCGGGGCTTGTTGTGGTATATAGGCTTAGTCACAGAGTGCGGGGCTTGTTGTGGTATATAGGCTTAGTCACAGAGCGCAGGGCTTGTTGTGGTATATAGGCTTAGTCACAGAGCGCAGGGCTTGTTGTGGTATATAGGCTTAGTCACAGAGCGCAGGGCTTGTTGTGGTATATAGGCTTAGTCACAGAGCGCGGGGCTTGTTGTGGTATATAGGCTTAGTCATAGAGTGCGGGGCTTGTTGTGGTATATAGGCTTAGTCACAGTGTGCGGGGCTTGTTGTGGTATATAGGCTTAGTCACAGAGCGCGGGGCTTGTTGTGGTATATAGGCTTAGTCACAGAGCGCGGGGCTTGTTGTGGTATATAGGCTTAGTCACAGTGTGCGGGGCTTGTTGTGGTATATAGGCTTAGTCACAGAGTGCGGGGCTTGTTGTGGTATATAGGCTTAGTCACAGAGCGCAGGGCTTGTTGTGGTATATAGGCTTAGTCACAGAGCGCAGGGCTTGTTGTGGTATATAGGCTTAGTCACAGAGCGCAGGGCTTGTTGTGGTATATAGGCTTAGTCACAGAGCGCGGGGCTTGTTGTGGTATATAGGCTTAGTCATAGAGTGCGGGGCTTGTTGTGGTATATAGGCTTAGTCACAGTGTGCGGGGCTTGTTGTGGTATATAGGCTTAGTCACAGAGCGCGGGGCTTGTTGTGGTATATAGGCTTAGTCACAGAGCGCGGGGCTTGTTGTGGTATATAGGCTTAGTCACAGTGTGCGGGGCTTGTTGTGGTATATAGGCTTAGTCACAGAGCGCGGGGCTTGTTGTGGTATATAGGCTTAGTCACAGAGCGCGGGGCTTGTTGTGGTATATAGGCTTAGTCACAGTGTGCGGGGCTTGTTGTGGTATATAGGCTTAGTCACAGAGCGCGGGGCTTGTTGTGGTATATAGGCTTAGTCACAGAGCGCGGGGCTTGTTGTGGTATATAGGCTTAGTCACAGTGTGCGGGGCTTGTTGTGGTATATAGGCTTAGTCACAGAGCGCGGGGCTTGTTGTGGTATATAGGCTTAGTCACAGAGTGCGGGGCTTGTTGTGGTATATAGGCTTAGTCACAGAGCGCGGGGCTTGTTGTGGTATATAGGCTTAGTCGCAGAGCGCTGGGCTTGTTGTGGTATATAGGCTTAGTCACAGAGCGCGGGGCTTGTGGTATATAGGCTTACTCACAGAGCGCGGGGCTTGTTGTGGTATATGGGCTTAGTCACAGAGCGCGGGGCTTGTTGTGGTATATAGGCTTAGTCACAGAGTGCGGGGCTTGGTGTGGTATATAGGCTTAGTCACAGAGCGCGGGGCTTGTGGTATATAGGCTTAGTCACAGAGCGCGGGGCTTGTGGTATATAGGCTTAGTCACAGAGTGCGGGGCTTGGTTTATGAAGATGGGCTTGGCCAGAGAGATTTGGTCAGGAGGTGCAAGTCTTCCTTGAGGCGTATGGTCTTGGTTAGGTGCTGGAGGGTATGCACATGGGCTTAGTCAGGGGACTCACCGTGTGGTGTAACAACAAAAGTGCGTTTATGGGTCAGTGTGTAGTGCTAGGTTGTATACATGGATTGTGCCCTAGGTTGCAGGGCCTGGTTTGTGTAAGATAGATGTAGATTCACAGTACTTGGTTAGTTCTAGAGACACAGTCTCATGGGACTTGGTTAGTTCTAAGGGGAACTGTCTCAGGGTGCTTGGTTAGTTCTAAGGGGAACGATCTCAGGAAGCTTGGTTAGTTCTAAGGGGAACTGTCTCAGGGTACTTGGTTAGTTCTAAGGGGAACGGTCTCAGGGTACTTGGTTAGTTCTAGAGACACAGTCTCATGGGACTTGGTTAGTTCTAAGGGGAACTTTCACAGGGTGCTTGGTTAGTTCTAAGGGGAACGGTCTCAGGGTGCTTGGTTAGTTCTAAGGGGAACGGTCTCAGAGTGCTTGGTTAGTTCTAAGGGAACGGTCTCAGAGTGCTTGGTTAGTTCTAAGGGAACGGTCTCAGGGTACTTGGTTAGTTCTAAGGGGAACGGTCTCAGGGTGCTTGGTTAGTTCTAAGGGGAACGGTCTCAGGGTGCTTGATTAGTTCTAAGGGGAACTGTCTCAGGGTGCTTGATTAGTTCTAAGGGGAACTGTCTCAGGGTGCTTGGTTAGTTCTAAGGGAACGGTCTCATGGGACTTGGTTAGTTCTAAGGGGAACTGTCTCAGGGTGCTTGGTTAGTTCTAAGGGGAACGATCTCAGGAAGCTTGGTTAGTTCTAAGGGGAACTGTCTCAGGGTACTTGGTTAGTTCTAAGGGGAACGGTCTCAGGGTACTTGGTTAGTTCTAGAGACACAGTCTCATGGGACTTGGTTAGTTCTAAGGGGAACTTTCACAGGGTGCTTGGTTAGTTCTAAGGGGAACGGTCTCAGGGTGCTTGGTTAGTTCTAAGGGGAACGGTCTCAGAGTGCTTGGTTAGTTCTAAGGGAACGGTCTCAGAGTGCTTGGTTAGTTCTAAGGGAACGGTCTCAGGGTACTTGGTTAGTTCTAAGGGGAACGGTCTCAGGGTGCTTGGTTAGTTCTAAGGGGAACGGTCTCAGGGTGCTTGATTAGTTCTAAGGGGAACTGTCTCAGGGTGCTTGATTAGTTCTAAGGGGAACTGTCTCAGGGTGCTTTGTTAGTTCTAAGGAGAACTGTCTCAGGGTGCTTGGTTAGTTCTAAGGGGAACGGTCTCAGGGTGCTTGATTAGTTCTAAGAGGAACTGTCTCAGGGTGCTTGATTAGTTCTAAGGGGAACTGTCTCAGGGTGCTTTGTTAGTTCTAAGGAAAACTGTCTCAGGGTGCTTTGTTAGTTCTAAGGAGAACTGTCTCTGGGTGCTTGGTTAGTTCTAAGGGGAACGGTCTCAGGGTGCTTGGTTAGTTCTAAGATGAATTGTATCAGAACTTACCAAGCACCCTGAGACGGTGCCACTAGAACTAACAAAGTACCCTAAGGGGAACTGTCTCGGGGGAATTGGTTAATCTAAGGGCACAGTCTTGAATATTTGGTTAATTCTAGGGTCACCGTCTCAGAATACTTGGTTAGCTCTAGGGGCACCGTCTCAGGGTACTTGTTAGCTCTATGGGGCACAGTATCAGGGTACTTGGTTAGACCTATGGGTACCGTCTCAGGGTATGCGGTTTGGTCTAAGGGGAGCTGTCTCAGGGTGCTTGGTTAGTTCTAAGGGGAACTGTCTCAGAACTAACCAAGCACCCTGAGACGGTGCCCCTAGAACTAACAAAGTACCCTAAGAGGAACTGTCTCGGGGGAATTGGTTAGATCTAAGGGCACAGTCTTGAATATTTAGTTAATTCTAGGGGCACCGTCTCAGGGTACTTGGTTAGACCTATGGCCACCGTCTCAGGGTACTTGGTTAGCTCTAGGGGCACAGTCCCAGGGTACTTGGTTAGCTCTAGGGGCAAAGTCTCAGGGTACTTGGTTAGCTCTAGGGGCACAGTCTCAGGGTACTTGGTTAGCTCTAGGGGGAACTGTCTCAGGGTACTAGGTTAGCTCTATGGGTACCGTCTCAGGGTACGCGGTTTGGTCTATGGACTATCCCTCTAGCTAGTGTACTAAATATAAGTTGCTAGTTAAGGATTCAATTTAGTGTTTTTGGTTTCTTGCTTGTGTGTTAGTTCTAGGTATTCGGATATAGTTATTTATTGTATGTAGATTCTAGAGCATGTTCTAGGTCTCAGTTCTAGGTTGTGTAGATCTCATGTTGCACAGTTGTGATGTCTTGCTCACTCACGTAACTGCACGTGGACACTGGCCCTGTCCCCAGGCGCAGGGTTGGTACTCTGGCTTCACATAGGTGTCTACGCCATCTTCCACCATACAGCTCACGGTCCGTGTCACTACGTATGCGCACCAGTTCCTGTGGGAGAACACCAGATACAGAATATTAATAGAAATGTTCAGATCTCATATATTAAACCCTCAAAACCTTCTGAGTGGGCACAACAAACCCGAACTCTCAGACTAACCGCCACATTAAATTTGAGGCCTGTGAGGGCAACGTGAGCCCCGCAATGGCTGCAGGGTTTAAATTTGGGCGAGTTACTGTGCACTTAAAATTAGACCAGGGCGTAAGCTACCGACATGAGATGAAAACCTGTAAACCATTCTTACGCACGTTGAATGTGCGACCTGAACGCGATCAATTACTAAAAGCCGTAGTTACGGCTTTAGACGGAGCCAAATGGTAAAAGAGATCATCATCATGATATCAGAATAAAATGGAGGTTGGATTATAAAGTCTTACGAGTTTCAATTACGAGTAACGATCAGACCCGTATTCCAGAAATAATGCAATATTAATAGATCAGTAATTATGATATTCCAGTCCATGTGGGTTCCATTACATGAATTAACACATTGATTGCCGGGATCGATATAACACGAAATAAAACATGAAATAAAGTATTTTATATTGCGAAAGTGCGAGCTTGAGAGTTGTGCTGTTATTTCTAATATCTAACATCACTTTCCCTTTAACTTTAAGTACGGTAGTGTGTTTATATTTGCATTTACAGTGCTACGTATCAGCCTTTAACCCCCTTGAGGGTCCTGTCTAGTATCCATGTGCTTTTGGGCTCCATTTTCGGGTTATGGGCTTGAAAGCCAATGAATTAAATGCAATTTGATAGCGAATTTGGAAACGTAGCAGTTACGGGCTTCACAGATCAAAGGTATTTGCGGGCACGCAGTTCAAATTTTCATGTCCCGCAGAGTTTTCTTGCTCCTAACACGCAGATCATCAGCAGGTTCCTTTACGGAGCCAATTTATTAGCCGCAAGTCTTGTGGGCTACCTTACGGGCTACTTATTACACGTTCAAGGGCTGTATGCCTATATCCAACAAAAAACCTTGCACTCACTGGCTAAGCCTATATACCACAACAAGCCCCGCGCTCTGTGACAATGCCTATATACCACAACAAGCCCCGCGCTCTGTGACTAAGCCTATATACCACAACAAGTCCCGCACTCTGTGACTAAGCCTATATACCACAACAAGCCCCGCGCTCTGTGACTAAGCCTATATACCACACCAAGCCCCGCGCTCTGTGACTAAGCCTATATACCACAACAAGCCCCGCGCTCTATGACTAAGCCTATATACCACAACAAGCCCTGCGCTCTGTGACTAAGCCTATATACCACAACAAGCCCCGCACTCTGTGACTAAGCCTATATACCACAACAAGCCCCGCGCTCTGTGACTAAGCCTATATACCACACCAAGCCCCGCGCTCTGTGACTAAGCCTATATACCACACCAAGCCCCGCGCTCTGTGACTAAGCCTATATACCACAACAAACCCCGCGCTCTGTGACTAAGCCTATATACCACAACAAGCCCCGCGCTCTGTGACTAAGCCTATATACCACAACAAGCCCCGCGCTCTGTGACTAAGCCTATATACCACAACAAGCCCTGCGCTCTGTGACTAAGCCTATATACCACAACAAGCCCCGCGCTCTGTGACTAAGCCTATATACCACAACAAGCCCCGCACTCTGTGACTAAGCCTATATACCACAACAAGCCCTGCGCTCTGTGACTAAGCCTATATACCACAACAAGCCCCGCGCTCTGTGACTAAGCCTATATACCACAACAAGCCCCGCGCTCTGTGACTAAGCCTATATACCACAACAAGCCCCGCGCTCTGTGACTAAGCCTATATACCACAACAAGCCCCGCGCTCTGTGACTAAGCCTATATACCACAACAAGCCCCGCGCTCTGTGACTAAGCCTATATACCACACCAAGCCCGCGCTATGTGACTAAGCCTATATACCACACCAAGCCCCGCGCTCTGTGACTAAGCCTATATACCACACCAAGCCCCGCGCTCTGTGACTAAGCCTATATACCACAACAAGCCCCGCGCTCTGTGACTAAGCCTATATACCACACCAAGACCCGCACTCTGTGACTAAGCCTATATACCACACCAAGCCCCGCGCTCTGTGACTAAGCCTATATACCACAACAAGCCCCGCGCTCTGTGACTAAGCCTATATACCACACCAAGCCCCGCGCTCTGTGACTAAGCCTATATACCACAACAAGCCCCGCGCTCTGTGACTAAGCCTATATACCACAACAAGCCCCGCGCTTTGTGACTAAGCCTATATACCACACCAAGCCCTGCGCTCTGTGACTAAGCCTATATACCACAACAAGCCCCGCGCTGTGTGACTAAGCCTATATACCACACCAAGCCCCGCGCTGTGTGACTAAGCCTATATACCACAACAAGCCCCACGCTCTGTGACTAAGCCTATATACCACACCAAGCCCCGCGCTGTGTGACTAAGCCTATATACCACACCAAGCCCTGCACTGTGTGACTAAGCCTATATACCACAACAAGCCCCGCGCTCTGTGACTAAGCCTATATACCACAACAAGCCCCGCACTGTGTGACTAAGCCTATATACCACAACAAGCCCTGCGCTCTGTGACTAAGCCTATATACCACAACAAGCCCTGCGCTCTGTGACTAAGCCTATATACCACAACAAGCCCTGCGCTCTGTGACTAAGCCTATATACCACAACAAGCCCCACGCTCTGTGACTAAGCCTATATACCACACCAAGCCCCGCGCTGTGTGACTAAGCCTATATACCACACCAAGCCCTGCACTGTGTGACTAAGCCTATATACCACAACAAGCCCCGCGCTCTGTGACTAAGCCTATATACCACAACAAGCCCTGCGCTGTGTGACTAAGCCTATATACCACAACAAGCCCCGCGCTCTGTGACTAAGCCTATATACCACAACAAGCCCCGCACTGTGTGACTAAGCCTATATACCACAACAAGCCCTGCGCTCTGTGACTAAGCCTATATACCACAACAAGCCCTGCGCTCTGTGACTAAGCCTATATACCACAACAAGCCCTGCGCTCTGTGACTAAGCCTATATACCACAACAAGCCCCGCGCTCTGTGACTAAGCCTATATACCACAACAAGCCCCGCGCTCTGTGACTAAGCCTATATACCACAACAAGCCCCGCGCTCTGTGACTAAGCCTATATACCACAACAAGCCCCGCGCTCTGTGACTAAGCCTATATACCACAACAAGCCCCGCGCTCTGTGACTAAGCCTATATACCACAACAAGCCCCGCACTCTGTGACTAAGCCTATATACCACAACAAGCCCCGCGCTCTGTGACTAAGCCTATATACCACAACAAGCCCCGCACTCTGTGACTAAGCCTATATACCACAACAAGCCCCGCGCTCTGTGACTAAGCCTATATACCACAACAAGCCCCGCGCTCTGTGACTAAGCCTATATACCACAACAAGCCCCGGACTCTGTGACTAAGCCTATATACCACACCAAGTCCCGCACTCTGTGACTAAGCCTATATACCACACCAAGCCCCGCGCTCTGTGACTAAGCCTATATACCACAACAAGCCCCGCGCTCTCTGACTAAGCCTATATACCACACCAAGCCCCGCGCTCTGTGACTAAGCCCATATACCACAACAAGCCCCGCGCTCTGTGACTAAGCCCATATACCACAACAAGCCCCGCGCTCTGTGACTAAGCCTATATACCACAACAAGCCCCGCGCTCTGTGACTAAGCCTATATACCACAACAAGCCCCGCGCTCTGTGACTAAGCCTATATACCACAACAAGCCCCGCACACTGTGACTAAGCCTATATACCACACCAAGCCCCGCACTGTGTGACTAAGCCTATATACCACAACAAGCCCCGCGCTGTGTGACTAAGCCTATATACCACACCAAGCCCCGCACACTGTGACTAAGCCTATATACCACAACAAGCCCCGCGCTCTGTGACTAAGCCTATATACCACAACAAGCCCCGCTCTGTGTGACTAAGCCTATATACCACAACAAGCCCCGCGCTCAGTGACTAAGCCTATATACCACAACAAGCCCCGCGCTCTCTGACTAAGCCTATATACCACACCAAGCCCTGCGCTCTGTGACTAAGCCTATATACCACAACAAGCCCCGCGCTCTGTCACTAAGCCTATATACCACAACAAGCCCCGCACTCTGTGACTAAGCCTATATACCACAACAAGCCCCGCGCTCTGTGACTAAGCCTATATACCACAACAAGCCCCGCGCTCTGTGACTAAGCCTATATACCACAACAAGCTCCGCGCTCTGTGACTAAGCCTATATACCACAACAAGCCCCGCGCTCTGTGACTAAGCCTATATACCACAACAAGCCCCGCACTCTGTGACTAAGCCTATATACCACACCAAGCCCCGCACTCTGTGACTAAGCCTATATACCACAACAAGCCCCGCACACTGTGACTAAGCCTATATACCACAACAAGCCCCGCGCTCTGTGACTAAGCCTATATACCTCAACAAGCCCCGCGCTCTGTGACTAAGCCCATATACCACAACAAGCCCCGCGCTCTGTGACTAAGCCTATATACCACAACAAGCCCCGCGCTCTGTGACTAAGCCTATATACCACACCAAGCCCCGCACTGTGTGACTAAGCCCATATACCACAACAAGCCCCGCACTCTGTGACTAAGCCTATATACCACAACAAGCCCCGCGCTCTGTGACTAAGCCTATATACCACAACAAGCCCCGCACTCTGTGACTAAGCCTATATACCACAACAAGCCCCGCGCTCTGTGACTAAGCCTATATACCACAACAAGCCCCGCGCTCTGCGACTAAGCCTATATACCTCAACAAGCCCCGCGCTCTGCGACTAAGCCTATATACCACAACAAGCCCCGCGCTCTGCGACTAAGCCTATATACCACAACATGCCCCGCGCTCTGTGACTAAGCCTATATACCACAACAAGCCCCGCGCTCTGTGACTAAGCCTATATACCACAACAAGCCCCGCGCTCTGTGACTAAGCCTATATACCACAACAAGCCCCGCACTCTGTGACTAAGCCTATATACCACAACAAGCCCCGCGCTCTGTGACTAAGCCTATATACCACAACAAGCCCCGCGCTCTGTGACTAAGCCTATATACCACAACAAGCCCCGCGCTCTGTGACTAAGCCTATATACCACAACAAGCCCCGCGCTCTGTGACTAAGCCTATATACCACAACAAGCCCCGCGCTCTGTGACTAAGCCTATATACCACAACAAGCCCCGCGCTCTGTGACTAAGCCTATATACCACAACAAGCCCCGCGCTCTGTGACTAAGCCTATATACCACAACAAGCCCCGCGCTCTGTGACTAAGCCTATATACCACAACAAGCCCCGCGCTCTGTGACTAAGCCTATATACCACAACAAGCCCCGCGCTCTGTGACTAAGCCTATATACCACAACAAGCCCCGCGCTCTGTGACTAAGCCTATATACCACAACAAGCCTCGCACTCTGTGACTAAGCCTATATACCACAACAAGCCCCGCGCTCTGTGACTAAGCCCATATACCACAACAAGCCCCGCGCTCTGTGACTAAGCCTATATACCACACCAAGCCCCGCGCTCTGTGACTAAGCCTATATACCACAACAAGCCCAGCACTCTGTGACTAAGCCTATATACCACACCAAGCCCCGAGTTCTGTGACTAAGCCTATATACCACAACAAGCCCCGCGCTCTGTGACTAAGCCTATATACCACAACAAGCCCAGCACTCTGTGACTAAACCTATATACCTCAACAAGCCCCGCGCTCTGCGACTAAGCCTATATACCACAACAAGCCCCGCGCTCTGAGACTAAGCCTATATACCACACCAAGCCCCGCGCTCTGTGACTAAGCCTATATACCACAACAAACCCCGCACTGTGTGACTAAGCCTATATACCACAACAAGCCCCGCGCTCTGTGACTAAGCCTATATAGCACACCAAGCCCCGCGCTCTGTGACTAAGCCTATATACCACAACAAGCCCCGCGCTCTGTGACTAAGCCTATATACCACAACAAGCCCCGCGCTGTGTGACTAAGCCTATATACCACAACAAGCCCCGCGCTCTGTGACTAAGCCCATATACCACAACAAGCCCCGCGCTCTGTGACTAAGCCCATATACCACAACAAGCCCCGCGCTCTGTGACTAAGCCTATATACCACAACAAGCCCCGCGCTCTGTGACTAAGCCTATATACCACAACAAGCCCCGCGCTCTGTGACTAAGCCTATATACCACAACAAGCCCCGCACTCTGTGACCCCATTGTTCTAAATTAGCCCTAAAGCAGCTGCTAAGTCCCAAATATTTTTAGTTCTATAGATTTCAAGACACAAATAGTTAAACATCACGAATCACTGTTACATCATCATGTGCCCAAACATGCAATCACATGTAACCATCATGTGTCACACGTGCACCCCTCACATGGCTCTCTCTGGCCCCCTCATGGCTATACGTATATATATATATATATATATAGATAAATAGTACAATGTGTCACATTTGAATGTCTAAAACAAGTTTAAAAACCTGCTCCGAGCTCAGAATTCCGAGAAATACAGTTATACTGCATTCTAGGAAGTTGAACCGGGACATGCAAATGTGCCCACAAATGCCTTCGCTCTTCAATCCTTAGCACATATATAGTTGTCAGCAATGCGGGTTATTGCTAACGCTTGTGGGCTCGCAAAGCAAGGGCCGCAGTTGTTGGCAAGGAGCGCCAAAGGCGCTCCTTACGCTGTTGGAGACTAGCGAAATAGGCGCTCATCCCTACGACCCCCTACGACTTTCAGACCGCAAATGCAGACCCTCGCAAAGCTAGCGGCCGCATTTGCGGAGGTGGAGGCTCGAAAACGAGGCTACAGGTCCCTAAAGACGCAAAACACCACCAAACACACGGCTTTTCAAAAAACCCGTATGACCTACAACATACACCATTAGCAAGGACGCTTCATCATCCACACCCGCGTACCACATACATATTCGCCCCTATTTTACACTAACTTACACAATGCAGAAGTACACAGCTACCCCAACGGCTTCCCCTCACGCACGCAGCCTATTTACACTACACACTGCGAAACGTTGCTGACACTTATACCTGAGCTCCACAACACTACAAACCGACATTGTATGCTGCAGGAACATCAAAAACAGATTGTCAGCTCTTCAGCACAATGCTTCCTGCATATATTACTTCCAAAGAGGTAAAGTATATTCATTTATTAATATATTAATTATTTAATTAGAATACAAAAAACATATACACAAAAAAAATACACTCACAATAAACACAAAAGCCATTCATTGCGCGACTTACGAGCGCCAACTGCTCATAGCACTCAAAGCCTTGCAATAAGCGCAAAAAACAGATCAGCGCCGACCAAACAATAACAGCAAAAGCGCCTCTCAGAAAAAAAATACTACAATGAGCGCCGAAGGATCTCGACGCACCAACAAAATTAATGTCTCGACCAAACAGCATTCCCTGCCTATTGCGTCATTTTTTTGACGGGCAAGTCGCTAGTGATATATATATATATAAGTCGGTCTTCCACTAATACTAATACCGTATTGTATTTACCATTTATAATTCTTTCTCTCCCTGGCACGTTTCTTGCATTAGGAATCATACACCTTAAGCAGCTATACTGCACGACTAAAGTAGGCAAACAATGCAACAAATCTGCAGGAAACGCCAGCGGGATACTCGGGGAAAGCGGGGTACTCGGGGATATCAGGATACTCGGTGACAGCGGGATACTCGGGGACAGCGGGATACTCGGTGACAGCGGGATACTCGGGGACAGCGGGATACTCGGGGACAGCGGGATACTCGGTGACAGCGGGATACACGTGACAGCGGGATACTCGTGACAGCGGGATACTCGTGACAGCGGGATACTCGGTGACAGCGGGATACTCGGTGACAGCGGGATACTCGTGACAGCGGGATACTCGGGGACAGCGGGATACTCGGGGACAGCGGGATACTCGGGGACAGCGGGATACTCGGGGATAGCGGGATACTCGGGGATAGCGGGATAATCGGGGATAGCGGGATACTCGGGAATAGCGGGATACTCGGGGACAGCGGGATACTCGGGGATAGCGGGATACTCGGGTGTACAGAAGAAGGAATCAGCAGAAAAGTGAGTGGTGTGAATGCCACCGTATGCAGCGCTATGGAGGGGTCTCCTCCTTTGGTTCTGGTTACTTTCGACTCATCTTTTTCTGTTTGGATGCCCATGTGGACCTCAACCTGCTCCTGGCATTAGCCAAGTTGGCTATTTATAGGTCCAGCAAGTCGTGTCAAGCAGGAGATTCCCCCGCCATGTGAGGCCATATTACCATGCTCCGTACCACCCTGCTTTGTGCGCAAGGAGTATGTGGGAGTTACCTCGCAGTGGGCTGTACATGAAGTACTCTACTGACATCTCATCTGCCATTTAGCCGCCCATTCCTCTAATTTATGCAAATCCCTTTGGAGGGAAAGCACATCATTATCTGATTTAATTACCTTGCACAACTTCGTGTCATCGGTGAAAATGGAGACACCACACTCCAATCCTACCTCTAAGTCATTAATAAATATGTTAAAAAGGAGAGGACCTAATACTGAGCCCTGAGGAACCCCACTTACCACATTAGTCCAATCTGAGTATTTTCCATTTACATGGACTCTGTTTCTTATGTAACATGAATATGGGTGCGATGGGCATGCTGGTGTTGGTAGTAGGAACTCAGATTTCTTGTTCCACAAACAGTCTACTGCCAGTATATTGGTTACATATTGTGCCACCCTACCAGCCTAATTCCAGACTACGGCTTCTATTTTTGCTCCTTTTGGTTAGGGGTCAGCCGTCAGTAGGTTGAACTCCTGAGGATCGTGACCATTTGGCCTTTTATCTCTATAACGAAAACGCCAACGCAGACTCGAGTGTCCACTTGTCCTGTTTGGATATAAGCTGACACGTTTACAGTTGATACTTTATGGGTCAGGATCCCAGGTTTAGGCTTGACCCCCATTCAGGACACCGCAGATAATGTCGTCATAGGGAATACAGCACCAGGAGAGGTGGGTATGGGGCAAAGTGGTAAAAAAAGTCTCCTTAGGTAACACCATGGGGAGTATACCAGCGACAACTCCACTCAGAGATTGGGGACACCCAAGATGTGCAAAGAGTGGTGGAAGAGGTAGAGAAGGCAAATAAAGCTTCCAATGGATCAAATACCGGCGAGGACGCCATGCCGGCCACCGCTGGCCAAACAGATCCCCCGAGATATTACCCAACAGTGAAAAAATCTCTTTCCACCATCGCCCCCGTCCCTTCCCTGTGTGTTTCGGTCGTCTGTGTGTTTCGGTCGGGTGCCTGGCGTGTTAGTGTCTTTGCCGTTGTGTATTTTCTTAGTCTCGCGTATTTTTCAGAGTTCGTTATTTTTCTGAGGTCGGAATGTGCTTAGCCTCGTTTTTATTCCATTTTCAGAATTTTTTTACGTTTTATGTCCTCCATTTTTTTGCTCCCTTAGCCGATTTTCGAGTGACGAAATACGGTACATTCAGCTCAAATTTGCTATCACCCTCACTCCCAGGCGTCCTGGCTCTCCCCCTGTGCTGTGTGTGAGTGTGTTTTATTTTTTGCTGTTGTTTTTCGCTTTCCGCGGTTCGCCGTTACATTTGTATTTTTCTGAGTTTGTTTTTTTTTTTGCTCCCGAGATCGGATTTTTCATCCAAATCCCGCGTTCCTCAAGTGCTTGCAGCCTAAGTCCCGCGTACTTCAATGCCTCAACTGCTCGCCTCGCTTTGCGAGACTTGCAGGGCAATGAGCGCCTTCTGTGCTCGTTACCTAAATCCTCTGAGTTCGGAAGGCTTCTATGCTTCAACGGTTCGCCTTGCTTCGCGAGGCTCACGAGCGCGACGACAAAATCGCAGTTTGACAATCATAATATAGTAAAGTGAGATTTGGGACGCTCCATGAAAGGACTCCGGACACTATTGTGGTATTGACCCCATGCAGTGGGGGGTCAGAGGTCAGAGAGTGCTGCTATAGAGAGGATTAACTAGACCTAATAATCCTGCTGAACGGATCCACAGGATAACACTAATGAAGGAGCACTTACTACATGACTAGTCAGCAAGGACTCGCCCGGCCCGCACTTACTACATGACTAGCCAGCAAGGGCTCACCCGGCACGCACTTACTACATGACTAGCCAGCAAGGGCTCACCCGGCCAGCACTTACTAGATGACTAGCCAGCAAGGGCTCACCCGGCCAGCACTTACTACATGACTAGCCAGCCAGGGCTCACCCGGCCAGCACTTACCACATGGCTAGCCAGCAAGGGCTCACCCGGCATGCACTTACTACATGACTAGCCAGCAAGGGCTCGCCCGGCCCGCACTTACTACATGACTAGCCAGCAAGGGCTCACCCGGCATGCACTAACTACATGACTAGCCAGCAAGGGCTCACCCGGCCAGCACTTACTAGATGACTAGCCAGCAAGGGCTCACCCGGCATGCACTTACTACATGACTAGCCAGCAAGGGCTCGCCCGGCCCGCACTTACTACATGACTAGCCAGCAAGGGCTCACCCGGCATGCACTTACTACATGACTAGCCAGCAAGGGCTCACCCAGCCAGCACTTACTACATGACTAGCCAGCAACGGCTCGCCAGGCCCGCACTTACCACATGACTAGCCAGCAAGGGCTCACCCGGCCAGCACTTACTACATGACTAGCCAGCAAGGGCTCGCCAGGCCCGCACTTACTACATGACTAGCCAGCAAGGGCTGCCCGGCCAGCACTTACTACATGACTAGACAGCAAGGGCTCCCCCGGCCAGCACTTACGACATGACTAGCCAGCAATAACTCACCCGGCCAGCACATACTACATGACTAGCCAGCAAGGGCTCACCCAGCCAGCACTTACTACATGACTAGCCAGCAACGGCTCGCCAGGCCCGCACTTACCACATGACTAGCCAGCAAGGGCTCACCCGGCCAGCACTTACTACATGACTAGCCAGCAAGGGCTCACCCGGCCAGCACTTACTACATGACTAGCCAGCAAGGGCTCACCCAGCCAGCACTTACTACATGACTAGCCAGCAACGGCTCGCCCGGCCAGCACTTACTACATGACTAGCCAGCAAGGGCTCGCCAGGCCCGCACTTACCACATGACTAGCCAGCAAGGGCTCGCCCGGCCAGCACTTACTACATGACTAGCCAGCAAGGGCTCGCCCGGCCAGCACTTACTACATGACTAGCCAGCAAGGGCTCACCCAGCCAGCACTTACCACATGACTAGCCAGCAAGGGCTCGCCCGGCCAGCACTTACTACATGACTAGCCAGCAAGGGCTCACCCAGCCAGCACTTACTACATGACTAGCCAGCAAGGGCTCACCCAGCCAGCACTTACTACATGACTAGCCAGCAAGGGCTCGCCAGGCCTGCACTTACCACATGACTAGCCAGCAAGGGCTCACCCGGCCAGCACTTACTACATGACTAGCCAGCAAGGGCTCGCCCGGCCAGCACTTACTACATGACTAGCCAGCAAGGGCTCGCCCGGCCAGCACTTACTACATGAATAGCCAGCAAGGGCTCGCCCGGCCAGCACTTACTACATGACTAGCCAGCAAGGGCTCACCCAGCCAGCACTTACCACATGACTAGCCAGCAAGGGCTCACCCGGCCAGCACTTACTACATGACTAGCCAGCAAGGGCTCGCCCAGCCAGCACTTACCACATGACTAGCCAGCAAGGACTGCCCGGCCAGCACTTACTACATGACTAGCCAGCAAGGGCTCACCCGGCCAGCACTTACTACATGACTAGCCAGCAAGGGCTCACCCAGCCAGCACTTACCACATGACTAGCCAGCAAGGGCTCACCCAGCCAGCACTTACCACATGACTAGCCAGCAAGGGCTCACCCAGCCAGCACTTACCACATGACTAGCCAGCAAGGGCTCACCCAGCCAGCACTTACTACATGACTAGCCAGGTATGCTGCACTTACAATAGTTACAATACAATCTGCCACTTTGTTATCCAGAGGGCTCAGGTATCACTGAGAGCGTCCAATTATTACCCAGAAGGTGCCAATTATTACCCAGAGAACCCAGAGAACCCAGGTATTATCAAGAGGGACCATGAGAGCATCCAAGTATTACCCAGAAGGTGCCAGGTATTACCCAGAGGACTAATACCTGAGCCCTCTGGGTAATAACAGGATGCTCTCAGTAATACCTGGGCCCTCTGGGTAATAACAGGATGCTCTCAGTAATACCTGAGCCCTCTGGGTAATAACAGGATGCTCTCAGTAATACCTGGGCCCTCTGGGTAATAACAGGATGCTCTCAGTAATACCTGGGCCCTCTGGGTAATAACAGGATGCTCTCAGTAATACCTGAGCCCTCTGGGTAATAACAGGATGCTCTCAGTAATACCTGGGCCCTCTGGGTAATAACAGGAAGCTCTCAGTAATACCTGGGCCCTCTGGGTAATAACAGGAAGCTCTCAGTAATACCTGAGCCCTCTGGGTAATAACAGGATGCTCTCAGTAATACCTGGGCCCTCTGGGTAATAACAGGATGCTCTCAGTAATACCTGGGCCCTCTGGGTAATAACAGGATGCTCTCAGTAATACCTGAGCCCTCTGGGTAATAACAGGATGCTCTCAGTAATACCTGGGCCCTCTGGGTAATAACAGGATTTTCTCAGTAATACCTGAGCCCTCTGGGTAATAACAGGATGCTCTCAGTAATACCTGAGCCCTCTGGGTAATAACAGGAAGCTCTCAGTAATACCTGGGCCCTCTGGGTAATAACAGGATGCTCTCAGTAATACCTGGGCCCTCTGGGTAATAACAGGACGCTCTCAGTAATACCTGAGCCCTCTGGGTAATAACAGGATGCTCTCAGTAATACCTGGGCCCTCTGGGTAATAACAGGAAGCTCTCAGTAATACCTGAGCCCTCTGGGTAATAACAGGACGCTCTCAGTAATACCTGGGCCCTCTGGGTAATAACAGGAAGCTCTCAGTAATACCTGGGCCCTCTGGGTAATAACAGGATGCTCTCAGTAATACCTGGGCCCTCTGGCATTTTAGGGTTAAAGTACATATATATGTCATTAATTATAGAGCTCTGCACTACGCAAGGTTTAAATTTGGGCCTGACGGTCGTTTCGACACATTTGAGTGCAGGTGACTAAGTAATTAATGAATGCAGAAGTAACAAAACATAAATGGATAAATGAAGTTTAAAAATGATAATTAATAAGACAAGGTTTTAATTCACAAGACACTATATATGGTTGATAAACCTGAGATAGTTTAATCACTAAACGCGTAGGTGAGTTAGGTCCGTACAGATGCGCCAAGAGCGCAGCGCTGACATTACTTTGCTTGTATCTCTATGTATAGATTTTATAACAATCATAAAAATATCTGTTTATATTCTGAGGTTACATTCAGGACCCAGCAGATAAATAATCTCCCAGAATTCCAAGGTTTATAAGAAGATTCTGCTATAGTCTTAAGACAAGGTGGGAAGTTATATTGTTATGCCAAGACATCACTATCTGAGTATAGAGGAGAAAGGGTTATAATTACATCCCATAGAAAACCCCACGGTACGACCTCCACTAGAGCTCGCGTTATGTACCTACTATCTATTACTAATGTCCCAGGTATTATATTGAGGAGTAGCTGGCACTGAATGGGTTACTAATGTCCCAAGTATTATATAGAGGAGTAGCCGGCACTGAATGGGTTAATAATGTCCCATGTGATGTATAGAGGAGTAGCCGGCACTGAATGGGTTACTAATGTCCCAGGTATTGTATAGAGGAGTAGCCGGCACTGAATGGGTTACTAATGTCCCAACTATTATATAGAGGAGTAGCCGGCACTGAATGGGTTACTAATATCCCAGGTGATGTATAGAGGAGTAGCTGGCACTGAATGGGTTACTATTGTCCCAAGTATTATATAGAGGAGTAGCCGGCACTGAATGGGTTACTAATGTCCGATGTGATGTATAGAGGAGTAGCCGGCACTGAATGGGTTACTAATGTCCCAACTATTATATAGAGGAGTAGCCGGCACTGAATGGGTTACTAATGTCCCAGGTGATGTATAGAGGAGTAGCTGGCACTGAATGGGTTACTATTGTCCCAAGTATTATATAGAGGAGTAGCCGGCACTGAATGGGTTACTAATGTCCAAGGTGATGTATAGAGGAGTAGCCGGCACTGAATGGGTTACTAATGTCCCAGGTGATGTATAGAGGAGTAGCTGGCACTGAATGGGTTACTAATGTCCCAGGTATTATAGAGAGGAGTAGCTGGCACTGAATGGGTTACTAATGTCCCATGTGATGTATAGAGGAGTAGCCAGCACTGAATGGGTTACTAATGTCCCAGGTATTATATAGAAGAGTAGCCGGCACTGAATGGGTTACTAATGTCCCAGGTATTATATAGAGGAGTAGCCGGCACTGAATGGGTTACTAATGTCCCAGGTATTGTATAGAGGAGTAGCCGGCACTGAATGGGTTACTAAAGTCCCAGGTATTATATAGAGGAGTAGCTGGCACTGAATGGGATACTAATGTCCCAGGTATTGTATAGAGGAGTAGCCGGCACTGAATGGGTTACTAATGTCCCAGGTATTATATAGAGGAGTAGCCGGCACTGAATGGGTTACTAATGTCCCAGGTATTATATAGAGGAGTAGACGGCACTGAATGGGTTACTAATGTCCCGGGTATTATATAGAGGAGTAGCTGGCACTGAATGGGTTACTAATGTCCCAAGTATTATATAGAGGAGTAGCCGGCACTGAATGGGTTACTAATGTCCCAGGTGATGTATAGAGGAGTAGCCGGCACTGAATGGGTTACTAATGTCCCATGTGATGTATAGAGGAGTAGCCAGCACTGAATGGGTTACTAATGTCCCAGGTATTATATAGAAGAGTAGCCGGCACTGAATGGGTTACTAATGTCCCAGGTATTATATAGAGGAGTAGCCGGCACTGAATGGGTTACTAATGTCCCAGGTATTGTATAGAGGAGTAGCCGGCACTGAATGGGTTACTAAAGTCCCAGGTATTATATAGAGGAGTAGCTGGCACTGAATGGGATACTAATGTCCCAGGTATTGTATAGAGGAGTAGCCGGCACTGAATGGGTTACTAATGTCCCAGGTATTATATAGAGGAGTAGCCGGCACTGAATGGGTTACTAATGTCCCAGGTATTATATAGAGGAGTAGACGGCACTGAATGGGTTACTAATGTCCCGGGTATTATATAGAGGAGTAGCTGGCACTGAATGGGTTACTAATGTCCCAAGTATTATATAGAGGAGTAGCCGGCACTGAATGGGTTACTAATGTCCCAGGTGATGTATAGAGGAGTAGCCGGCACTGAATGGGTTACTAATGTCCCAGGTGATGTATAGAGGAGTAGCTGGCACTGAATGGGTTACTAATGTCCCAGGTGATGTATAGAGGAGTAGCCGGCACTGAATGGGTTACTAATGTCCCAGGTGATGTATATAGGAGTAGCTGGCACTGAATGGGTTACTAATGTCCCAGGTGATGTATAGAGGAGTAGCCGGCACTGAATGGGTTACTAATGTCCCAGGTGATGTATATAGGAGTAGCTGGCACTGAATGGGTTACTAATGTCCCAGGTATTATATAGAGGAGTAGTCGGCACTGAATGGGTTACTAATGTCCCAGGTGTTATATAGAGGAGTAGCCAGCACTGAATGGGTTACTAATGTCCCAGGTATTATATAGAGGAGTAGCCGGCACTGAATGGGTTACTAATGTCCCAGGTATTATATAGAGGAGTAGCTGGCACTGAATGGGTTACTAATGTCCCAGGTATTATATAGAGGAGTAGCTGGCACTGAATGGGTTACTAATGTCCCAATTATTATATAGAGGAGTAGCCGGCACTGAATGGGTTACTAATGTCCCAGGTGTTATATAGAAGAGTAGCTGGCACTGAATGGGTTACTAATGTCCCAGGTGATGTATAGAGGAGTAGCCGGCACTGAAGGGGTTACTAATGTCCCAGGTGATGTATAGAGGAGTAGCTGGCACTGAATGGGTTACTAATGTCCGAGGTATTATATAGAGGAGTAGCTGGCACTGAATGGGTTACTAATGTCCCAGGTATTATATAGAGGAGTAGCTGGCACTGAATGGGTTACTAATGTCCCAGGTATTATATAGAGGAGTAGCTGGCACTGAATGGGTTACTAATGTCCCAGGTGTTATATAGAGGAGTAGCCGGCACTGAATGGGTTACTAATGTCCCAGGTATTGTATAGAGGAGTAGCCGGCACTGAATGGGTTACTAATGTCCCAGGTGTTGTATAGAGGAGTAGCCGGCACTGAATGCGTTACTAATGTCCCAGGTATTGTATAGAGGAGTAGCCGGCACTGAATGGGTTACTAATGTCCCAGGTGTTATATAGAGGAGTAGCCGGCACTGAATGCGTTACTAATGTCCCAGGTATTGTATAGAGGAGTAGCCGGCACTGAATGGGTTACTAATGTCCCAGGTATTATATAGAGGAGTAGCTGGCACTGAATGGGTTACTAATGTCCCAGGTGTTATATAGAGGAGTAGCTGGCACTGAATGGGTTACTAATGTCCCAGGTATTGTATAGAGGAGTAGCCGGCACTGAATGGGTTACTAATGTCCCAGGTATTGTATAGAGGAGTAGCTGGCAATGAATGGGTTACTAATGTCCCAGGTATTATATAGAGGAGTAGCCGGCACTGAATGGGTTACTAATGTCCCAGGTATTATATAGAGGAGTAGCCGGCACTGAATGGGTTACTAATGTCCCAGGTGATGTATAGAGGAGTAGCCGGCACTGAATGGGTTACTAATGTCCCATGTGATGTATAGAGGAGTAGCTGGCACTGAATGGGTTACTAATGTCCCAGGTATTATATTGAGGAGTAGCCGGCACTGAATGGGTTACTAATGTCCCAGGTATTGTATAGAGGAGTAGCTGGCACTGAATGGGTTACTAATGTCCCAGGTATTATATAGAGGAGTAGCCGGCACTGAATGGGTTACTAATGTCCCAGGTGTTGTATAGAGGAGTAGCTGGCACTGAATGGGTTACTAATGTCCCAGGTATTATATAGAGGTGTAGCCGGCACTGAATGGGTTACCAATGTCCCAGGTATTATATAGAGGAGTAGCTGGCACTGAATGGGTTACTAATGTCCCAGGTATTATATAGAGGAGTAGCCGGCACTGAATGGGTTACTAATGTCCCAGGTGTTGTATAGAGGAGTAGCCGGCACTGAATGGGTTACTAATGTCCCAGGTATTATATAGAGGAGTAGCTGGCACTGAATGGGTTACTAATGTCCCAGGTGATGTATAGAGGAGTAGCCGGTACTGAATGGGTTACTAATGTCCCAGGTGATGTATAGAGGAGTAGCCGGCACTGAAGGGGTTACTAATGTCCCAGGTATTATATTGAGGAGTAGCCGGCACTGAATGGGTTACTAATGTCCCAGGTATTATATAGAGGAGTAGCTGGCACTGAATGGGTTACTAATGTCCCAGGTATTATATAGAGGAGTAGCTGGCACTGAATGGGTTACTAATGTCCCAGGTGTTATATAGAGGAGTAGCCGGCACTGAATGGGTTACTAATGTCCCAGGTATTGTATAGAGGAGTAGCCGGCACTGAATGGGTTACTAATGTCCCAGGTATTGTATAGAGGAGTAGCCGGCACTGAATGGGTTACTAATGTCCCAGGTGTTATATAGAGGAGTAGCCGGCACTGAATGCGTTACTAATGTCCCAGGTATTGTATAGAGGAGTAGCCGGCACTGAATGGGTTACTAATGTCCCAGGTATTATATAGAGGAGTAGCTGGCACTGAATGGGTTACTAATGTCCCAGGTGTTATATAGAGGAGTAGCTGGCACTGAATGGGTTACTAATGTCCCAGGTATTGTATAGAGGAGTAGCCGGCACTGAATGGGTTACTAATGTCCCAGGTATTGTATAGAGGAGTAGCTGGCAATGAATGGGTTACTAATGTCCCAGGTGTTGTATAGAGGAGTAGCTGGCACTGAATGGGTTACTAATGTCCGAGGTGATGTATAGAGGAGTAGCCGGCACTGAATGGGTTACTAATGTCCCAGGTATTATATAGAGGAGTAGCCGGCACTGAATGGGTTACTAATGTCCCAGGTGATGTATAGAGGAGTAGCCGGCACTGAATGGGTTACTAATGTCCCATGTGATGTATAGAGGAGTAGCTGGCACTGAATGGGTTACTAATGTCCCAGGTATTATATTGAGGAGTAGCCGGCACTGAATGGGTTACTAATGTCCCAGGTATTATATAGAGGAGTAGCTGGCACTGAATGGGTTACTAATGTCCCAGGTATTATATAGAGGAGTAGCTGGCACTGAATGGGTTACTAATGTCCCAGGTGTTATATAGAGGAGTAGCCGGCACTGAATGGGTTACTAATGTCCCAGGTATTGTATAGAGGAGTAGCCGGCACTGAATGGGTTACTAATGTCCCAGGTATTGTATAGAGGAGTAGCCGGCACTGAATGGGTTACTAATGTCCCAGGTGTTATATAGAGGAGTAGCCGGCACTGAATGCGTTACTAATGTCCCAGGTATTGTATAGAGGAGTAGCCGGCACTGAATGGGTTACTAATGTCCCAGGTATTATATAGAGGAGTAGCTGGCACTGAATGGGTTACTAATGTCCCAGGTGTTATATAGAGGAGTAGCTGGCACTGAATGGGTTACTAATGTCCCAGGTATTGTATAGAGGAGTAGCCGGCACTGAATGGGTTACTAATGTCCCAGGTATTGTATAGAGGAGTAGCTGGCAATGAATGGGTTACTAATGTCCCAGGTGTTGTATAGAGGAGTAGCTGGCACTGAATGGGTTACTAATGTCCGAGGTGATGTATAGAGGAGTAGCCGGCACTGAATGGGTTACTAATGTCCCAGGTATTATATAGAGGAGTAGCCGGCACTGAATGGGTTACTAATGTCCCAGGTGATGTATAGAGGAGTAGCCGGCACTGAATGGGTTACTAATGTCCCATGTGATGTATAGAGGAGTAGCTGGCACTGAATGGGTTACTAATGTCCCAGGTATTATATTGAGGAGTAGCCGGCACTGAATGGGTTACTAATGTCCCAGGTATTGTATAGAGGAGTAGCTGGCACTGAATGGGTTACTAATGTCCCAGGTATTATATAGAGGAGTAGCCGGCACTGAATGGGTTACTAATGTCCCAGGTGTTGTATAGAGGAGTAGCTGGCACTGAATGGGTTACTAATGTCCCAGGTATTATATAGAGGTGTAGCCGGCACTGAATGGGTTACCAATGTCCCAGGTATTATATAGAGGAGTAGCTGGCACTGAATGGGTTACTAATGTCCCAGGTATTATATAGAGGAGTAGCCGGCACTGAATGGGTTACTAATGTCCCAGGTGTTGTATAGAGGAGTAGCTGGCACTGAATGGGTTACTAATGTCCCAGGTGATGTATAGAGGAGTAGCCGGTACTGAATGGGTTACTAATGTCCCAGGTGATGTATAGAGGAGTAGCCGGCACTGAAGGGGTTACTAATGTCCCAGGTATTATATTGAGGAGTAGCCGGCACTGAATGGGTTACTAATGTCCCAGGTATTGTATAGAGGAGTAGCTGGCACTGAATGGGTTACTAATGTCCCAGGTATTATATAGAGGAGTAGCCGGCACTGAATGGGTTACTAATGTCCCAGGTGTTGTATAGAGGAGTAGCTGGCACTGAATGGGTTACTAATGTCCCAGGTGATGTATAGAGGAGTAGCCGGCACTGAATGGGTTACTAATGTCCCAGGTATTATATTGAGGAGTAGCCGGCACTGAATGGGTTACTAATGTCCCAGGTATTGTATAGAGGAGTAGCTGGCACTGAATGGGTTACTAATGTCCCAGGTATTATATAGAGGAGTAGCCGGCACTGAATGGGTTACTAATGTCCCAGGTGTTGTATAGAGGAGTAGCTGGCACTGAATGGGTTACTAATGTCCCAGGTATTATATAGAGGAGTAGCCGGCACTGAATGGGTTACTAATGTCCCAGGTGATGTATAGAGGAGTAGCTGGCACTGAATGGGTTACTAATGTCCCAGGTGTTGTATAGAGGAGTAGCTGGCACTGAATGGGTTACTAATGTCCCAGGTATTATATAGAGGAGTAGCCGGCACTGAATGGGTTACTAATGTCCCAGGTGATGTATAGAGGAGTAGCTGGCACTGAATGGGTTACTAATGTCCCAGGTATTATATAGAGGAGTAGCCGGCACTGAATGGGTTACTAATGTCCCAGGTGTTATATAGAGGATTAGCTGGCACTGAATGGGTTACTAATGTCCCAGGTATTGTATAGAGGAGTAGCTGGCACTGAATGGGTTACTAATGTCCAAGGTGATGTATAGAGGAGTAGCTGGCACTGAATGGGTTACTAATGTCCCAGGTGTTGTATAGAGGAGTAGCTGGCACTGAATGGGTTACTAATGTCCAAGGTGATGTATAGAGGAGTAGCTGGCACTGAATGGGTTACTAATGTCCCAGGTGTTGTATAGAGGAGTAGCTGGCACTGAATGGGTTACTAATGTCCAAGGTGATGTATAGAGGAGTAGCTGGCACTGAATGGGTTACTAATGTCCCAGGTGTTGTATAGAGGAGTAGCTGGCACTGAATGGGTTACTAATGTCCCAAGTATTATATAGAGGAGTAGCCGGCACTGAATGGGTTACTAATGTCCCAGGTATTATATAGAGGAGTAGCTGGCACTGAATGGGTTACTAATGTCCCAGGTATTATATAGAGGAGTAGCTGGCACTGAATGGGTTACTAATGTCCCAGGTATTATATAGAGGAGTAGCCGGCACTGAATGGGTTACTAATGTCCCAGGTATTATATAGAGGAGTAGCTGACACTGAATGGGTTACTAATGTCCCAGGTATTATATAGAGGAGTAGCTGGCACTGAATGGGTTACTAATGTCCCAGGTGATGTATAGAGGAGTAGCTGGCACTGAATGGGTTACTAATGTCCCAGGTATTATATAGAGGAGTAGCCGGCACTGAATGGGTTACTAATGTCCCAGGTGTTGTATAGAGGAGTAGCTGGCACTGAATGGGTTACTAATGTCCCAGGTGATGTATAGAGGAGTAGCCGGCACTGAAGGGGTTACTAATGTCCCAGGTGATGTATAGAGGAGTAGCCGGCACTGAAGGGGTTACTAATGTCCCAGGTATTATATTGAGGAGTAGCCGGCACTGAATGGGTTACTAATGTCCCAGGTATTGTATAGAGGAGTAGCTGGCACTGAATGGGTTACTAATGTCCCAGGTATTATATAGAGGAGTAGCCGGCACTGAATGGGTTACTAATGTCCCAGGTGTTGTATAGAGGAGTAGCTGGCACTGAATGGGTTACTAATGTCCCAGGTATTATATAGAGGAGTAGCCGGCACTGAATGGGTTACTAATGTCCCAGGTGATGTATAGAGGAGTAGCTGGCACTGAATGGGTTACTAATGTCCCAGGTGTTGTATAGAGGAGTAGCTGGCACTGAATGGGTTACTAATGTCCCAGGTATTATATAGAGGAGTAGCCGGCACTGAATGGGTTACTAATGTCCCAGGTATTATATAGAGGACTAGCTGGCACTGAATGGGTTACTAATGTCCCAGGTATTATATAGAGGAGTAGCTGGCACTGAATGGGTTACTAATGTCCCAGGTATTATATAGAGGAGTAGCCGGCACTGAATGGGTTACCAATGTCCCAGGTGTTGTATAGAGGAGTAGCCGGCACTGAATGGGTTACTAATGTCCCAGGTGATGTATAGAGGAGTAGCTGGCACTGAATGGGTTACTAATGTCCCAGGTGTTGTATAGAGGAGTAGCTGGCACTGAATGGGTTACTAATGTCCCAGGTATTATATAGAGGAGTAGCTGGCACTGAATGGGTTACTAATGTCCTAGGTATTGTATAGAGGAGTAGCCGGCACTGAATGGGTTACTAATGTCCCAGGTATTATATAGAGGAGTAGCCGGCACTGAATGGGTTACTAATGTCCCAGGTATTATATAGAGGAGTAGCTGGCACTGAATGGGTTACTAATGTCCCAGGTATTATATAGAGGAGTAGCCGGCATTGAATGGGTTACTAATGTCCCAGGTGATGTATAGAGGAGTAGCTGGCACTGAATGGGTTACTAATGTCCCAGGTATTATATAGAGGAGTAGCTGGCACTGAATGGGTTACTAATGTCCTAGGTATTGTATAGAGGAGTAGCCGGCACTGAATGGGTTACTAATGTCCCAGGTATTATATAGAGGAGTAGCCGGCACTGAATGGGTTACTAATGTCCCAGGTATTATATAGAGGAGTAGCTGGCACTGAATGGGTTACTAATGTCCCAGGTATTATATAGAGGAGTAGCTGGCACTGAATGGGTTACTAATGTCCCAGGTATTATATAGAGGAGTAACTGGCACTGAATGGGTTACTAATGTCCCAGGTATTGTATAGAGGAGTAGCTGGCACTGAATGGGTTACTAATGTCCCAGGTATTGTATAGAGGAGTAGCCGGTACTGAATGGGTTACTAATGTCCCAGGTGATGTATAGAGGAGTAGCCGGCACTGAAGGGGTTACTAATGTCCCAGGTATTATATTGAGGAGTAGCCGGCACTGAATGGGTTACTAATGTCCCAGGTATTGTATAGAGGAGTAGCTGGCACTGAATGGGTTACTAATGTCCCAGGTATTATATAGAGGAGTAGCCGGCACTGAATGGGTTACTAATGTCCCAGGTGTTGTATAGAGGAGTAGCTGGCACTGAATGGGTTACTAATGTCCCAGGTATTATATAGAGGAGTAGCCGGCACTGAATGGGTTACTAATGTCCCAGGTGATGTATAGAGGAGTAGCTGGCACTGAATGGGTTACTAATGTCCCAGGTGTTGTATAGAGGAGTAGCTGGCACTGAATGGGTTACTAATGTCCCAGGTATTATATAGAGGAGTAGCCGGCACTGAATGGGTTACTAATGTCCCAGGTATTATATAGAGGAGTAGCTGGCACTGAATGGGTTACTAATGTCCCAGGTATTATATAGAGGAGTAGCTGGCACTGAATGGGTTACTAATGTCCCAGGTATTATATAGAGGAGTAGCCGGCACTGAATGGGTTACTAATGTCCCAGGTATTATATAGAGGAGTAGCTGACACTGAATGGGTTACTAATGTCCCAGGTATTATATAGAGGAGTAGCTGGCACTGAATGGGTTACTAATGTCCCAGGTGATGTATAGAGGAGTAGCTGGCACTGAATGGGTTACTAATGTCCCAGGTATTATATAGAGGAGTAGCTGGCACTGAATGGGTTACTAATGTCCCAGGTGTTGTATAGAGGAGTAGCTGGCATTGAATGGGTTACTAATGTCCCAGGTGATGTATAGAGGAGTAGCTGGCACTGAATGGGTTACTAATGTCCCAGGTATTATATAGAGGAGTAGCTGGCACTGAATGGGTTACTAATGTCCTAGGTATTGTATAGAGGAGTAGCCGGCACTGAATGGGTTACTAATGTCCCAGGTATTATATAGAGGAGTAGCCGGCACTGAATGGGTTACTAATGTCCCAGGTATTATATAGAGGAGTAGCTGGCACTGAATGGGTTACTAATGTCCCAGGTATTATATAGAGGAGTAGCTGGCACTGAATGGGTTACTAATGTCCCAGGTATTATATAGAGGAGTAACTGGCACTGAATGGGTTACTAATGTCCCAGGTATTGTATAGAGGAGTAGCTGGCACTGAATGGGTTACTAATGTCCCAGGTATTGTATAGAGGAGTAGCTGGCACTGAATGGGTTACTAATGTCCCAGGTATTATATAGAGGAGTAGCTGGCACTGAATGGGTTACTAATGTCCCAGGTATTATATAGAGGAGTAGCTGGCACTGAATGGGTTACTAATGTCCCAGGTATTATATAGAGGAGTAGCCAGCACTGAATGGGTTACTAATGTCCCAGGTATTGTATAGAGGAGTAACTGGCACTGAATGGGTTACTAATGTCCCAGGTATTATATTGAGGAGTAGCCGGCACTGAATGGGTTACTAATGTCCCAGGTGATGTATAGAGGATTAGCTGGCACTGAATGGGTTACTAATGTCCCAGGTATTATATAGAGGAGTAGCTGGCACTGAATGGGTTACTAATGTCCCAGGTATTATATAGAGGAGTAGTCGGCACTGAATGGGTTACTAATGTCCCAGGTATTGTATAGAGGAGTAGCCAGCACTGAATGGGTTACTAATGTCCCAGGTGATGTATAGAGGAGTAGCTGGCACTGAATGAGTTACTAATGTCCCAGGTATTATATAGAGGAGTAGGAGGCACTGAATGGGTTACCAATGTCCCAGGTATTATACAGAGGAGTAGCCGGCACTGAATGGGTTACTAATGTCCCAGGTATTGTATAGAGGAGTAGCTGGCACTGAATGGGTTACTAATGTCCCAGGTATTGTATAGAGGAGTAGCTGGCACTGAATGGGTTACTAATGTCCCAGGTGTTGTATAGAGGAGTAGCTGGCACTGAATGGGTTACTAATGTCCCAGGTATTATATAGAGGAGTAGGAGGCACTGAATGGGTTACTAATGTCCCAGGTATTATATAGAGGAGTAGCCGGCACTGAATGGGTTACTAATGTCCCAGGTGATGTATAGAGGAGTAGCCGGCACTGAATGGGTTACTAATGTCCCAGGTATTATATAGAGGAGTAGCCGGCACTGAATGGGTTACTAATGTCCCATGTATTATATAGAGGAGTAGCCGGAACTGAATGGGTTACCAATGTCCCAGGTATTATACAGAGGAGTAGCCGGCACTGAATGGGTTACTAATGTCCCAGGTATTGTATAGAGGAGTAGCTGGCACTGAATGGGTTACTAATGTCCCAGGTGTTGTATAGAGGAGTAGCTGGCACTGAATGGGTTACTAATGTCCCAGGTATTATATAGAGGAGTAGCTGGCACTGAATGGGTTACTATTGTCCCAGGTATTATACAGAGGAGTAGCTGGCACTGAATGGGTTACTAATGTCCCAGGTGATTTATAGAGGAGTAGCCGGCACTGAATGGGTTATTATTGTCCCAGGTATTATATAGAGGAGTAGCCGGCACTGAATGGGTTACTAATGTCCCAGGTATTATATAGAGGAGTAGCCGGCACTGAATGGGTTACTAATGTCCCAGGTATTATATAGAGGAGTAGCTGGCACTGAATGGGTTACTAATGTCCCAGGTATTATATAGAGGAGTAGCCGGCACTGAATGGGTTACTAATGTCCCAGGTATTATATAGAGGAGTAGGAGGCACTGAATGGGTTACTAATGTCCCAGGTATTATATAGAGGAGTAGCTGGCACTGAATGGGTTACTATTGTCCCAGGTATTATACAGAGGAGTAGCTGGCACTGAATGGGTTACTAATGTCCCAGGTATTATACAGAGGAGTAGCTGGCACTGAATGGGTTACTAATGTCCCAGGTGTTGTATAGAGGAGTAGGAGGCACTGAATGGGTTACTATTGTCTCAGGTATTATACAGAGGAGTAACTGGCACTGAATGGGTTACTATTGTCCCAGGTATTATACAGAGGAGTAGCCGGCACTGAATGGGTTACTAATGTCCCAGGTACAGGAAGAGTAGTAGATATATGGAGTGGTTTACCTACCTATGCCGACTTGCCACTCGGACTCCATTCTGTACCGGGGTCACGCCCTGTCCGGGTATCACCTGGGTGCCTGCTCCGCCCGTGTAGAGGCTGTAACGAGGAGGGTAGTTTGTTGCAGTTATGTCCTGGATAACGATGGATAAGAGGCCACTGAGGAGGACACATAACGTCTTGGTGTCCATTGTTATCGATTGGGGAGACTCGGCCGAGACTCAGATGTACACCAGGAAATGAGAGCCCAAGGTGAGAGAAGATAGGGACCTATAGCTCGTGTGAGAGCCACAAGGTGAGAGAAGATATGGACCTATAGCTCAGGTGAGAGCCCAAGGTGAGAGAAGATAGGGACCTATAGCTCAGGTGGGAGCCACAAGGCGAGAGAAGATAGGGACCTATAGCTCAGGTGGGAGAAGATAGGCAGCTATAGTTTAGGTGAGAGAAGACAGGCGGCTATAGGTTAGAGCTCAGGTGAGAACCATAAGGTGAGAGAAGAAAGGGACCTATAGCTCAGGTGAGAGAAGATAGGCGGCTATAGCTCAAGTGAGAGCCACAAGGCGAGAGAAGATAGGGACCTATAGCTCGGGTGGGAGAAGATAGGGACCTATAGCTCGGGTGGGAGAAGATAGGGACCTATAGCTCGGGTGGGAGAAGATAGGCGGCTATAGCTCGGGTGAGAGAAGATAGGGACCTATAACTCAGGTGAGCGCCACAAGGCGAGAGAAGATAGGCAGCTATAGCACAGGTGAGAGAAGGTAGGCTTAGAGCTCAGGTGAGAGCCACAAGGTGAGAGAAGATAGGGACCTATAGCTCAGGTGAGAGAAGGTAGGCTTAGAGCTCAGGTGAGAGGCACAAGGTGAGAGATTAGGAGTTATAGGTTAGAGCCACAAGGTGAGAGAAGTTCAGTATCCATAGGTTAGAGCTCAGGTGAGAACCACAAGGTGAGAGAACATAAGTAGCTCAGAGCAAGGCTGAGGACCATGAAGTGACAGAAGGGTGGTATATCCAACTTGGAGGCTGGGAAGTGACAGAAGGGGAGTCATTAGGTGAAGACCACAAGGTGACGGATGGAGGTATCCACAGTTGGAGCTCGGTTGTCTCACAAGGTGTCAGATTTAAAATAACTGACGTGTAGAGCCCAGGACACCCACAAGGTGATGGGATTTTGGTATCTAAAGCTTGAGCTCAGGTGAGGCCCACAAGGTGATGGAATGTAGTAATCCACAGCTTGGAGCTCAGGTGTATCCCATAAGGCGACAGAATGGAGGTAACCCCAGCTAGAAGCACAGGTGAGGCCACCAAGGTATCAGAGATAAGTGAAAGCTCAGAGAGGACCACCAGGTGATGGCATGGAGGTATCTACTTGGAGCTCAGGTGAGGACCACAAAGTGTCAGAGTGGAGGTAACTGAAGGGCGGATTCTGAGGTGAGGCCCACGAGGTGATGGATGGAGGTATCTACAGCTTGGAGCTCAGGTGAAGACCGGTGGTGAGAACACAAGTGCTTGTCTGTTGTCTCTCAGACCTCCCGATCGTGGCTGCTGGGGGAGGAGAAGGGTCCTACAGAGGTTAGACAAGCTGTGAGACCGCTGACGTTGCACTCTCGTTGGCCAGACGTTCCAGATGTGCCCAGGGACTAGAATTCCTAGTAGGACCTCACATGAGAAGTCACCGTCTGGAGGCCATATCTGCCATAGAGCGGAGTCAGTCCGAATATCGTCCTCTCATTTAAAGTCCCCAGACTGGCCACATTGTCCCAAAATATCCCCAGCGGTCACTGATTACAGAGTCGCTTTCTGGACGTCCTCCTTGGCACTTAAGTCCCTCTCAGAAGAGTCTTGTGCTGGGCATCTATTATAATCCAATTGTCTTGGTGACCACTCCTCACAGAGTCTCGTGCCCCCGCTCCTTGCAGTCTCCTGGCTCTTCTCCTGCTCTCTCTCCTTGCCCCTCTCCAATGTCTCCAGCCTCTCTGAGCCTCTCCCCCTACTCCAGCCTCCTCCAGGCCTCCTCGGACAGCCCACCACAGGGAAGAAGCCCAGATGAAAAAAGCATTCCCTGAAGCAAAAAAGAGACGGGGGAGGGGAGGGGAGGAGAGGAGAGGGGGATCCAAAAAGGACAGGAGCTGATCCCAACCCCCTCCCATAACTTCCTGCAGTCTCTGCATCCCATCTGCAGGAATAGGGCCAGATTAACCCTTTCTCCACCACCGCCCCAATGTGTAACCCAAACATACTGGTCCAATTATGTGACTTCATTAGAGACATCGGCGTATGGCGGCATTTAGTACATGTGGCCCAAAGAGAGAGCGTGTGAGATATATAGTATAATATATTATAGGGCAGTGTATACAGTGTGTGTGAGATATATAGTATAATATATTATAGGGCAGTGTATACGGTGTGTGTGTGATATATAGTATAATATATTATAGGGCAGTGTATACGGTGTGTGTGTGATATATAGTATAATATATTATAGGGCAGTGTATACGGTGTGTGTGTGATATATAGTATAATATATTATAGGGCAGTGTATACAGTGTGTGTGTGATATATAGTATAATATATTATAGGGCAGTGTATACGGTGTGTGTGTGATATATAGTATAATATATTATAGGGCAGTGTATACAGTGTGTGTGATATATAGTATAATATATTATAGGGCAGTGTATACGGTGTGTGTGTGATATATAGTATAATATATTATAGGGCAGTGTATACGGTGTGTGTGTGATATATAGTATAATATATTATAGGGCAGTGTATACAGTGTGTGTGATATATATAGTATAATATATTATAGGGCAGTGTATACGGTGTGTGTGTGATATATATAGTATAATATATTATAGGGCAGTGTATACGGTGTGTGTGTGATATATAGTATAATATATTATAGGGCAGTGTATACGGTGTGTGTGTGATATATAGTATAATATATTATAGGGCAGTGTATACGGTGTGTGTGTGATATATAGTATAATATATTATAGGGCAGTGTATACAGTGTGTGTGAGATATATAGTATAATATATTATAGGGCAGTGTATACAGTGTGTGTGATATATAGTATAATATATTATAGGGCAGTGTATACGGTGTGCGTGTGATATATAGTATAATATATTATAGGGCAGTGTATACGGTGTGTGTGTGATATATAGTATAATATATTATAGGGCAGTGTATACGGTGTGTGTGTGATATATAGTATAATATATTATAGGGCAGTGTATACGGTGTGTGTGTGATATATAGTATAATATATTATAGGGCAGTGTATACGGTGTGTGTGATATATAGTATAATATATTATAGGGCAGTGTATACGGTGTGTGTGTGATATATAGTATAATATATTATAGGGTAGTGTATACAGTGTGTGTGTGATATATAGTATAATATATTATAGGGCAGTGTATACAGTGTGTGTGTGATATATAGTATAATATATTATAGGGCAGTGTATACGGTGTGTGTGTGATATATAGTATAATATATTATAGGGCAGTGTATACAGTGTGTGAGATATATAGTATAATATATTATAGGGCAGTGTATACGGTGTGTGTGTGATATATAGTATAATATATTATAGGGCAGTGTATACGGTGTGTGTGTGATATATAGTATAATATATTATAGGGCAGTGTATACAGTGTGTGTGTGATATATAGTATAATATATTATAGGGCAGTGTATACGGTGTGTGTGTGATATATAGTATAATATATTATAGGGCAGTGTATACAGTGTGTGAGATATATAGTATAATATATTATATGGCAGTGTATACGGTGTGTGTGTGATATATAGTATAATATATTATAGGGCAGTGTATACGGTGTGTGTGTGATATATAGTATAATATATTATAGGGCAGTGTATACGGTGTGTGTGTGATATATAGTATAATATATTATAGGGCAGTGTATACGGTGTGTGTGAGATATATAGTATAATATATTATAGGGCAGTGTATACGGTGTGTGGGTGATATATAGTATAATATATTATAGGGCAGTGTATACGGTGTGTGTGTGATATATAGTATAATATATTATAGGGCAGTGTATACGGTGTGTGTGTGATATATAGTATAATATATTATAGGGCAGTGTATACAGTGTGTGTGTGATATATAGTATAATATATTATAGGGCAGTGTATACGGTGTGTGTGTGATATATAGTATAATATATTATAGGGCAGTGTATACGGTGTGTGTGTGTGATATATAGTATAATATATTATAGGGCAGTGTATACAGTGTGTGTGTGATATATATAGTATAATATATTATAGGGCAGTGTATACAGTGTGTGTGATATATAGTATAATATATTATAGGGCAGTGTATACGGTGTGTGTGTGATATATAGTATAATATATTATAGTGCAGTGTATACAGTGTGTGTGTGATATATAGTATAATATATTATAGGGCAGTGTATACAGTGTGTGTGTGAGATATAGTATAATATATTATAGGGCAGTGTATACAGTGTGTGTGTGATATATAGTATAATATATTATAGGGCAGTGTATACGGTGTGTGTGTGATATATAGTATAATATATTATAGGGCAGTGTATACGGTGTGTGTGTGATATATAGTATAATATATTATAGGGCAGTGTATACGGTGTGTGTGTGATATATAGTATAATATATTATAGGGCAGTGTATACAGTGTGTGAGATATATAGTATAATATATTATAGGGCAGTGTATACAGTGTGTGTGATATATAGTATAATATATTATAGGGCAGTGTATACGGTGTGTGTGTGATATATAGTATAATATATTATAGGGCAGTGTATACGGTGTGTGTGTGATATATAGTATAATATATTATAGGGCAGTGTATACGGTGTGTGTGTGATATATAGTATAATATATTATAGGGCAGTGTATACGGTGTGTGTGATATATAGTATAATATATTATAGGGCAGTGTATACGGTGTGCGTGTGATATATAGTATAATATATTATAGGGCAGTGTATACAGTGTGTGTGTGAGATATATAGTATAATATATTATAGGGCAGTGTATACGGTGTGTGTGTGATATATAGTATAATATATTATAGGGCAGTGTATACGGTGTGTGTGTGATATATAGTATAATATATTATAGGGCAGTGTATACGGTGTGTGTGTGATATATAGTATAATATATTATAGGGCAGTGTATACAGTGTGTGTGTGATATATAGTATAATATATTATAGGGCAGTGTATACGGTGTGTGTGTGATATATAGTATAATATATTATAGGGCAGTGTATACGGTGTGTGTGTGATATATAGTATAATATATTATAGGGCAGTGTATACAGTGTGTGAGATATATAGTATAATATATTATATGGCAGTGTATACGGTGTGTGTGTGATATATAGTATAATATATTATAGGGCAGTGTATACGGTGTGTGTGTGATATATAGTATAATATATTATAGGGCAGTGTATACGGTGTGTGTGTGATATATAGTATAATATATTATAGGGCAGTGTATACGGTGTGTGTGATATATAGTATAATATATTATAGGGCAGTGTATACGGTGTGTGTGTGATATATAGTATAATATATTATAGGGCAGTGTATACAGTGTGTGTGATATATATAGTATAATATATTATAGGGCAGTGTATACAGTGTGTGTGAGATATATAGTATAATATATTATAGGGCAGTGTATACGGTGTGTGTGTGATATATATAGTATAATATATTGTAGGGCAGTGTATACGGTGTGTGTGTGATATATAGTATAATATATTATAGGGCAGTGTATACAGTGTGTGTGTGAGATATATAGTATAATATATTATAGGGCAGTGTATACGGTGTGTGTGATATATAGTATAATATATTATAGGGCAGTGTATACGGTGTGTGTGATATATAGTATAATATATTATAGGGCAGTGTATACGGTGTGTGTGTGATATATATAGTATAATATATTATAGGGCAGTGTATACGGTGTGTGTGTGATATATATAGTATAATATATTATAGGGCAGTGTATACGGTGTGTGTGTGATATATAGTATAATATATTATAGGGCAGTGTATACAGTGTGTGTGAGATATATAGTATAATATATTATAGGGCAGTGTATACGGTGTGTGTGTGATATATAGTATAATATATTATAGTGCAGTGTATACAGTGTGTGTGAGATATATAGTATAATATATTATAGGGCAGTGTATACGGTGTGTGTGTGATATATATAGTATAATATATTATAGGGCAGTGTATACGGTGTGTGTGTGAGATATATAGTATAATATATTATAGGGCAGTGTATACGGTGTGTGTGTGATATATAGTATAATATATTATAGGGCAGTGTATACGGTGTGTGTGTGATATATAGTATAATATATTATAGGGCAGTGTATACGGTGTGTGTGTGATATATAGTATAATATATTATAGGGCAGTGTATACGGTGTGTGTGTGATATATAGTATAATATATTATAGGGCAGTGTATACAGTGTGTGTGTGATATATAGTATAATATATTATAGGGCAGTGTATACGGTGTGTGTGAGATATATAGTATAACTAGCGACTTGCCCGTCAAAAAATGACGGCAATGTTATGTATATGTTTGTCAAGTTGTTTAGTTATTAACATATATTTTTGACACTTGTAAGTATTTTAATATGAACGTGTATTTTTGTAAAATGTTGATGTAATGGTTTTTTAAAATGTAATTAGTATCTGAAGAATTGTTAACTTGAATATACATTGAATGAATAGGAAAGCCAAAAGTAAAAAGCCTTTTTTAAACGTTGCAAATTTTAAGATGAAGTTTAAAATATATGTAAGCAATAACCATCAAAGTATATATTTTTAAACTTGAACTTTATTTTTTATGTAAGTTTAGAAGTTGACAAAACATTGGTATAATTTTGAACATTATAAACATGAACATAGTGAATACATTTTGTAAAGTAATTTTTTATTAAAAGTATTAACATTTGAATGTAAAAACAATTGACATTTAAATTAATCAGTATTAAAATTCAATTTCTATCACAATAATTGTTAACTTGAATATACATTGAATGTAGAGGAAGGCATACAGTCAAACTCTTCTTAAAACGTACGTAATTAAACTAATTTATTACTGAGCACATAAATTGGCGATAAACATTAATGTAGGTAGTAATCTTAAGATAACAGAGAATATTTACATTGTGACTTAAAAGGTGCTTGACCTCTTAACATCCACTTTGTAATATGTTGAATGAAATAACTTGAAAATATATTTTTTAAACTTGTAACATTAGAAACATTAACATAGTGACTTAACATTTTAACATAATTTTTACTAACAATGCAAGGCAAGTATTTTGTGAGGCGAATCATTCATAAACATGACTTCCATTAATTATGACTGAATTAAACAACCAATTGTTATGTATTTTGCAATGCTTTTAAAAAATCTTGGCATCTTTAATTAGTATCCTTCAAAGTTATAGTACTTCATAGTAGACAATGTTTTTAGTAAAAATACGTCCATCTTCTAATAAATCACCTTGACTTTCATTGTTTTCAATGTAAACTTTAATAGCCTGTGGATTTTTGCACCTTGACAACGCAACGTACAATTGACCATGTGCAAAAACTGGTTCTTCCAAGAAAATACCCACAGATTTGAAAGTTTGACCTTGTGATTTATTAATGGTCATGGCAAATGCCATAATAATGGGAAATTGTCTTCTTTGAAGTATAAAAGGGAGACTACTTTCACTTGGTGCTAAATCTATTCTTGGTATGAAAACTCTCTCTCCTCTATGGGTCCCAGTTAAAATTTCAGCATCTATAAAATGGTCCTTTAATTGTTGAACAATTAATCTTGTGCCATTGCATAGGCCTTTTTTGGGATTCATATTTCGCAGTAACATGATAATTGCACCTTTCTTTAGCTGCAAAATATGTGGTGGCATTCCAGAAGGAGTTAAAGAGTTTATGAATTCAGTCGAAAAGTTAGCCTGACTTTCATTGTCATCAGCAAGTACAGAATCAGCACTGTGATAATTTCTTTGTGGTGCATAAATTTTTTTTAAGATTTTATTATTGAGGATTAATGCATCTTTATTTTTACACGTCAGTATGACTTGGTTGGCAAGCTCGGAATATTCTTCGTTATTTATGCTCCCTTCAAATATAGCCGATATAATATCTTGTTGACAAATCATATGAGGTGGGATCTCTACAGTGTCGTCAGGTAAATGTAGTATTTTTTCTGTTCTGCCTTCTCCAATTTTAATAAGCCAATCATTGAAATCAGTTTGGCCTTCTGATCTCATATTTTGTTGCAGTTGAAGATGGGTAAAATGTTTCCATACTGTACTTGACTTTATACATGTTTCGATAATGTCAGTTCGATTGCCATGTACAACAACAGGTAATGTTTGTCTAAAATCGCCACCCAACAACATTACCTTTCCACCAAATGGAAAAATATTATCCATGACTTCACGAAGCAAACGGTCAATACATTGGAGGGCATAGCATGACATCATTGTGGCCTCATCTATTATAATTAATTTACATTTCTTCAATTTCTTTGCTTGTAAGGATGTCATGCGAATATCTGACACAGAATTTTCTAAAATAGGCACTGGCAGTTTAAATCCACTATGAACAGTTCTTCCACCTTCTAATAAAAGTGCAGCAATTCCAGTAGTGGCAAACGCCATTGCTATTTTTCCTTGTGCTCGTACTGAACTCATTAATAAATTGTACAAATATGTTTTTCCTGATCCGCCAGGTCCATCAAGATAGAAATAACGCTCTGTCACCATGTCATCATCTATAGCATTTTTAATGGCATGAAATGCTTGCAATTGTAGTGTATTTAAAGTTGCAAGTCTTTCTTCTGTTCTTTCTGCTTGTAGTTGAATGTCATAGTCTTCAAAGTTAATGTCATCTATAAGACCTGGATCAGGCAAATTAAAACTTGCACAACTTAATCCATGAGTTAAAAAGACTTCTTGGATTTCCATTAACGCTTTTAAGTGTGCAATGGGTTCATTGTATCGTCGCATAAAGTCTTCAGCCATATTACTTTTAAAAGTCTCCCACAAAGCTAATGCATTTGGAGCATTTGAGAAGATACAAATAAAAGCAAATTGTTCTCTCATCTGTCGCGGCATTTGACATTGTGCTGCTTCTTCTAAGCATCTTTCCCACTCTGTATCATCAGCGAGTAAGTTTCTATGTCTTGCAGCTAAATGGAAGGATTCATATACAATGTCATTAACAGTTCTTAAGTGTTCAAAACTTTGTGCTCCAGGAACATTTAAAAGTAATATCCGTAAGCAAAAACGTTCAACATCTCTTGGACTGACTGTGTAAATTCTTGGAATAATTTTATTGCCTCTGGTTTTTCTTGGTCTCCATAATCCATTCACAAAAACATAGTGATATGGAATTTCAATATATAAGTATTGTGTTGCTTCAGCATCAGTGGAATTTAATGCAAACCATGCAGTTAGTGTAGTGTGACGATCTTCACTTTGGGCCAATGCATTCATTTCATTTCCAGCATGGAAATAGACTAAATGTCGTTGTGGCAAATGTACTGCTAACCTATATACTGCATGTGATCTATCATGCATTTCAAATTTTAAAAGCCGCCACATAGCTTCTGGCGCACTGACATAGCGAGCATCTACATGAGATGCAAGTTCATCATGTACTAACTCACTACTTTCAGGGTTGTCTGCACTTTTGACGACTACAGTAGCTGCATCGTAACCTTTGTAAATATATTTATAGACATATTTAATTGATTTGATGGAAGTGCAGGCTTCTACGTTGATGTGGGCGTTGTACTTCATGAGTAAATGTGGATTGTAGGGTACTACATATCTATTGTCCACTTTTTTCCCACGAATAATGGCACTATCTCCTTCTCTTCTTTTATAAAGTGGATATCCATCACAATTGGCATAGGTTTTGTCTCTATAATCTTTGGGAAATTCTTTGGAACATTTATTATTTTCCATACATGGTGATTGTGGATTAAGGTCACCACAGGGTCCATGAATCATGCGATGAGTAACAATCTCATATAGTCTACCATATAGTTCTGGATCTGGTAGTTCAGCAACAATGACTGCATCCACTTTGTCTGAAGTATCTAATTTATCTTTTTCTTGAAGTATTATTAGAAGATGTGCATGTGGAAGGCCTCTTTTTTGAAATTCAATGGTATATACATAAGCAAGACATTTGCCAAATAACTGATTTATAGTGAAGTCACGTATTAATTCATTTAATTTAATCTTAAAAACTCTGGCTACTAAATCTGGTCGATCTGAAGCAGTTTGTCCAAGAAGTAGATTTAGTGTAATTTCTGGCCATTGTGGATTACATGTAAATGTCACAAATAAATCAGGTTTGCCAAATTTTGTCACAATAGCCATAGCATCATTGTATCTTTCTCTCATATTCCGAGGAGATCCTTGAAAGGAAGATGGTAAAATGATGGCTTTGCCAGCTGTCATGTCTCTGCTTGTAGCCACGTCAGCAACATAGTCCATGAGTCCAGAATATTGTTCTACACGGAGTTTATCTTGTTGATATTTGATAAAGTTTAAATTATTTGCCTCAACTTGCAAATATGAATCAATAATCCATTGTTGTGTTAGTTTCCCACCACATAAAATTGGATTAAATACATTGCGAATGGCAATTTGAGCTACTTTAAATTCAAGCATAGAAACATTATTTCGGATTCTGCCTTTAGCATTTGGGTAACTGGGAAGAGTTAATTTTGGTTGCCAACCTGCTTCTCCGTGTGGGAAAAAGATGGGATATGTCATTGGATCTAAATTTGGACTTAAGATACTCATATTAATAAACGGTTGGTCCTCATTTCTAGGATATATTCGTATGTCTCTTTGAAATGGTGGTTCTCCTTCATCATTGTGAAACACCATTGCAACCTCATTTGTTGTTGGCAAGTTATAACGACGTTTATCAGTATGTCTGTCTCTTTTAAGCACCATATTAACCTTCGGCATTGGTAATTGATGTGTTTGTGAATGAAGTAGTTGTTCATTTTCTACTTCTGCCAATTTTTTATAAGCTTTACTGTAGGGATTGTTGTCCATAATATTATTTAGCTCTATGAAAACAGTGGGTAAGCATTTTTTATTTTCTTCCATCTGCATACGTTGGTCAACAGCTTCCATTGTATCTAGGACATATAGTTGAGCGAATTTTCTTTTATTTCCTTCCTCTGGATGTAAATGGGAAGTGCGATGATAAATTTGTCCTTGGACTTTAAAACAGTAAGGACCATGTCCTGGTACATTAGCAGCCAATGTTGCCCCCATAGATGCAAATGATATGGCACTATTGTAGGATCTTATGTTTGTCTTAAAATTTTTGTAATTTGGAAAAGTAGGTTCAGTCAGAATATTTAGTAAATAGGTTGGAAATTGTTTCCTTTGTGGAAGTTTGAACTTTCCTTTTTGACAACAACTAATAAATTGTCCATCTCGGGGTCTCTCCTGTTTAAAATAATAAGCCTCACAAAATTGACATTGAGTAGTCATGTCCCCACAACTATGAACCTCTACTGCTAAAGACTTCATTAAAGGACAATTTGCAACGCATATTGGATGTTGACTTTGATATTCATCAGATGAAAAGTCATGAAATGTTTCAACAACAGGTTCTAAATGTTTAGTTTTTTTCGTACATTTTCTTGGTATATGTTGGACTTGTTCGGTTGAAATTTCCTGTAAGTTTTTAGTAAGAGTTTGTAAATGCTTTTTTTTGGTAGTTTTTTTTTTTGGTCTGTCTTGACTGGTATGTTGTAAAATGTCATCTGATGTTTTAGGAACAGTTTGTAAATGCTTTATTATTTTTTTATTTATTTTGGTTGTATGTTTCATTTTTGCAGCGGATATTCTTTTATTTGCAAGTCTTTTGCGTTCTTTTTCTCTTCTAATTTCTTTCTCCTCCGGTGTCTGCTGGGCGGCCCATCTCTCTTGTCTTTCTCTAGTTTGACGTCTTTTCTTCTCTTCTTTGGTCTCGTTATCAGCCATATTAATCTGTAAACGGAAACAAATAAATGTAATTGTGTATATTTAAATTTGTAATTCCTGTTAAAGATGATTGTGCACAATTGTTGAAATAAAAGGCAAATCATGAATGTATCATTGATATTTAGTTAAATTTATAATTCCTGTCTTCAGTGGCTCAGAATTTTTCCAATGGAATACTGCTGTAAATAAGCATGTAACATATTTATTTAAAATAATGGTTTTATTTATTAAAAACTTTGTTTGTGGATAGATATTTACCACTGCAAAACTTCTTTGGTGAAAAAAAAAGTGATGTGGTTATTGAGCTATGTATTGCATAGTAGCAATTTAAATAAAATAAGTGAGATAGTAAATTAATTAATTTATTTTTCTGTTGAGACGGATGCAACTGAAACCAGTTTCTTTAGTGTTATTCTTTAGTAGTTATTATAGTTTACCTTGGTTGAAGTGTGATTTAAATCCGAATGTTTGTTGCTCCTCGTTTCAAAATCGTTGTCCAATGGTGTGGTCCTCTGTCGGAAGTCCTCGTCCGATGGTGTGGTCCTGTCGCGATAGCCCCTGTCCGATATTGTGGTCCTGTGGCGATATTCCTCGTCCGATGTTGTTGTCCGTTGGTGAAAGTCCTCGTCCGATGGTGTGGTCCTGTGTTGAAATTCCTCGTCTGCTGGTCTGGTCCTGTGTTGAAATTCCTCGTCTGCTGGTCTGGTCCGAGTCCTCGTCCGATGGTCCGGTCCGGTCCTGTGGAAAAAGTCCTCGTCCGATTGTCTTCACGCAGTATCTGTTGTAATGTAAAATAGAAAATGTTGTTTGAGTGAAATGTCTTTTAAATAAGTAAAAAATGTATTAATTTTGCTGTATTGTATCAGTTATATTTATTTTTAAAAAAAAAATTTTTTTTAACTTTCTGTACAATCCCAAGACTTTTGTTATTCTTATTTAAGGTTCTTAGTAAGGCTTGTGGGTTGTGATATATTACATAAGAATATGAATTTATTTTGCTATGTGTTTATGTTAGTTTTTGTACAATCCTGTTTTGTGCGCACCACTTGTGGTATACTTATTTAACCTTTATTTGGATGGTTATAGTTAGTGAAACATGAAATAATATAATTAATGTAGTTTGCTATGTGTTTGTGTTAGTTATTGACAATCCTGTTTGGTGCACATCACTTGTGCAAAACTAATTTCTTCTTGATTGTACAGGTTATAATTTGTTAAACATTAAAGAAGAATGTTAATATAGTTTGCTATGAGTTTGTGTGCTTTTTTATACAATGCTATTAGGTGCACAACACTTTTGTTATTCTTATTTTTGGTTATTTGTAAGGCTTATAGGTTGTTAAACATTTAGTCCCTCATTCAATTGCGATTTTGCCAATTGAATACGGCTCTAAATAAGCACATAATATATATTTTTTAAAGAAGTTTTTAGGTAGTGAAAACCGTGCTTTTGGATAGATGCTTAATAACTAAAAACTTCTTTAAAAAATATATGTGATGTGCTTATTTAGACCCCTATTCAATTGGCAAAATTGCAATTGAATGAGGGCCTTAATAAGAAATTCTGTTTTGTGTGTAGCAGTTTGTGTGTCATTGAATTGCGATTTGGCTAATTGAATTGTGCTGTAAATGAGCACATAGCATATTAGCATATTAGTTAAAATAATTTTGTAGTCATTGAAAAACTGTATTTTTGATATTTTTTTATTAACTAAAACCTTAGTTTTAAGCTATTGTTATGTTGTTATTTAGAGCCCTATTCAATTGGGCAAATTGCAATTGAATGAGGGCCTATGGGCCTCATTCAATTGCAATTTGGCCAATTGAATATGGCTCTATATAAGCATATAGCATATTTTTTTACAGAAGTTTTTAGTTAGTGAAGACCTTGCTTTTGGATAGAAGTTCACAAACTAAAAACTTCGGTAAAAAAATATATGCTATGTGCTTATATAGAGCCCTATTCAATTGGCCAAATTGCAATTGAATGAGGCCCTTTGTGTGTACCATATGTTGCATAGTTTGGCCCTCATGCAATTGCATTTTTTACAATATAATAGTACTGTAAGGCCGTAATTGAATTGCAAAGTAGAAATTTGAATAGGGTTCTAAATAAGCACATCACATATATTTGTTAAAATAGCCATATTTAATTTTCCAAAATAGCAATTGAATAAGGGCCTTTGGTTACTGCATTTGTTATATTGTGAGCTACTTATTCAATTGTGTTTTGGCCAATGGAATAGAGCTCAATATCATCACAGAGCATATGTTTGTACGGAATTTTGTATTTAGTGAACTTGTATCCAAAAGGAACGTGTTCACAAAAGAAAAATTTCCTAAAAAATATGCTCTGTGCTTATATAGAGCCCTATTGAAATGGGCAAATCACATTTGAGTGAGGCCCTTGGGCATTAAAGACATATAGGTCCTCATTGAATTGCAATTTTGCCAATTGAAGAGGGCTCTATATAATTACATAACATATTTATTGAGCAAAGTTTTTAGTTATTGAAAACCTTGATTGTGGTTAGAATTTCAGTAACTAAAAAGTTCTGTATAAAAAAAATGTTATGTGCTTATATAGAGCCCTATTCAAATGAGGAAGTTGCAATTGAATAAGGCTCATGGTTATTTCTTGTTTATACTTAATACTTTACCTTGATAGAAGTTTTGAATGACAGACGGTCCCCTCCTGCCAATCTTAATCCGCTGGTCTTCTTTTAGTGTCTGTTTGAAAAAGAAAGTGAAATAGTTATTTGTATATTTATAATTTGTCATCTAGCAAAGCATGTCCTTTTGAGCATGTAATGTGTTCTTGTATCTTACCTCTTCAAATTTGTTGGTGTTCTTTAAAAGGGATTGTGCTTCACAGTGCACGGTGCAAATTGTTGAGAGACGCTGTTGATGCAGAGTCTGTTTGAATATGAAACGAAATAGAAAGATTCAGCTTTATAAGATCTATTGAATTGCAGTAAATTAATTCAATTAACCTTAATTTTTGTTGGGGGCTACACACAAATCTCACATACATGAAGCACATTACATAGTTTAATGTAATTATTTTGTGTACGTGTGACATATCAGTATACATGAGTCAAATTTAAATGGTTAAATTAACATTATATTTATTTTTTCCAACACACATAAATGTGTGTGTGTGAGATGTAACTATAGATGATACACATATATGTGCGTGTGACATATCAGTATACATGAGATATAATGTCATTAAAATGTAGTTGTTTACTGATTTTGTTGTAAGCTAATTTTGTTGCATTGGCAATACACATAAATGTGCGTGTCACATGTCACTATACATTATAGACATATATGTGCGTGTCACATGTCACTATACATTATAGACATATATGTCGGTGTCAGATGTCACTATGAAGGGGCAATACACAGAAATGTGCGTGTCAAATGTCACTATACATTATAGACATATATGTGCGTGTCACATGTAACTATACATTATAGACATATACGTGCGTGTCAGATGTCACTATACATAAAGCTCTGTTTAATTTTGTTTGTGAGCCTATACACATAAATGTGCCATACATGATGACTACATAAATCCTAGTTTATTTTTTTATTTGTTTGACCTGACCTTATAATAAAATGTAATATATTATAGCTTACCTGTCAGTTGTAATTTGCACAATGTAAAGTATTAAATTAGTAAAGAATTGTCTTCTCAAGTAAAAGCAGCAGTTATCTCAGAAGTCACTCCGTTGATCACCTGAGGAGAAATGTATTTTTTAGTTGGAAATAGCCAGTATTTATAAACTTGTAGAAAGTTCTGGAAAGTGAGACCGTTAGAACGCAATACGCATGCGCTATTTGCGTTCCAGCTTACAATTTGCGTTCCATCCGCCATTTTAGGCGTATTACTGTTCAAAATGGTGTTTAATATGATTGTGATACGTTCCGCATAGTATGTGTTTCATTATTGCGAGTAAGTGTAGTGTAGTTACGTCTGAAGCCTCGTTTTCGTTTTGTTCGTCGGCCATTTTTTCTCTCGCTTAGCGATGGTATTAGTGTCTAAAGTGTTTATTTTGATTTAAATGTAGGTGTAACTTGTTTTTTTGAGGTGCTGGCTGGTTCCTCTTGCTGTAGGTAAGCTTTTTATGTGTTTGTTGTGTGTCTTTGTTAAGTTTTAAATGTTTGTATGTCGGCGTGTTGCGTCCGATGTTTGCGAAGTCGTAATGTGTGGTAACGTGTCTCGTATGGTGTTTGCGTGTGTAGCCTCGTTTTCGTTTTATTCGTCGGCCATTTTTTTTGTCGCTTAACAAAGTATTTAGTGTCGAAACTCTTTTATTTTGAGTGCAATTAAGTTCTAAGTTGCATTTTTGAGGTCCTGGGTGCTTCCTGTTTGTGTAGGTAAGGTTTTTATGTATGTGCTGTGTGTATGTATTGTGTTTGTAATTTTGTAATGTTCGCGAGTTGCGTCCGAGTGTTGCGAGGCCGTAATGTGTGTGAACGTGTGTCGTATGTTGTTTGCGAGTGTCGTAATGTGTTTCAACGTGTGTCGTATGTTGTTTGCGAGTGTCGTAATGTGTTTGGACGTAAACTTTTTTTTTCAAGGGTCGCAGTTGCTGCAACTGAAGACCTCGCTTTGCGAGGTCCTCAGGTGCTGGCATGGAGCGCCTGCGGCGCTCCAAGCCAGCAACTGAGGCCCTCGCTTCGCGAGGGTCCTCAGTTGCTGGCAAGGAGCGCCTTCGGCGCTCCATGCCAGCAACTGAGAACCTGGCACAGTGCCCTCGCTACGCGAGGCCCGCGACTCGCTGCGCGAGTCGCGGCCCTCGCTTCGCGAGGCCCGCGACTCGCTACGCGAGCTCGCAGCGTTAGCAACAACTCGTACGCTCACAACTATATATGTGATATATTATAGGGCAGTGTATACGGTGTGTGTGTGATATATATAGTATAATATATTATAGGGCAGTGTATACGGTGTGTGTGTGATATATATAGTATAATATATTATAGGGCAGTGTATACGGTGTGTGTGTGATATATAGTATAATATATTATAGGGCAGTGTATACGGTGTGTGTGTGATATATAGTATAATATATTATAGGGCAGTGTATACGGTGTGTGTGATATATAGTATAATATATTATAGGGCAGTGTATACAGTGTGTGTGTGTGATATATAGTATAATATATTATAGGGCAGTGTATACGGTGTGTGTGAGATATATAGTATAATATATTATAGGGCAGTGTATACAGTGTGTGTGATATATAGTATAATATATTATAGGGCAGTGTATACGGTGTGTGTGTGATATATAGTATAATATATTATAGGGCAGTGTATACGGTGTGTGTGAGATATATAGTATAATATATTATAGGGCAGTGTATACAGTGTGTGTGAGATATATAGTATAATATATTATAGGGCAGTGTATACGGTGTGTGTGTGATATATAGTATAATATATTATAGGGCAGTGTATACGGTGTGTGTGATATATAGTATAATATATTATAGGGCAGTGTATACGGTGTGTGTGTGATATATAGTATAATATATTATAGGGCAGTGTATACGGTGTGTGTGTGATATATAGTATAATATATTATAGGGCTGTGTATACAGTGTGTGTGTGATATATAGTATAATATATTATAGGGCAGTGTATACAGTGTGTGTGTGATATATAGTATAATATATTATAGGGCAGTGTATACGGTGTGTGTGATATATAGTATAATATATTATAGGGCAGTGTATACAGTGTGTGTGTGATATATAGTATAATATATTATAGGGCAGTGTATACAGTGTGTGTGTGTGATATATAGTATAATATATTATAGGGCAGTGTATACGGTGTGCGTGTGATATATAGTATAATATATTATAGGGCTGTGTATACAGTGTGCGTGTGATATATAGTATAATATATTATAGGGCAGTGTATACGGTGTGTGTGATATATAGTATAATATATTATAGGGCAGTGTATACGGTGTGTGTGATATATAGTATAATATATTATAGGGCAGTGTATACGGTGTGTGTGTGATATATAGTATAATATATTATAGGGCAGTGTATACGGTGTGTGTGAGATATATAGTATAATATATTATAGGGCAGTGTATACAGTGTGTGTGTGATATATAGTATAATATATTATAGGGCAGTGTATACAGTGTGTGTGATATATAGTATAATATATTATAGGGCAGTGTATACGGTGTGTGTGTGATATATAGTATAATATATTATAGGGCAGTGTATACGGTGTGTGTGATATATAGTATAATATATTATAGGGCTGTGTATACGGTGTGTGTGTGATATATAGTATAATATATTATAGGGCAGTGTATACGGTGTGTGTGATATATAGTATAATATATTATAGGGCAGTGTATACAGTGTGTGTGTGATATATAGTATAATATATTATAGGGCAGTGTATACGGTGTGTGTGTGTGATATATAGTATAATATATTATAGGGCAGTGTATACAGTGTGTGTGTGATATATAGTATAATATATTATAGGGCAGTGTATACGGTGTGTGTGTGATATATAGTATAATATATTATAGGGCAGTGTATACAGTGTGTGTGTGATATATAGTATAATATATTATAGGGCAGTGTATACGGTGTGTGTGATATATAGTATAATATATTATAGGGCAGTGTATACCGTGTGTGTGATATATAGTATAATATATTATAGGGCAGTGTATACAGTGTGTGTGTGATATATAGTATAATATATTATAGGGCAGTGTATACAGTGTGTGTGTGATATATAGTATAATATATTATAGGGCAGTGTATACAGTGTGTGTGTGAGATATATAGTATAATATATTATAGGGCAGTGTATACGGTGTGTGTGAGATATATAGTATAATATATTATAGGGCAGTGTATACGGTGTGTGTGTGATATATAGTATAATATATTATAGGGCAGTGTATACAGTGTGTGTGTGATATATAGTATAATATATTATAGGGCAGTGTATACGGTGTGTGTGTGATATATAGTATAATATATTATAGTGCAGTGTATACGGTGTGTGTGTGATATATAGTATAATATATTATAGGGCAGTGTATACAGTGTGTGTGTGTGATATATAGTATAATATATTATAGGGCAGTGTATACGGTGTGCGTGTGATATATAGTATAATATATTATAGGGCTGTGTATACAGTGTGCGTGTGATATATAGTATAATATATTATAGGGCAGTGTATACGGTGTGTGTGTGATATATAGTATAATATATTATAGGGCAGTGTATACAGTGTGTGTGATATATAGTATAATATATTATAGGGCTGTGTATACGGTGTGTGTGTGATATATAGTATAATATATTATAGGGCAGTGTATACGGTGTGTGTGATATATAGTATAATATATTATAGGGCAGTGTATACAGTGTGTGTGTGATATATAGTATAATATATTATAGGGCAGTGTATACGGTGTGTGTGTGTGATATATAGTATAATATATTATAGGGCAGTGTATACGGTGTGTGTGTGATATATAGTATAATATATTATAGGGCAGTGTATACGGTGTGTGTGATATATAGTATAATATATTATAGGGCAGTGTATACAGTGTGTGTGTGATATATAGTATAATATATTATAGGGCAGTGTATACAGTGTGTGTGTGTGATATATAGTATAATATATTATAGGGCAGTGTATACGGTGTGCGTGTGATATATAGTATAATATATTATAGGGCAGTGTATACGGTGTGTGTGTGATATATAGTATAATATATTATAGGGCAGTGTATACGGTGTGCGTGTGATATATAGTATAATATATTATAGGGCAGTGTATACAGTGTGTGTGTGAGATATATAGTATAATATATTATAGGGCTGTGTATACGGTGTGTGTGTGTGATATATAGTATAATATATTATAGGGCAGTGTATACGGTGTGTGTGAGATATATAGTATAATATATTATAGGGCAGTGTATACAGTGTGTGTGATATATAGTATAATATATTATAGGGCAGTGTATACGGTGTGTGTGTGATATATAGTATAATATATTATAGGGCAGTGTATACGGTGTGCGTGTGATATATAGTATAATATATTATAGGGCAGTGTATACGGTGTGTGTGTGATATATAGTATAATATATTATAGGGCAGTGTATACGGTGTGTGTGTGATATATAGTATAATATATTATAGGGCAGTGTATACAGTGTGTGTGTGATATATAGTATAATATATTATAGGGCAGTGTATACAGTGTGTGTGAGATATATAGTATAATATATTATAGGGCAGTGTATACAGTGTGTGTGTGATATATAGTATAATATATTATAGGGCAGTGTATACGGTGTGTGTGTGATATATAGTATAATATATTATAGGGCAGTGTATACAGTGTGTGTGTGATATATAGTATAATATATTATAGGGCAGTGTATACGGTGTGTGTGTGATATATAGTATAATATATTATAGGGCTGTGTATACGGTGTGTGTGTGATATATAGTATAATATATTATAGGGCAGTGTATACGGTGTGTGTGATATATAGTATAATATATTATAGGGCAGTGTATACGGTGTGTGTGTGATATATAGTATAATATATTATAGGGCAGTGTATACGGTGTGTGTGTGATATATAGTATAATATATTATAGGGCAGTGTATACGGTGTGTGTGTGATATATAGTATAATATATTATAGGGCAGTGTATACGGTGTGTGTGATATATAGTATAATATATTATAGGGCAGTGTATACAGTGTGTGTGATATATAGTATAATATATTATAGGGCAGTGTATACGGTGTGTGTGAGATATATAGTATAATATATTATAGGGCAGTGTATACGGTGTGTGTGAGATATATAGTATAATATATTATAGGGCAGTGTATACGGTGTGTGAGATATATAGTATAATATATTATAGGGCTGTGTATACGGTGTGTGTGTGATATATAGTATAATATATTATAGGGCAGTGTATACAGTGTGTGTGTGATATATAGTATAATATATTATAGGGCAGTGTATACAGTGTGTGTGTGATATATAGTATAATATATTATAGGGCAGTGTATACAGTGTGTGTGTGAGATATATAGTATAATATATTATAGGGCAGTGTATACAGTGTGTGTGTGATATATAGTATAATATATTATAGGGCAGTGTATACAGTGTGTGTGTGATATATAGTATAATATATTATAGGGCAGTGTATACGGTGTGTGTGTGATATATAGTATAATATATTATAGGGCAGTGTATAACAGTGTGTGTGTGATATATAGTATAATATATTATAGGGCAGTGTATACAGTGTGTGTGTGATATATAGTATAATATATTATAGGGCAGTGTATACAGTGTGTGTGTGAGATATATAGGTATAATATATTATAGGGCAGTGTATACGGTGTGTGTGTGATATATAGTATAATATATTATAGGGCAGTGTATACAGGTGTGTGTGTGATATATAGTATAATATATTATAGGGCAGTGTATACAGTGTGTGTGTGATATATAGTATAATATATTATAGGGCAGTGTATACTGTGTGTGTGTGATATATAGTATAATATATTATAGGGCAGTGTATACAGTGTGTGTGTGATATATAGTATAATATATTATAGGGCAGTGTATACGGTGTGTGTGAGATATATAGTATAATATATTATAGGGCAGTGTATACGGGTGTGTGTGATATATAGTATAATATATTATAAGGGCAGTGTATACGGTGTGTGTGTGATATATAGTATAATATATTATAGGGCAGTGTATACGGTGTGTGTGTGATATATAGTATAATATATTATAGGGCAGTGTATACGGTGTGTGTGATATATAGTATAATATATTATAGGGCAGTGTATACGGTGTGTGTGATATATAGTATAAATATATTATAGGGCAGTGTATACGTGTGTGTGTGATATATAGTATAATATATTATAGGGCAGTGTATACTGTGTGTGTGTGATATATAGTTATAATATATTATAGGGCAGTGTATACGTGTGTGTGAGATATATAGTATAATATATTATAGGGGCAGTGTATACGGTGTGTGTGAGATATATAGTATAATATATTATAGGGCAGTGTATACAGGTGTGTGTGAGATATATAGTATAATATATTATAGGGCAGTGTATACGGTGTGTGTGAGATATATAGTATAATATATTATAGGGCCAGTGTATACGGTTACATGTGTGTGATATATAGTATAATATTATTATAGGGGCAGTGTATACGGTGTGTGTGGATATATAGTATAATCATATTATAGGGCAGCTGTATACGGTGCTGTGTTGTGATATATAGTATAATATATTATAGGGCAGTGTATACGGTGTGTGTGTGATATATAGTATAATATATTATAGGGCAGTGTATACGGTGTGTGTGTGTGATATATAGTATAATATATTATAGGGCAGTGTATACGGTGTGTGTGATATATAGTATAATATATTATAGGGCAGTGTATACGGTGTGTGTGTGATATATAGTATAATATATTATAGGGCAGTGTATACGGTGTGTGTGTGATATATAGTATAATATATTATAGGGCAGTGTATACGGTGTGTGTGTGATATATAGTATAATATATTATAGGGCAGTGTATACGGTGTGTGTGTGATATATAGTATAATATATTATAGGGCAGTGTATACGTGTGTGTGTGATATATAGTATAATATATTATAGGGCAGTGTATACGTGTGTGTGTGATATATAGTATAATATATTATAGGGCAGTGTATACGGTGTGTGTGTGATATATAGTATAATATATTATAGGGCAGTGTATACAGGTGTGTGTGTGATATATAGTATAATATATTATAGGGCAGTGTATACGGTGTGTGTGTGATATATAGTATAATATATTATAGGGCAGTGTATACGGTGTGTGTGTGATATATAGTATAATATATTATAGGGCAGTGTATACGGTGTGTGTGTGATATATAGTATAATATATTATAGGGCAGTGTATACAGTGTGTGTGTGATATATAGTATAATATATTATAGGGCAGTGTATACGGTGTGTGTGTGATATATAGTATAATATATTATAGGGCAGTGTATACGGTGTGTGTGTGATATATAGTATAATATATTATAGGGCAGTGTATACGGTGTGTGTGTGATATATAGTATAATATATTATAGGGCAGTGTATACGGTGTGTGTGTGATATATAGTATAATATATTATAGGGCAGTGTATACAGTGTGTGTGTGATATATAGTATAATATATTATAGGGCAGTGTATACGGTGTGTGTGTGATATATAGTATAATATATTATAGGGCAGTGTATACGGTGTGTGTGAGATAGTGTGTGTGTGATATATAGTATAATATATTATAGGGCAGTGTATACAGTGTGTGTGTGATATATAGTATAATATATTATAGGGCAGTGTATACGGTGTGTGTGTGATATATAGTATAATATATTATAGGGCAGTGTATACGGTGTGTGTGTGATATATAGTATAATATATTATAGGGCAGTGTATACGGTGTGTGTGTGATATATAGTATAATATATTATAGGGCAGTGTATACGGTGTGTGTGTGATATATAGTATAATATATTATAGGGCAGTGTATACGGTGTGTGTGTGATATATAGTATAATATATTATAGGGCAGTGTATACGGTGTGTGTGTGATATATAGTATAATATATTATAGGGCAGTGTATACGGTGTGTGTGAGATATATAGTATAATATATTATAGGGCAGTGTATACGGTGTGTGTGTGATATATAGTATAATATATTATAGGGCAGTGTATACGGTGTGTGTGATATATAGTATAATATATTATAGGGCAGTGTATACGGTGTGTGTGTGATATATAGTATAATATATTATAGGGCAGTGTATACGTGTGTGTGTGATATATAGTATAATATATTATAGGGCAGTGTATACGGTGTGTGTGTGATATATAGTATAATATATTATAGGGCAGTGTATACGGTGTGTGTGTGATATATAGTATAATATATTATAGGGCAGTGTATACGGTGTGTGTGTGATATATAGTATAATATATTATAGGGCAGTGTATACGGTGTGTGTGTGATATATAGTATAATATATTATAGGGCAGTGTATACAGGTGTGTGTGTGATATATAGTATAATATATTATAGGGCAGTGTATACGGTGTGTGTGTGATATATAGTATAATATATTATAGGGCAGTGTATACGGTGTGTGTGTGATATATAGTATAATATATTATAGGGCAGTGTATACGGTGTGTGTGTGATATATAGTATAATATATTATAGGGCAGTGTATACGGTGTGTGTGTGATATATAGTATAATATATTATAGGGCAGTGTATACGGTGTGTGTGTGATATATAGTATAATATATTATAGGGCAGTGTATACGGTGTGTGTGTGATATATAGTATAATATATTATAGGGCAGTGTATACGGTGTGTGTGTGATATATAGTATAATATATTATAGGGCAGTGTATACGGTGTGTGTGTGATATATAGTATAATATATTATAGGGCAGTGTATACAGTGTGTGTGTGATATATAGTATAATATATTATAGGGCAGTGTATACGGTGTGTGTGTGATATATAGTATAATATATTATAGGGCAGTGTATACGGTGTGTGTGTGATATATAGTATAATATATTATAGGGCAGTGTATACGGTGTGTGTGTGATATATAGTATAATATATTATAGGGCAGTGTATACGGTGTGTGTGTGATATATAGTATAATATATTATAGGGCAGTGTATACGGTGTGTGTGTGATATATAGTATAATATATTATAGGGCAGTGTATACGGTGTGTGTGTGATATATAGTATAATATATTATAGGGCAGTGTATACGGTGTGTGTGAGATATATAGTATAATATATTATAGGGCAGTGTATACGGTGTGTGTGTGATATATAGTATAATATATTATAGGGCAGTGTATACGGTGTGTGTGTGATATATAGTATAATATATTATAGGGCAGTGTATACGGTGTGTGTGTGATATATAGTATAATATATATAGGGCAGTGTATACGGTGTGTGTGTGATATATAGTATAATATATTATAGGGCAGTGTATACGGTGTGTGTGTGATATATAGTATAATATATTATAGGGCAGTGTATACGGTGTGTGTGAGATATATAGTATAATATATTATAGGGCAGTGTATACGGTGTGTGTGTGATATATAGTATAATATATTATAGGGCAGTGTATACGGTGTGTGTGTGATATATAGTATAATATATTATAGGGCAGTGTATACGGTGTGTGTGTGATATATAGTATAATATATTATAGGGCAGTGTATACGGTGTGTGTGTGATATATAGTATAATATATTATAGGGCAGTGTATACGGTGTGTGTGTGATATATAGTATAATATATTATAGGGCAGTGTATACGGTGTGTGTGTGATATATAGTATAATATATTATAGGGCAGTGTATACAGTGTGTGTGTGATATATAGTATAATATATTATAGGGCAGTGTATACGGTGTGTGTGTGATATATAGTATAATATATTATAGGGCAGTGTATACAGTGTGGTGAGATATATAGTATAATATATTATAGGGCAGTGTATACGGTGTGTGTGTGATATATAGTATAATATATTATAGGGCAGTGTATACGGTGTGTGTGTGATATATAGTATAATATATTATAGGGCAGTGTATACAGTGTGTGTGTGATATATAGTATAATATATTATAGGGCAGTGTATACGGTGTGTGTGTGATATATAGTATAATATATTATAGGGCAGTGTATACGGTGTGTGTGTGATATATAGTATAATATATTATAGGGCAGTGTATACGGTGTGGTGTAGATATATAGTATAATATATTATAGGGCAGTGTATACAGTGTGTGTGATATATAGTATAATATATTATAGGGCAGTGTATACGGTGTGTGTGTGATATATAGTATAATATATTATAGGGCAGTGTATACAGTGTGTGTGTGATATATAGTATAATATATTATAGGGCTGTGTATACAGTGTGTGTGATATATAGTATAATATATTATAGGGCAGTGTATACAGTGTGTGTGATATATAGTATAATATATTATAGGGCTGTGTATACAGTGTGTGTGATATATAGTATAATATATTATAGGGCAGTGTATACGGTGTGTGTGAGATATATAGTATAATATATTATAGGGCAGTGTATACAGTGTGTGTGAGATATATAGTATAATATATTATAGGGCAGTGTATACGGTGTGCGTGTGATATATAGTATAATATATTATAGGGCAGTGTATACAGTGTGTGTGAGATATATAGTATAATATATTATAGGGCAGTGTATACAGTGTGTGTGATATATAGTATAATATATTATAGGGCAGTGTATACGGTGTGTGTGAGATATATAGTATAATATATTATAGGGCAGTGTATACAGTGTGTGTGAGATATATAGTATAATATATTATAGGGCAGTGTATACGGTGTGTGTGTGATATATAGTATAATATATTATAGGGCAGTGTATACGGTGTGTGTGTGATATATAGTATAATATATTATAGGGCAGTGTATACGGTGTGTGTGTGATATATAGTATAATATATTATAGGGCAGTGTATACGGTGTGTGTGTGATATATAGTATAATATATTATAGGGCAGTGTATACGGTGTGTGTGTGATATATAGTATAATATATTATAGGGCAGTGTATACGGTGTGTGTGTGATATATAGTATAATATATTATAGTGCAGTGTATACGGTGTGTGTGTGTGATATATAGTATAATATATTATAGGGCAGTGTATACGGTGTGTGTGTGATATATAGTATAATATATTATAGGGCAGTGTATACGGTGTGTGTGTGATATATAGTATAATATATTATAGGGCAGTGTATACGGTGTGTGTGATATATAGTATAATATATTATAGGGCAGTGTATACGGTGTGTGTGAGATATATAGTATAATATATTATAGGGCAGTGTATACGGTGTGTGTGTGATATATAGTATAATATATTATAGGGCAGTGTATACAGTGTGTGTGTGGGATATATAGTATAATATATTATAGGGCAGTGTATACAGTGTGTGTGTGATATATAGTATAATATATTATAGGGCAGTGTATACGGTGTGTGTGAGATATATAGTATAATATATTATAGGGCAGTGTATACGGTGTGTGTGTGATATATAGTATAATATATTATAGGGCAGTGTATACAGTGTGTGTGTGAGATATATAGTATAATATATTATAGGGCAGTGTATACGGTGTGTGTGAGATATATAGTATAATATATTATAGGGCAGTGTATACAGTGTGTGTGTGGGATATATAGTATAATATATTATAGGGCAGTGTATACGGTGTGTGTGTGATATATAGTATAATATATTATAGGGCAGTGTATACGGTGTGTGTGAGATATATAGTATAATATATTATAGGGCAGTGTATACAGTGTGTGTGTGATATATAGTATAATATATTATAGGGCAGTGTATACAGTGTGTGTGAGATATATAGTATAATATATTATAGGGCAGTGTATACGGTGTGTGTGAGATATATAGTATAATATATTATAGGGCAGTGTATACGGTGTGTGTGATATATAGTATAATATATTATAGGGCAGTGTATACGGTGTGTGTGAGATATATAGTATAATATATTATAGGGCAGTGTATACAGTGTGTGTGTGGGATATATAGTATAATATATTATAGGGCAGTGTATACGGTGTGTGTGTGATATATAGTATAATATATTATAGGGCAGTGTATACAGTGTGTGTGAGATATATAGTATAATATATTATAGGGCAGTGTATACAGTGTGTGTGATATATAGTATAATATATTATAGGGCAGTGTATACAGTGTGTGTGTGATATATAGTATAATATATTATAGGGCAGTGTATACAGTGTGTGTGTGATATATAGTATAATATATTATAGGGCAGTGTATACAGTGTGTGTGATATATAGTATAATATATTATAGGGCAGTGTATACGGTGTGTGTGTGATATATAGTATAATATATTATAGGGCAGTGTATACAGTGTGTGTGTGATATATAGTATAATATATTATAGGGCAGTGTATACGGTGTGTGTGAGATATATAGTATAATATATTATAGGGCAGTGTATACAGTGTGTGTGAGATATATAGTATAATATATTATAGGGCAGTGTATACAGTGTGTGTGATATATAGTATAATATATTATAGGGCAGTGTATACGGTGTGTGATATATAGTATAATATATTATAGGGCAGTGTATACAGTGTGTGTGTGATATATAGTATAATATATTATAGGGCAGTGTATACGGTGTGTGTGAGATATATAGTATAATATATTATAGGGCAGTGTATACTGTGTGTGAGATATATAGTATAATATATTATAGGGCAGTGTATACGGTGTGTGTGATATATAGTATAATATATTATAGGGCAGTGTATACGGTGTGTGTGTGATATATAGTATAATATATTATAGGGCAGTGTATACAGTGTGTGTGTGATATATAGTATAATATATTATAGGGCAGTGTATACAGTGTGTGTGAGATATATAGTATAATATATTATAGGGCAGTGTATACCGTGTGTGTGATATATAGTATAATATATTATAGGGCAGTGTATACGGTGTGTGTGTGAGATATATAGTATAATATATTATAGGGCAGTGTATACAGTGTGTGTGAGATATATAGTATAATATATTATAGGGCAGTGTATACCGTGTGTGTGATATATAGTATAATATATTATAGGGCAGTGTATACGGTGTGTGTGTGAGATATATAGTATAATATATTATAGGGCAGTGTATACAGTGTGTGTGTGATATATAGTATAATATATTATAGGGCAGTGTATACAGTGTGTGTGTGATATATAGTATAATATATTATAGGGCAGTGTATACAGTGTGTGTGAGATATATAGTATAATATATTATAGGGCAGTGTATACAGTGTGTGTGTGATATATAGTATAATATATTATAGGGCAGTGTATACAGTGTGTGTGTGATATATAGTATAATATATTATAGGGCAGTGTATACGGTGTGTGTGTGATATATAGTATAATATATTATAGGGCAGTGTATACGGTGTGTGTGATATATAGTATAATATATTATAGGGCAGTGTATACGGTGTGTGTGAGATATATAGTATAATATATTATAGGGCAGTGTATACGGTGTGTGTGATATATAGTATAATATATTATAGGGCAGTGTATACGGTGTGTGTGTGATATATAGTATAATATATTATAGGGCAGTGTATACGGTGTGTGTGTGATATATAGTATAATATATTATAGGGCAGTGTATACGGTGTGTGTGTGATATATAGTATAATATATTATAGGGCAGTGTATACGGTGTGTGTGTGATATATAGTATAATATATTATAGGGCAGTGTATACAGTGTGTGTGTGATATATAGTATAATATATTATAGGGCAGTGTATACAGTGTGTGTGTGATATATAGTATAATATATTATAGGGCAGTGTATACGGTGTGTGTGTGATATATAGTATAATATATTATAGGGCAGTGTATACAGTGTGTGTGTGAGATATAGTATAATATATTATAGGGCAGTGTATACGGTGTGTGTGTGATATATAGTATAATATATTATAGGGCAGTGTATACGGTGTGTGTGTGATATATAGTATAATATATTATAGGGCAGTGTATACTGTGTGTGTGAGATATATAGTATAATATATTATAGTGCAGTGTATACGGTGTGTGTGAGATATATAGTATAATATATTATAGGGCAGTGTATACAGTGTGTGTGTGAGATATATAGTATAATATATTATAGGGCAGTGTATACAGTGTGTGTGTGATATATAGTATAATATATTATAGGGCAGTGTATACGGTGTGTGTGTGATATATATAGTATAATATATTATAGGGCAGTGTATACAGTGTGTGTGTGATATATAGTATAATATATTATAGGGCAGTGTATACGGTGTGTGTGTGATATATAGTATAATATATTATAGGGCAGTGTATACGGTGTGTGTGTGATATATAGTATAATATATTATAGGGCAGTGTATACGGTGTGTGTGTGATATATAGTATAATATATTATAGGGCAGTGTATACAGTGTGTGTGAGATATATAGTATAATATATTATAGGGCAGTGTATACGGTGTGTGTGAGATATATAGTATAATATATTATAGGGCAGTGTATACGGTGTGTGTGTGATATATAGTATAATATATTATAGGGCAGTGTATACGGTGTGTGTGTGATATATAGTATAATATATTATAGTGCAGTGTATACGGTGTGTGTGAGATATATAGTATAATATATTATAGGGCAGTGTATACGGTGTGTGTGTGATATATAGTATAATATATTATAGGGCAGTGTATACAGTGTGTGTGTGAGATATATAGTATAATATATTATAGGGCAGTGTATACGGTGTGTGTGTGATATATAGTATAATATATTATAGGGCAGTGTATACGGTGTGTGTGTGATATATAGTATAATATATTATAGGGCAGTGTATACGGTGTGTGTGTGATATATAGTATAATATATTATAGGGCAGTGTATACAGTGTGTGTGTGATATATAGTATAATATATTATAGGGCAGTGTATACGGTGTGTGTGAGATATATAGTATAATATATTATAGGGCAGTGTATACGGTGTGTGTGTGATATATAGTATAATATATTATAGGGCTGTGTATACAGTGTGTGTGAGATATATAGTATAATATATTATAGGGCAGTGTATACAGTGTGTGTGTGATATATAGTATAATATATTATAGGGCAGTGTATACAGTGTGTGTGTGATATATAGTATAATATATTATAGGGCGGTGTATACGGTGTGTGTGAGATATATAGTATAATATATTATAGGGCAGTGTATACGGTGTGTGTGTGATATATAGTATAATATATTATAGGGCTGTGTATACAGTGTGTGTGTGATATATAGTATAATATATTATAGGGCAGTGTATACGGTGTGTGTGAGATATATAGTATAATATATTATAGGGCAGTGTATACGGTGTGTGTGTGATATATAGTATAATATATTATAGGGCTGTGTATACAGTGTGTGTGAGATATATAGTATAATATATTATAGGGCAGTGTATACAGTGTGTGTGTGATATATAGTATAATATATTATAGGGCAGTGTATACAGTGTGTGTGTGATATATAGTATAATATATTATAGGGCAGTGTATACAGTGTGTGTGTGATATATAGTATAATATATTATAGGGCAGTGTATACGGTGTGTGTGAGATATATAGTATAATATATTATAGGGCAGTGTATACGGTGTGTGTGTGATATATAGTATAATATATTATAGGGCAGTGTATACAGTGTGTGAGATATATAGTATAATATATTATAGGGCAGTGTATACAGTGTGTGTGTGATATATAGTATAATATATTATAGGGCAGTGTATACGGTGTGTGTGAGATATATAGTATAATATATTATAGGGCAGTGTATACGGTGTGTGTGAGATATATAGTATAATATATTATAGGGCAGTGTATACAGTGTGTGAGATATATAGTATAATATATTATAGGGCAGTGTATACAGTGTGTGTGTGATATATAGTATAATATATTATAGGGCAGTGTATACGGTGTGTGTGTGATATATAGTATAATATATTATAGGGCAGTGTATACGGTGTGTGTGAGATATATAGTATAATATATTATAGGGCAGTGTATACGGTGTGTGTGTGATATATAGTATAATATATTATAGGGCAGTGTATACGGTGTGTGTGTGATATATAGTATAATATATTATAGGGCAGTGTATACGGTGTGTGTGTGATATATAGTATAATATATTATAGGGCAGTGTATACGGTGTGTGTGAGATATATAGTATAATATATTATAGGGCAGTGTATACGGTGTGTGTGTGATATATAGTATAATATATTATAGGGCTGTGTATACGGTGTGTGTGATATATAGTATAATATATTATAGGGCAGTGTATACGGTGTGTGAGTGATATATAGTATAATATATTATAGGGCAGTGTATACGGTGTGTGTGTGATATATAGTATAATATATTATAGGGCAGTGTATACAGTGTGTGAGATATATAGTATAATATATTATAGGGCAGTGTATACAGTGTGTGTGTGATATATAGTATAATATATTATAGGGCAGTGTATACGGTGTGTGTGTGATATATAGTATAATATATTATAGTGCAGTGTATACGGTGTGTGTGTGATATATAGTATAATATATTATAGGGCAGTGTATACGGTGTGTGTGTGATATATAGTATAATATATTATAGGGCAGTGTATACGGTGTGTGTGTGATATATAGTATAATATATTATAGGGCAGTGTATACGGTGTGTGTGAGATATATAGTATAATATATTATAGGGCAGTGTATACAGTGTGTGTGTGATATATAGTATAATATATTATAGGGCAGTGTATACGGTGTGTGTGATATATAGTATAATATATTATAGGGCAGTGTATACGGTGTGTGTGTGATATATAGTATAATATATTATAGTGCAGTGTATACAGTGTGTGTGTGATATATAGTATAATATATTATAGGGCAGTGTATACAGTGTGTGTGTGATATATAGTATAATATATTATAGGGCAGTGTATACAGTGTGTGTGAGATATATAGTATAATATATTATAGGGCAGTGTATACGGTGTGTGTGAGATATATAGTATAATATATTATAGGGCAGTGTATACAGTGTGTGTGTGTGATATATAGTATAATATATTATAGGGCAGTGTATACGGTGTGTGTGAGATATATAGTATAATATATTATAGGGCAGTGTATACGGTGTGTGTGAGATATATAGTATAATATATTATAGGGCAGTGTATACAGTGTGTGTGTGTGATATATAGTATAATATATTATAGGGCAGTGTATACGGTGTGTGTGTGATATATAGTATAATATATTATAGGGCAGTGTATACAGTGTGTGTGATATATAGTATAATATATTATAGGGCAGTGTATACGGTGTGTGTGTGATATATAGTATAATATATTATAGGGCAGTGTATACAGTGTGTGTGTGATATATAGTATAATATATTATAGGGCAGTGTATACAGTGTGTGTGATATATAGTATAATATATTATAGGGCAGTGTATACTGTGTGTGAGATATATAGTATAATATATTATAGGGCAGTGTATACGGTGTGTGTGAGATATATAGTATAATATATTATAGGGCAGTGTATACAGTGTGTGTGATATATAGTATAATATATTATAGGGCAGTGTATACTGTGTGTGAGATATATAGTATAATATATTATAGGGCAGTGTATACGGTGTGTGTGAGATATATAGTATAATATATTATAGGGCAGTGTATACGGTGTGTGTGAGATATATAGTATAATATATTATAGGGCAGTGTATACGGTGTGTGTGATATATAGTATAATATATTATAGGGCAGTGTATACGGTGTGTGTGTGATATATAGTATAATATATTATAGTGCAGTGTATACGGTGTGTGTGTGATATATATAGTATAATATATTATAGGGCAGTGTATACGGTGTGTGTGTGATATATAGTATAATATATTATAGGGCAGTGTATACAGTGTGTGTGAGATATATAGTATAATATATTATAGGGCAGTGTATACGGTGTGTGTGAGATATATAGTATAATATATTATAGGGCAGTGTATACGGTGTGTGTGTGATATATAGTATAATATATTATAGGGCAGTGTATACGGTGTGTGTGAGATATATAGTATAATATATTATAGGGCAGTGTATACAGTGTGTGTGTGATATATAGTATAATATATTATAGGGCAGTGTATACGGTGTGTGTGTGATATATAGTATAATATATTATAGGGCAGTGTATACGGTGTGTGTGAGATATATAGTATAATATATTATAGGGCAGTGTATACAGTGTGTGTGTGATATATAGTATAATATATTATAGGGCAGTGTATACGGTGTGTGTGTGATATATAGTATAATATATTATAGGGCAGTGTATACAGTGTGTGTGAGATATATAGTATAATATATTATAGGGCAGTGTATACTGTGTGTGTGAGATATATAGTATAATATATTATAGGGCAGTGTATACGGTGTGTGTGTGATATATAGTATAATATATTATAGGGCAGTGTATACAGTGTGTGAGATATATAGTATAATATATTATAGGGCAGTGTATACGGTGTGTGTGTGATATATAGTATAATATATTATAGGGCAGTGTATACAGTGTGTGTGATATATAGTATAATATATTATAGGGCAGTGTATACGGTGTGTGTGAGATATATAGTATAATATATTATAGGGCAGTGTATACGGTGTGTGTGTGATATATAGTATAATATATTATAGGGCAGTGTATACAGTGTGTGAGATATATAGTATAATATATTATAGGGCAGTGTATACGGTGTGTGTGTGATATATAGTATAATATATTATAGGGCAGTGTATACAGTGTGTGTGATATATAGTATAATATATTATAGGGCAGTGTATACGGTGTGTGTGAGATATATAGTATAATATATTATAGGGCAGTGTATACGGTGTGTGTGTGATATATAGTATAATATATTATAGGGCAGTGTATACGGTGTGTGTGAGATATATAGTATAATATATTATAGGGCAGTGTATACGGTGTGTGTGTGATATATAGTATAATATATTATAGGGCAGTGTATACGGTGTGTGTGTGATATATAGTATAATATATTATAGGGCAGTGTATACGGTGTGTGTGTGATATATAGTATAATATATTATAGGGCAGTGTATACGGTGTGTGTGTGATATATAGTATAATATATTATAGGGCAGTGTATACAGTGTGTGTGTGATATATAGTATAATATATTATAGGGCAGTGTATACAGTGTGTGTGTGATATATAGTATAATATATTATAGGGCTGTGTATACAGTGTGTGTGTGATATATAGTATAATATATTATAGGGCAGTGTATATGGTGTGTGTGTGATATATATAGTATAATATATTATAGGGCAGTGTATACAGTGTGTGTGTGATATATAGTATAATATATTATAGGGCAGTGTATACAGTGTGTGTGGGATATATAGTATAATATATTATAGGGCAGTGTATACGGTGTGTGTGTGATATATATAGTATAATATATTATAGGGCAGTGTATACAGTGTGTGTGTGATATATAGTATAATATATTATAGGGCAGTGTATACGGTGTGTGTGTGATATATAGTATAATATATTATAGGGCAGTGTATACAGTGTGTGTGTGATATATAGTATAATATATTATAGGGCAGTGTATACGGTGTGTGTGTGATATATAGTATAATATATTATAGGGCAGTGTATACAGTGTGTGTGTGATATATAGTATAATATATTATAGGGCAGTGTATACAGTGTGTGTGTGATATATAGTATAATATATTATAGGGCAGTGTATACGGTGTGTGTGAGATATATAGTATAATATATTATAGGGCAGTGTATACGGTGTGTGTGTGATATATAGTATAATATATTATAGGGCAGTGTATACAGTGTGTGTGTGTGATATATAGTATAATATATTATAGGGCAGTGTATACGGTGTGTGTGAGATATATAGTATAATATATTATAGGGCAGTGTATACAGTGTGTGTGATATATAGTATAATATATTATAGGGCAGTGTATACAGTGTGTGTGATATATAGTATAATATATTATAGGGCAGTGTATATGGTGTGTTTATGGGATATAACATATATAGTTGATAGCATGCGGGTTGTTGCTAACGCTGCCTGCTCGCGCAGCGAGGGCCTCAGTTGCTGTCATGGAGCGCAGAAGGCGCTCCTTGCCAGTATCTGCGGACCTCCCAAAATTAACAGACTTACGACACAATAATATGAAACGCGTTACGACCCATTACGACCTCGCAAAAATACGACCTTACCATCCGAAACCCGCGCACATGAAAACAAGAAATACATACAACAAATACATAAAAAGCTGACCTACAGGAAGGAGAAGCAGCCAGGACCTGGAAAACTGGAGTTACACCTCAATTTCATTCGAAATAAAAGAGTTTAGACACCCAAAAATCCTCTAAGCGAGAGAAAAAATGGCTGCAGAAAAAAACTAAAACGAGGCTACAGGACTCTAAAGACGCAAAACACCACAAACACATATGGATTTTTCGAAAAAGTCGGACGACATACAAAAACAAGGACGCAAAATCAGCCACAGCCGCATACCACACATTAGGCGCCATTTTACAACACTAACTTACACAATGCGGAAGTACACAGCTACCCTAACAGATTTGCCTCGCGCACGCAGCCTATTACACTACACACTGCGCACATTCATGACGCTTACACAGCAGCTCCACACCACTAATGCTGCAGCAACATGAAAACAGATTGTCAGCCCTTCAACACAATGCTTCAAAATAGGTAAAGTATATTCATTTCTTATTTTATTAATTATTCATTGCCATAACAAAAAAAACACCAACGCTGCTCATAGGACATAAACAACCAAGAGCCTCGTAAAGCTAGGGCCGCAGTTGATGGCAAGGAGCGCCGAAGGCGCTTCTTGCTCTGGTGGAGATGAGCGCCATAAGCGCTCATCTCTACGACTCCGCACAACTTAGGCAGTTAGCACTGAATCGCTCACTGCGCTGGTGGAGATCAGCGCCGTAGGCGTTCATCCCTACAACCCGCAGGAATACAGATCAACAGAAATCTCAATGATACCATTCACAATGCGAGACACGTAGCAGTTTGAAAAAAATGGAGAAAAATTACGGCCCGTACTTTTGCAAAAAGGAGGGCGGGAAAAATAATACAAGGTCAAAAAAATACGAAGTTAAAAGCCGAACCGCGCACATACAAAAACACAAAGAAAATTACAAAAAATACAAAAACAAAACGCACACACAGCACGGGGTACAGCCAGGACGTGCCGGGAGCGAGGTTGTACGAGAATTTAAACACAATTTGTAGACTTTAGGCACTCGAAAACCAAGGAAAAAACACCGCCAAGCACATAAGACTGGAAAGCGAAAAACAAATATAAGAGAAAGCAAATACGAGCCGCGGGACACATCCATAATCAACAAATACAAGAGAGAACAAATACGAGCCGCGGGACACTAAATAAACATCACACACAGCACAGGGGGCAGCCAGGACGTCTGGGAGCGAGGTTGCGCGATAATTTAAACACAATTTGCCCAGTTTTGGAAATCGAAAATCGCCTAAGCGTCAAAAAAAATGGCGGACGAAAAAACTAAAACATAAGACTTTTACCCAGGAACATACGAGGTACAAAATACACTATTAGGAAGGACGGAAAATGCTCGAGTCCTGCGTAACAACATAGACAATCGCCACCATTTTACAACACTAGCTTGAAACTAATAACATTACCATTCTAAAATAACGATTTACACAAACGGTTTGCCTTCAGGCACGCAGCCTATTTACACTGCACACTTGTCACATTGCTGACACTTACACCTCAGGTCAGCAACAGTCCAAATGTACATTGTATGCTGCAGGAAAATACAAACAGATTGTTAGCTCTTCAGCATATTGATTGCTGTACATATTAATTACAAATAGGTAAAGTATAGTAATTTATTATTTAATTAATTAATTCATTATTATAAAAAAAAAATATATATATATATATATATATATAAAAAGAGCAGGGGAGAGGCTTGCAATGACAGCAGAGGAGCAAAAGTACACAAGGGGAGAGGCTCGCAATGAGCGCCAAAGGCGCTCAGCGTGGGGCTTACAATGAGCGCCGAAGGTACTCTGAGGACCAAAAGCCTTACATTGTGTGGCAAACAGCATTACCTGCCTTACAATTTTTTGACGGGCAAGTCGCTAGTTATGATATATTATAGGGCAGTGTATCTCTGCCTTATCACGGTCAAGGTCTTTTTGTACTTCAATGAAGCTATGAACTTTACCATGTAGTGTCACCCAAGATGGGCTCATCATGGCAGAGGGGTCAGACAAATTGTGGTCCATTGGAGAAGGAACTGACAATCCACTCTAGTGCCAAGATAACTTTATGGATAAGCACAACCAGAGACATAACAACATGGAACTGGAAGATGAGCCTCTCTGGTGAGAACGTTCCTACCACATTACTGAGGAAGAGCAGAAGGTGAGTACGTGTAGCACCAGAACTAATGATGCTATTGGGCCAGCTGTGGGTGTGTCTGGAGGGGAAAGGAAAGTCCGATGCTGCAAAGATTAATTCAGAATAGGAACCTGGAATGTTAGAACTATGAACCAAGGCAACTAGATGTGGTCAAGAATGAGATGACCTGGTTACACGTTGATATCCTGGGAGATGGTGAACGTAAATGCACTGGAATGAGATGTTTCATATCAGACAACCACCAGATTTTTTACTGTGGTCAAGAATCCCGCAGAAGAAATGGAGTAGCCCTTATATTCAAAGTACATTACGTGTAAGGCCGGACTGGACGAGTCCAAAGCTGGAATCAATATTACTGGAAGAAATATCACCAACCTCCGATACGCTGATGATATTACTCTGATGGGTGAAAGTGACGAGGAACTGAAGGACCTAGTGATGAGGGTAAAAGAGGAGAGTACAAAAGCTGGCCTGGTGCTCAATGTTCAAAAGACGTAGATCATGACAAACATAGCAGTGACCCCTAGCAGTGACCCTTAATAATGACCTGTAGCAGTGACCCATAACAGTGACCAGTAGAAGAAACTCATAGCCTTGACCTGTAGCAGTGACCCGTACCAGTGACCAGTAGCAATTACTCATAGCAGTGACCCATACCAGTGACTTGTAGCAGTGACCCATAGCAGTGACCCGTAGCAGTGACCCGTAGCAGTGACTTGTAGCAGTGACCCGTAGCAGTGACCCCTAGCAGTGACCCTTAATAATGACCTGTAGCAGTGACCCATAGCAGTGACTAGTAGAAGAAACTCATAGCCTTGACCTGTAGCAGTGACCCGTACCAGTGACCAATAGCAATTACTCATAGCAGTGACCCATACCAGTGACCCGTAGCAGTGACCCGTAGCATTGACCCGTAGCAGTGACCCGTAGCAGTGACCCATAGCAGTGACCCGTAGCAGTGACCCATAGCAGTGACCCCTAGCAGTGACCCTTAATAATGACCTGTAGCAGTGACCCATAGCAGTGACCCATAGCAGTGACCCGTAGCAGTGACCCGTAGCAGTGACCCGTAGCAGTGACCCGTAGCAGTGACTTGTAGCAGTAACCCATAGCAGTGACCCGTAGCAGTGACCCGTAGCAGTGACCCATACCAGTGATTCGTAGCAGTTACCCGTAGCAGTGACCCTTAATAATGACCTGTAGCAGTGACCCATAGCAGTGACTAGTAGAAGAAACTCATAGCCTTGACCTGTAGCAGTGACCCGTACCAGTGACCAATAGCAATTACTCATAGCAGTGACCCATACCAGTGACCCGTAGCAGTGACCCGTAGCAGTGACCCGTAGCATTGACCCGTAGCAGTGACCCGTAGCAGTGACCCATAGCAGTGACCCGTAGCAGTGACCCATAGCAGTGACCCCTAGCAGTGACCCTTAATAATGACCTGTAGCAGTGACCCATAGCAGTGACCCATAGCAGTGACCCGTAGCAGTGACCCGTAGCAGTGACCCGTAGCAGTGACCCGTAGCAGTGACTTGTAGCAGTAACCCATAGCAGTGACCCGTAGCAGTGACCCATACCAGTGATTCGTAGCAGTTACCCGTAGCAGTGACTTGTAGCAGTTACCCGTAGCAGTGACTTGTAGCAGTGACCCATAGCAGTGACCCGTAGCAGTGACCCGTAGCAGTGACCCATAGCAGTGACCAGTAGCAGTGACCCATAGTAGTTATCATAGCAGTGAAACGTAGCAGTGACTTGTAGCAGTGACCCGTAGCAGTGACCCGTAGCAGTGACCCGTAGCAGTGACCCGTAGCAGTGACTTGTAGCAGTGACCCGTAGCAGTGACCTGTAGGAGTTCTCTCACAATGATTTGGGGATGGGGCTATAGCATAGCTAGGTAGGATTCACATGTAATTTATTTTTTAGGGATTAGCATAGGGCCCTCATTTGGTAATAACATGTGATTTACAACGAAGCTTAAGCTGGACATAGCAGATCATAAATGCTAAAATACAGCAAGGTCCATAGGGTCACATCTGAAATACTAAACATACAACAAGGGTATATAAGCCACCCGTACTGATCTGGCAAGAATTACATCCTGTTACTGGTTATATTTGTAACAACCACTTAAGAAAATATACATACAATGTTGTATTCTCAATGGCATATACTATAATATAATGTAACATAATATAATTATAATATAAAATAATATAATATAATGTAATATAATATAATACAATATAATAAAATGTAAAATAATATAATATAATATAATGTAATATAAATAGAGGCATTGAGCTAAAATGCCACCACTCCACACCCACCCTTATTACCTGTCCCCCCCCCCTGCGCTTGACACAAAGCTTCTGTTAGATAAGATAATAACTCCTTAGTAGCCCCCCTGTCTCACAACCCTCCCTCCTATATGAAGACATCTTGAAACTTCTTACATCTTCTACCCAGGTATCTCAGGTCTTGCCTTACACCCTCAGATTTGTCTTCTCTTCTCTTTCTCTATCACTTTCTCTCTTCCTCCGTATCTGTGTTTCTTGCTCAGTTTTCTGCCTCTCCCTTTGGATGGTAAGTCTGGGAGTTTTCAGTCTTGTAAGGGGCTTTGTAAAAAGCATTTTTATGTAAGATTTTAAACTCAGACAGGACCCTCCATCTTTGCCATCTTTCATATTGTATTTTTTATTGTACTCAACCCCTGATATAGCGCTATAGAATATGTTGGCGCCCTTGCAAATAAAATATAATAATAATAATAATTGAGTTTAAGCCCCCATCCTTCCGCTTTCTATACACCCCCCACCTTGTTGTAGTATTTGGTGATCAGATAACACCTGGAATCTGAACCCTCCCTGACTGACCCGAGCCGGACACAACACTATCCAGCCATCAAAGGGTTATAGATAATGGTCTAGCCCCAGGCCCACATTCCGACTTCACAGGCGGCTCCATCTGGAGCCCTGGGGGGCAATAAATGGAGTATGAGAGGTATGTGGGCAACTTAACCCATTCATTATCGGCTACATAGTGGGAATCCCTCCGTTGCTGGCACACACGCCTAGCGCCATTCCCTTATCCTTTCCAGCATTTGTAGAACTTCATTTCTGCTGCATATTTAGTAATATTTCACAATATGTCTCAAACTGAATACTTCTCTTTTGGGTATATTGTATTATTCCATTAAATTATATTATATTGTATTATATGATAACGTAATTATATATATACTAGCGACTTGCCCGTCAAAAATGATGGGGCAATAAAATTGTAAGGCAGGTTATGCTGTTTGCCACAGACATTCATTTTTTTGGTGGTCTGAGATCCTTCGGCGCTCATTGCGAGCCTCGCGCTGAGCGCCTTTGGAGCTCATTGCGAGACTGTTGGTTGTTGTATGTTTTTTTTCTGATAGGCGCTTTTGCTGTCATTGTAAGGTCGGCCCTGATCTGCTTTTTGCGCTTATTGCAAGGCTGTCCCCTGGTGTAGTTTGTGTGGTATGAGCAGCGTTGGCGCTCGTTGTGAGTCGCGCAGTGAATGGCTTTTCTGTTTATTGCGATAGTGTTTTTTTGTTTGTGTATATGTATTTTTGTATGCTAATTAAATAATTCATAAATTTATAAATTAATATACTGTAACGGAGCAGGAACACGCAGTCCAAAATCTCCGCTGGTATACGATAAAATACCCACGAGGCACTACAGTTTCACCATTCCCGACCTCCCATATTGGACGACACACAATTTGGGAGTCAAATGAATACTGACTTTATTTTGTCATTGCAGAACTATATATACATCTCTTTGGCCACAGGCAATACACATGCCCATATTTGGCTACACACAATACACACAAAGAGAACAATAGGGGGGTCACACCTCCCTGGCAACTTTGATACAATCAGACACTGATTCAATTACACCTCTTTGTTCTTATCAGAGAATTAAAACACTTTGGAAAATGCAAGGATCCTTTACAACTTTCTTATCTCTTGAATCTCTGTAATAGGATTATCTATTAGCCTAGGTCTGCAAAAGTCTGGCTAATATTCTGCAGAGCATCAACCAGCATACATATTGTAGGATCATATTTTAACCAAGAATAATCATAAAACAGGGTAAAACAGTGATGGGTTCCGCTACACACCTCCCCCGTGACCATAAGCCGGCATACACGGTCTGATCCCAACGGATCGGCCTGGGGATGTCCGGACAAAAGTATTTGTTGGTCAATTCTCTAGTTTGACAACCCATTAGCATTACTGCAATTCACATTTACTCACATTTCCCATATCCCCAGATAGCTGGGATCTGAGCGCACAAAACCACCGAATAGCGCTCAGATCCTCTTCACACAGTTCAATTGCCATGTAGCTAAAGTCTTTCCCATAGTCTTTCATCATATGAATGGGCTCCATGGCATAGCTATCTGGGGTATCACCGCTCCCACAGGGCAAGTACAGAATGACCCCCCTGTATGTAAAGGGCCAGAATGAGTGACTTACACTCTGGTATGGCCGAACACTGGTTCCAAAGGGCAATATGTACCAGGGCCATAGTCGCAGGGCAGGAGGCTGGCAAACAGTCCTCTCCAAGCCAAAGTGGCGAAGGGCACTTCGTCACACATCTCCCCTTTGGGGGGAAGTCTAACCAGGCACCTGGATATTTCGCTGGGGTGATGGTGCAACACGCTGAGGGGACTTGAGGGGCAGAGGCCCGCGGCACTCTGCCCTGATGCCAGCTCTTCTGCTGGTATAACCTGCAGGACCTCCTGCTCTGTACCAGGGACAAAGGGAGGGCAGAGGCCGACTGCACTCTGCCCCGCTGTCAGCTCTTCTGCTGGGGTACTTGGGACATATTGCGGCTCAATAGCCAGGGAAACGTGGGGGTCAGTGGGGGTTAACATTTCCTCTGTTAACCCTGGGGCCACATTAGAAGTTAGCTGGGGAGGGGAGTTTGTACTTACCCCCTCCTCCGGTTGTCCCAGTGACGGTAGTTGGGGATCTGGACAAGCTGTGGGCGCAGAGACCACGGTCCCATCTGCGCCGTCTGGGAGATTGGTGTCTCCCCTGGTTAGGGTAAACTGTCGCTGGGGGGGAAGGATGACACCTTCTGCCCCCTGTGTTTCACACTGCCACTGGGGGGGAAGGACGACACCTTTGGCCCCCTGGAGTACCCACTGACGCTGTGGAGGAAGGTCGACACCTTCTGCTCCCTGGGGTACACACTGCCGCTGGGGGGGAAAGACGACACCTTCTGCCCCCTGGGGTTCACACTGCCGCTGAGGGGGAAGGACGACACCTTCTGCCCCCTGGGGTTCACACTGCCGCTGTGGAGGAAGGTCGACACCTTCTGCTCCTGGGGTACACACTGCCGCTGGGGGGAAAGGACGACACCTTCTGCCCCCTGGGGTTCACACTGCCGCTGGGGGGGAAGGACGACACCTTCTGCCCCCTGGGGTTCACACTGCCGCTGGGGGGAAAGGACGACACCTTCTGCCCCCTGGGGTTCACACTGCCGCTGGGGGGAAAGGACGACACCTTCTGCCCCCTGGGGTTCACACTGCCGCTGAGGGGGAAGGACGACACCTTCTGCCCCCTGGGGTTCACACTGCCGCTGGGGGGAAAGGACGGCACCTTCTGCCCCCTGGGGTTCACACTGCCGCTGAGGGGGAAGGACGACACCTTCTGCCCCCTGGGGTTCACACTGCCGCTGGGGGGAAAGGACGACACCTTCTGCCCCCTGGAGGGCCGGTAGAGAGACCTCGGTCCCATCTCTACCTGCCATCTGGAGGTCATCCCAGGACCAGTCAATGAAGTCTGGTTCTGCTTGTCGAGTAGGTTGGGGCTGCACAAGGCTGAGCAGGTGTTGGTAGTCCTGCTCCAGCTCCCACTCTCTCGTTACCAGGTGGGTCATGTCTTTGCTCACCTCGCCTTCGTCATCCCAGACATACATGCCCATCCGGTAGTCGTAGATGTCCCAAAACCTAGACCCCTCCGTGCTGCCAAGATCAATATCGTCCTCCAAGGCATCCCATAATAAACCCGGGCCATCATAATCATCCCCCTCCGGTAAGTCGTGTTCAGCCGTCCAGGGGGTAAGTCGAACGGTATACCACCAGAGGGCCTGGTATGCGTTGTCTAGCCAGATCTCTCGCCATACCAGGGTCTCTAGTCTTGTCACCCACTCATCCAGGGGCTGCTCTCCCAATAGATACATCCGCATCGCCACACGCTTCTGTAGCCGCTGCTCATCACTGGGGAGACTCTCACCTCGCCGCCATTGGGCATCTTGCAGGGCATCATACCAGAGTTCCATTCTGTCTGTCTCCCTGTAGTCTGCGGCCTCCTTCTCATCCTCATCATGGAACGCTGTCCAAAAACTAGCCGGTTCCATCCTGCTGTAGCCAGGGGCGCTGTACGGATACTAGCGTTGCCCTCAATTTGTACTCCACGGAATGGTGTCTCCTGTAGCTGTCCTTCTGACCGTGGGAACAATTCCACCACTTGCCAACAAATGTAACGGAGCAGGAACACGATAAAATACCCACGAGGCACTACAGTTTCACCATTCCCGACCTCCCATATTGGACGACACACAATTTGGGAGTCAAATGAATACTGACTTTATTTTGTCATTGCAGAACTATATATACATCTCTTTGGCCACAGGCAATACACATGCCCATATTTGGCTACACACAATACACACAAAGAGAACAATAGGGGGGTCACACCTCCCTGGCAACTTTGATACAATCAGACACTGATTCAATTACACCTCTTTGTTCTTATCAGAGAATTAAAACACTTTGGAAAATGCAAGGATCCTTTACAACTTTCTTATCTCTTGAATCTCTGTAATAGGATTATCTATTAGCCTAGGTCTGCAAAAGTCTGGCTAATATTCTGCAGAGCATCAACCAGCATACATATTGTAGGATCATATTTTAACCAAGAATAATCATAAAACAGGGTAAAACAGTGATGGGTTCCGCTACATATACTTTACCTATTTGTAAGTAATATATGCAGGAAGCATTGTGCTGAAGAGCTGACAATCTGTTTTGATGTTGCTGCAGCATACAATGTAGGTTTGCAGTGCTGTGTAGCTGAGGTGTAAGTGTCAGCAATGTGTTCAGTGTTTAGTGTAAATAGGCTGCGTGCGAGGGGAAGTCGTTTATGTAGCTGTGTACTTCCGCATTGTGTAAGTTATTGTTGTAACATGGCGGCGCATGCGGCTTTGGATGATGTTGCGTCCTTGCTAATGGTGTATCTTGTACCTCGTACGGCTTTTTGGAAAAGCCGGATGTGTTTAGTGGTGTTTTGCGGCTTTAGGGCCTCGTTTTCGTTTTTTTCGGCGGCCATTTTTTCTCTTGCTTAGGGAATTTTCGGGTGTCTAAACTCAGTAATTTGAACTTAAATTGAGGGGTAACTTCACTTGCAGAGGTCCTGGGTGCTGTGGGTAGGTTTTTATGTCATTTTTGTGTGTATTATTGTTTTTTTTATGTTTTCAGGTGCGTGCGGTTCGGCTGTTAAAGTCGTATTTTTCCAAGTTCGTAATGGTTCGTAACGCGGCTCATATTTTTTTAGTGTAAGTCCGTAAATTTTTCGTTCTATATCCTGTGTCTCGTATTTTTTAGTGTAAGTCCGTATTTAGTCATTGAGTGTTTTTTTTTTCCAAGTGCCGGTTCTGTGGGTGTTTGTGACCGCTGGTGAGGCGCGGCGTAGAGCCTCCACCTCCGCAAATGCGGCTCCTCGCAGGCCCAAGGTCAACCCTTCACGGGTATCCAGCCGTAACCTTCCCAACAAATCGCTGCCTCATTACTGGAGAAAGATGTTGGTACCGCTCACCCCTCTACACTCCCCTAGGCCCAGTAAATAACGGTGTAGCCCACAAACCTACAGGAACCGCCACCAATTTTTTGCCACAGATGCCCCACCATCAAGCCCACTCGAGCCGCACGACCCCATCTAGGCTAGGTGTGGTTGCACATAGGACTCGAACAGGTTGGACTCCCAATACCCAGCCCTTAGCCCAGGCCACAATCCGAGTGACCCCTAAACTCAGCCTCAACTGGTAATGGGACACACGCTCCATCAGAGTAACCTAGGAGTGAAGAAGGGGCTTCCTTTGGGTGAACCTCCAAATACTGGGCTGCACGATCTCTTTAGATTGTGACTGCAGCCATGAAATTAGATCAGATATGAAGATGGACTATAAAGAAGTCTGAGAACCGGATCATTTGCGCCTTTGAATTGTGATGTTGGAGAAAACTATTTAGGGCCTCTTGGACTTCAAGATGATCAAATAAATCAATACTACAGGACATGAATACAACGTCTTCACTGAGACTGAATATATTTTGTCCATATCATAAAACAGGATTCCCTAGAGAAGACTCTGATGGTGGAAAAGATTGATGGCCCACAAAGAAGAGGACGCCAGAGGTGGAGATGGATAGATGAGGTTATTGAAGCAATGAACATGAGATTGAGGGAGCTCAGAGGGGCAGTAGCATCCATACGGTCACGGAGAGTCAGAATCAAACACCTAAAGAACAACCTTATACTATCGGACATGGCAGAGTTTTTATAGCCAATTTTCTAAAAGATTAGTCCTGTTTTCAGTCCAAACAAAAATTATCCAAATAGGTCAAGAAAACTTAAAATTTGCAACATTTTCCTTTCTCAATTCAATGGTCAAAGTACATTCGATAACAAGCACCTGCTCCATCTCAAATACACACGGATAATGTAAGATTCAAATATCTTACTGTAACGAGGAGGGACTGGCGGGACAGGCCAATGTATAGATCACATGAGTTAGGTCACGAGGAGGGACTGGCTGGACTGGCCAATGAATGGATCACACTAGTTAGGTCACGAGGAGGGACTGGCTGGACTGGCCAATGTATGGATCACACTAGTTAGGTCACGAGGAGGGACTGGCTGGACTGGCCAATGAATGGATCACACGAGTTAGGTCACGAGAAGGGACTGGCGGGACTGGCCAATGTATGGATCACACGAGTTAGGTCACGAGGAGGGACTGGCTGGACTGGCCAATGTATGGATCACACGAGTTAGGTCACGAGGAGGGACTGGCTGGACTGGCCAATGTATGGATCCCACGAGTTAGGTCACGAGGAGGGACTGGCTGGACTGGCCAATGTATGGATCACACTAGTTAGGTCACGAGGAGGGACTGGCTGGACTGGCCAATTTATGGATTCCACTGGTTAGGTCACAAGGAGGGACTGGCTGGACTGGCCAATGTATGGATCCCACTGGTTAGGTCACGAGGAGGGACTGGCTGGACTGGCCAATGTATGGATCACACGAGTTAGGTCCAAGGAGGGACTGGCTGGACTGGCCAATGTATGGATCACACTAGTTAGGTCACGAGGAGGAACTGGCTGGACTGGCCAATGTATGGATCACACGAGTTAGGTCACGAGGAGGGACTGGCTGGACTGGCCAATGTATGGATCACACAAGTTAGGTCACGAGGAGGGACTGGCTGGACTGGCCAATGTATGGATCACACTAGTTAGGTCACGAGGAGGGACTGGCTGGACTGGCCAATGTATGGATCACACTAGTTAGGTCACAAGGAGGGACTGGCGGGACTGGCCAATGTATGGATCACACTAGTTAGGTCACAAGGAGGGACTGGCGGGACTGGCCAATGTATGGATCACACTAGTTAGGTCACGAGGAGGGACCACCTGGACGGCCAATGAGTGAATCTCATGGCTAGGTCATCTCCTCTGTGGGATTCTGGGTATTGGTACAAGGGATTTTGCTTCATGATCTGGGCAAGATGGCAGTTAGTAAGTGACTATCCCAAGCACTGAATAGGAAATGCTTCATGTTTCTTCTCTATGTCTCAAGCACACGGCAATAAGTAGAGAAGTATTAGGTATCCATAATGTTAGTATAACATGATCAATTAAGCAAGGCGGTAACCGCCCATTTCGAAACAGCCAATAGAAAGTTAGACTGTCATCATTAGGTCAGTAAAACATGGAGGTTACACGTCAATCAATTATCGTTTAGAGGTCCCATATGCGATCTGACTCCGGCAATGTACGAAATAATAAAAATGAATGGTGATACTGTTCTAGTCCATGTGGGTGGCCTGATATGTATTAACTCATTGATTCCCAAGATCGATATAACCCCAAAATGAAACATAAAATAATATATTTTTTTATCGCAGATTTGCGGGCTTGAGACTGTTGTGCAATTCATTCTAATATCTTTCATCACTTTCCCCGTCTTTTAACGAGCACTATTGATAATTTATTTGCATTTACAAAGCTACGGACATGTGTTTAACCCCTTGCGTGTCCTCTCTAGTACCCATTGGATTTTCTTATACATTTGGGGCCTCATTCTATTAGCGGCCGCAGCCGTTGCAGGGCCGCAAGGACCGGCCGCAAGCTATTCGGCTATTCTATTCCCTTACGGCCGGGGGCTCCGGCAGGCTTGCGGCCGGTGCCTTGCTATCTCTTGCGGCCGCTCGCGCCGGAGGAAAGCCTTTGATCTAAAACGGCCGCAAGAGATTTGCAATTCAATTGCTCCGGGAAACCTCTCTGCAAGGCTAAAAGCGAGCCGCAGCTTACTTGCAGGAAAGAGGTCTCGCTAGCACCAATTAAGCACATAAAATAGCTCAAATAAAGCCATCCTGCACTTTGAGAAGACTATAAAGGGATTTTAGGTGTTAGAAAAAATAGCACATAATTATCCTGTACTCAAATCCGTAAAATATTTTATTTTTAATATCCGTAAAATATCCATGTAAAAAGTCCAGAGTGCTTGGAGCACCTCAGACACACCCCCGCCGCAGCCGGAAAATAAACAGTTAATTTGAACTCGGGTTTGGGCAGATGTGCAAGCTTGAGAGGGGGTTACTTTTAATCCTCATGTCCCCCAATATGATCCCTAGCATTTACAGAGCTGTTCAGTGCAGGCTTGAATTTATTTTTGCGTTTTTATATTTCTGAGATTACGGCCGGTTCCAAGATATGCGGACGGCCGTAAAAGGAGATCCTTGCGGGGCCGTATAATAGAATCGCGAGTTAACTGAACCCCCGCAAGGAATCGCAGCCTTACGGCCGATTTACGGCCGATAATAGAATGAGGCCCTTGGCATTTACAGGTGTGAAAACATTTGCGGGCTTGAGGAATTGTAGCAATTGAATAGCGATTTGCAATTTTATCGATCGTAACTCTTGTGGGCGGGAAAGATCAAAGGATTAGACAGGGTGTAAGTTACGGCTTTGACAACTGCAGGGATTTTCAACCTGTAGCCCGCAGATCTTTTGTGGGCAGCTAAAAGACGCCAATTGAATAGCAAATTAGTTATGGGCTCCAGTTGAATGGGGGCCCTGGAGTACTTTATACTTTCCCAAACAATAAAGAATATCACACAGGCACTTTATTTTTAATACTTAATATGTTCTATATTGGAATGGGGGTGGAGCTTTGCAATGTACTGGGGCCCTTCTGTGGGGAGCCCCTATACAGTCCAGTATTTTTTTCTTTAGTGTAGGGCATCATTGGATGCAGGTCTTGGATGCGTGGGGGTGTAATCTGGATCACGTTCTACGAGACGGACAGCTCTGGAGGAGCCATCGGACGTTGAGCTGACAGGAGCATAAACAGTAATGAAGATCTCCTTTGAAAAGGGGTCTTGGGGAGGGAATTTGCTTTTGAAGGGGTCTTGGGGAGGAATCTGCTTTTAGAAGGGATACCGGAGAGGGGATCTGCTCTGGGAAGTGGTCTTGGGAAAGGCATCTGCTTTGGTATTGGTGAGTAGAAGTAAAGGTGCTTCGGGGCAGGGGCTTTTGAGGGGTAGGGAGCTGTTTTAGGAAGAGTTGTTTTTGGGCTGTAAGAAAATTTTAAGTGGCCAGTGGCTATGTCGGGGGTTTTATAGGCAAGGGATTGCTTTGGAGACGATATCTGCTTTGAGATGCTGTCTTTGGGATGTATCAGATTGGAAAGGGGTATTGGGGAGCAGAGGAGCGCTGCTTTGGGAAGGTGTCTTAAGAAGTGGATATGAAGAGGTGCCAGTTGATGGGAAAGGGGCTCTTGAGCAGAGTGTTGCTTTAAGAAGAGGTTTTGGGGCTTTAGAAATTAAGAAGGACCAGTGGCCTTGTAAGGGTGTCTTTGGTCAAGGGAGCAGCTTTATTTTTTGACTGGTGCCGTGGTTAGAGAGAAGACATTGAGTGAGTTGGTTTCTCACAAGGATCCTACATTCACTAACTCACTGACTGAAGTGTACCTTCTATAACTGGACGTACAGCATCTTAAGCATGCTTCCTTTACTAGTTCCAAGAAGGTTATCTATTATTGTTTTTATGAGAAGTAGATTTATATTGTTCTTATGGAGACTTCCAATGGCATTTGCAACTCCATCTTTGACCCATTCCACAAAATCAAGATGTCATCGATATAAGGACCCACAAATCAACGTAATGTTTCCATGATTTCATAGGAATCTTCTATCTTCTACAATGGAAATGTCGTCAATGCAAATGGAAAATGTATTCGTTTACAACTAGACACCCTGCTGAAACAGCAACATAAATAATCAGCTGAGAAAAGGAAATGGAAAGTCGCAATACATTTTTTTGCATTTATGGAAAATAATCAAGTGCTTTATTTTTTAATTTTTTAGCACATTTTCCATTGTCAAGTTGTGTTATTCATATAAGTATAAGTGATGGTGACATGGTGGGTGGTTGGCATAGGCAGAATCTGGGGAGGGGGAGGAAGGGAATGGACAATAGGGAATAGAGAGGGTAGTAGAGGAGGGAATTGAGAGATTAGTGGGAAAGGGGAGGCATAGGGTAGTAGGGAAAGGAGAGGGCAGTGAGGAAGAAGATGGCAGTAGGGGAATGAATGAAGAGGGTAATGGGGCAGGCAGAGAGGAGTAGGGAAGGGAGAATGCAGTAAGGAATGGAGAGGGTAGTAGGGGAAATAATGAGGAGGGTAGTGGGCAAGGGCAGGCACGGGCTAATAGGGAAGGCAGAGGGTAGTAGGTAAGAGAGAGTGTTAGGGGCAAAAGTGGAGGGCAGTAGGGTGAATGAATGGAGTAGTGGTCGAGGAAAGGCAGAGGGCAGTAGGGAAGGGAGACGGCAGTAAGGAAGGAAGAGGGCAGTAGGGAAAGGAGAGGGTAGTAAGGAAGATGGCAGTAGGGTATTGAATGAAGAGGGTAGTGGGCAAGGGAAGGCAGAGACTAGTAGAAAAGGCAAAGTTTAGTAGGGAAGGGAGAGGGCAGTAAGGAAGGAAGAGAGTAGTAGGGGAGGGAGAGCTCAGTAGGGAAAGGAGAGGGTAGTGAGCACCGGTTAAAAGAGGGCAGTATGTGGTTGAATGAAAGGGGTAGAGGGCAAGGAAAGGCAGAGAGTATTACTGAAGCAGGTAGAGAAGAAAGAGGGTAATAAGGAATGCCGAGGGTTGTGTGGACGGCAGAGCCGTAAGGAAAGGAAAAGGTAGTGGGCAAAAGTAAGAAGAGTTGATGGAAAGATATTCTTGGGCAAAACCTGAACCACTCTGTGATTTGAGGCTAGGACGGAGGGTCACCTTCCAGCAGAACAATGACCCCAAACACACGGCTAAAGGGGGGGAAACATGTAAATGTGTTGGAATGGCCGAGTCACAGCCCAGACCTCAATCTAATAGGAAACCTGTGGTCAGACTTAAAGATTGCTGTTCACAAGCACAAACCATCCAACTTGAAGGAGCTGGGGCAGTCTTGCAAGGACTAATGGGCAAAAATCCCAGTGGTAAGATGTGGCAAGCTCATAGAGACTTATCCAAAGCGACTTGGAGCTGTGATTGCCGCAAAAGGTGGTGCTACAAAGTATTGACTTTAGGGGGGTGAATAGTTATGCACAGGGACTTTCTGTTATTTTGTCTTATTTGTTGTTAGATTCACAATAATAATAAAAAAAAAAACATCTTCAAAGTTGGGGCGTGTTCTGTAAATGAAATGATGCAAATCCTCAAACAATCCATGTTACTTCCAGGTTGTGAGGCAACAAAACATAAAAAATGCCAAAGGGGGGAATACTTTTGCAAGGCACTGTAAGTGAGCTGGATACTGAGTGCATCTGATAGAGAAGTAGTAGTGTATGAAAAAATACCAAAATATGCATTTAAACACTTACCTTGAAGTTCGCAAAATATATTTTAATTTTTGTCACTTGAAACTTAGGGGTAACTCCATCCAAACCCAAGCTAAACTGGTATACAATTCGAAAAATTATTTTGGCCAATCAGGAGGAAGTAAAGACTGAACCATTTGTATCACATCCTGGCAGTTGCTGTCTCCTTATGGGTAATTTCAGCTGTGACCCCACCAACCATCATTTCATTTAAAGGTCACACACTGAACCCTGCAGGGTACACTTTATGTAAGCTTCCTAGGTGTGTGCACATCCAGATATCAGTATCTAGCTTATAAATATGTAAGTACATTCAACTTTTCAATATGACATATTTTTCTACTAATTAATAGCTGTTTATTAGGATACATTTGAAGCCCAGGCAACTTACATATCCCCTTTAATTCTCACTTATATCTATATCAAATATGAAGAGTGAGGTAGCCGTGAATGTCCAGTAATCCAGATGAATAATCAGAGTATTGTAGTATATAGTGATACCTTTTTTATTGGACAAACATATTCATAGGTTTCATGACGAGCTTTCGAGAGCGTTCCTTTCTTTGTCGAGTCAGAGTCAATACTGATTATAGATGCACAAATACAGCAAAAAAATCCAGGATTAACAAATAATGTTCTGACCAGCCAGCCGTGCAAGTGTGTGGGGGTGCAGACCAGAGGAAGTAAATTGGGGTCGTAAATAGTTTCACATCTAAGGAACCATAGAGCTGTAACCAAACTCAGGATGAAGGCAGAGAACAAAAAGTAAAAAAAAATCAGTAAACACACATATATATTTACAAGCATAAATGTTGGAGGTTATAAGAAGTTTTGATAATGAGATAAGAATTCAATGTTGACATTAAGTCCTGACTTATTACTGTTAAAGAACATAATCATTTTAATTTCAAATGCCTTTCTTTCCTTAGTGTTTTTAAAAAAACCTTTGAGTATTTTGATTTTTAGATTTTTCATGGAGTGGTTATTCTGGGTGAAATGGTGTCCAACTGGAGTACAGTATGTCTCCTCGTTGTGCTTATTGATGGAATGTCTGTGCAGATTCATCCTCATATGTAATTTCTGGCTGGTTTCTCCAATGTAGAAGAGGGCAGAAGGGGAATGAATACAGAGGGCAGTGGTCGAGGCAGACAGGATAATAGTGAAGGAGGGGGTAATAGGAAAAGGAGAGGGTAATTGGGAAGACAGAGGATAATATGGAAGATATAGAGCAGTAGGCAAGAGAAAGGAGAGGGCAGAGGGCAGACTGATGGATAGGAAAAATGCTACAGAAATGTGCAGGACACTGTGAGAGACCGGAGCTGTTGTGTTGGGTAATTACCAACTAATCCAGGCTCCTGTGGACCATGGTTGTAAGTCACTACAATGTAAGTGCTACTCCCACCATGTCTCCGTGCCTGTTCCTCTAACTAGCTGCCTTTTCTTTCAACCTTTAACCCCCACCTCACCCCAATCGTGTGAACTCCCCTTTTTTCTCAAAACCTTAACCCCACCCCATCTTCAAAAACAGCTGTCACAAATCTCACACCCATCTTCTTCCCGTCTCGTGTCCAGTCGTGGTAACTCTATCACTCTTTTTGCGGCCCCGGTCAGTATTTCCCACCACTAGTACAGACTATTCTCACTCCATTGTAATTGTTTCCCCAAGTCACTGTTTCTCCTCCACCACCGATCCGAGTTCCTCTTGGTTTGTGTTGCCCCACCAGTCAGTCTATCTCTCTCTATCCCATTAATTCCTCCATCCTCGTTATTTCTTTTTTTGCCTCCTTCTTCCTCAGCTAAGCTAACGTTCCTCTCCAGTCAAAGCTGCTCTCCTGACCGTCCCTTTAAGTGGACATGATCAGTGAGCCTGGCAGTGAACCGGTTATCTGGTTTTCCCCTCACTCATCCAATAGACATGACCTCATCCTAAATCCCTTATAAGGAATCCCCTGCTCCCTACAGACTATTATCACAGAGCTAATATTAGTACTTTGGTAAACAGAGTGAAACTCCAGAGATCAGGATAAGAGGAGGGGGCTCATGTAAACATTGAGACTGTGGAAAAAGAGGAGGGGGGGGGGATTCAGACACTAAGACTTCTGTGTAAGTGAATTCTACCAACACCGAGCCTTTAAATAGGACTGAATGATCAAAACACTGAGCTCTTATGTACGAGAGGGTGATTTATACATCTAGACTATGGAAAAATAGGTGGGTTATCTAAACATGGAAATTTCTGTATAAGTGGATATAATAATACGAACACTGAAGTACAGGAATGAGTGATCTAAACACCATGCTCGGAATAAGAAAGGTGCCTCATTACAGGAAGTTCTGTGGAGGAATAATGAGAATAATGGTGGTCTAGTCCATAAGAAGAGGGTTGATCTGGATTTGATGATAGGAGGTGATTGGCTTTTGTTGTTTAAGGTGTGGTGAGGTACTTGAGTTTCACATGGTGATATGCTTGGATTAGGAATGCTGAGGTGCTTGGGTCTGGTGTACTGAGGTGCTTGGTTCTGGTGTGCTGAGGTGCTTGGGTCTGGTGTGCTGAGGTGCTTGGATTAGGAATGCTGAGGTGCTTGGTTCTGGTGAACTGAGGTGCTTGGGTCTGGTGTACTGAGGTGCTTGGTTCTGGTGTGCTGAGGTGCTTGCTTCTGGTGTGCTGAGGTGCTTGCTTCTGGTGTGCTGAGGTGCTTGGTTCTGGTGTGCTGAGGTGCTTGCTTCTGGTGTGCTGAGGTGCTTGCTTCTGGTGTGCTGAGGTGCTTGGTTCTGGTGTGCTGAGGTGCTTGGATTAGGAATGCTGAGGTGCTTGGTTCTGGTAAACTGAGGTGCTTGCTTCTGGTGTGCTGAGGTGATTGGGTCTGGTGTACTGAGGTGCTTGGTTCTGGTGTACTGATGTGCTTGGTTCTGGTGTACTGAGGTGCTTGGGTTTCACGTGGTGAGGTGTTTGAATTTGGGGTGGTTAGGTGTTTGGATTAGGTGTAGGGAGGTATTTGGATTTGGAATAGTGAAGTATATGGGTTATGTGTGGATAGGTGTTTGGATTTGGCATGGTGAGGTGCTTGGGTTTGGTGTAGACCGGTGTTTGGATCATGTGTGATGAGGTGTTTGTATTCTATTAGAGCCGAAGGCGCTCATTACAGGGCTCGCTCGCAAGACTTTACAAATGACAGGGGCTACAATGAGCACCAAAGGTGCTCATTGCAGGGCACGCGAGGAGCGCCAAAGACTTTAAGACAGCCTACACATGAGCCCAATGGCTGTGATTCCCGCGCAGCACTTTACCGCTGCTCGCCAGCCATGGAACAGTTTACTCTTTTAACTGTCGAAAAGGTCTCAACCGAGTAACTCCAAAGACCCCCAAAACCAGCCAAATAATAATAAAAAATACTTACACACTCACACATAGTACAGGGGGAGAGCCGGGAAGCCTGTGAGTGAGGGTGCAATCGAATTTGAGCCATATTTGACGTTTTTAGTTGATGGAAAATCAGCTAAGCAAGGAAAAAAATGTCGGACGAAAAAACTTAAAAAGTCTCAAACGGGATCAAAACGAGGCTGAAGACCGTAACACTCGAGCAAAGGCCAGGCACGCAGGACTTTTGAAATAAAACCAACGGCAGTCAGAGAGTAACACGCAAAGATTCAGCAGAGACACAGAGGAGAAAGACCCAGGGAAGGGACGGGGAGACACATGGCATTCCCAAGCACAAAAGTTGCGAGGCCGCTCATTGTTGGGCTCGCGATGAGCGACAAAGGCGCTCATCGCGAGGCCTGTAAAGTAGACGGGAGGAGAGGATGAGCGCCGAAGTTTGTGTGGCAAACAGCATTGCCAGGCTTCAGATTTTATTGCCGTCATTTTTGACGGGCAATTCCCTAGTTATATTATAAAGGCCATTATAACAATATCGGACCATTTGAATTTGATATTTTGAGTGCACTTTTTGATATATTAACAGATAAGATTTATATAAAAACATCTCCTCAGGATCGCATAAGTTATTAACAATGAAGAAAAGGGTAAAATCTGCTTCCAGTTGGACGTAATCCATGTGATTTGGGAACTGAAGAGACAAAATGACCCTAAACTCTATCGTGTTGCTCTTCTACTAAATGTTCTGACCTTGGATAAGCATTTTTATGACTAATTCATTCCATGATTTAATTAAATAAAAAAAAACTACATTTTTATAACTGTGCTTTATATCCCATGCAGTGCGGCCTCCATCTTGGACTGGATAAGAAGAATTGACCCTTAATGTCCAGTCACTGGACCACAGAATGTGGATTTATGACTTGTAGATAATTAGATTCAATAAATATAATTCAAAGCATAAAATCCTAATCCTTGCCGCCATCTTGTTTTTATGATGCCTCTGGTTTCCAGCATACTCTGAGTGGATTGTCCAGACCCTTGAGATGGACCTCACAGACCTGAGTCTAACTGGTGGCACCGGCTGGTGCCATCAATTGTGTATTCTGACAATGGAAGGGCAGGTTCCCAGGCTCTATCTGATGGTGGAGAGCACATGTGGGGACAACATTATAGAGGAAGCAATAGTATACACATTTTGCACCAAATTCCGCCTCTGATTTAATAAGGTTGACCTTGAAATATTTGGGTCAAGTTTAATGAGCTGCATCCCATGAACAGCCGGTCACTTACACCATTTCCTGAGATGTCAACAACACGAAAAAGAGGAGAATACACACTATAAATATATTAAGTATACATGTAATGGTAGCACTAATATACAAACATAGAATATACATAAACATACACAGAGAGTATAAAGTCACACTTAGTATACACAATACCTACAGTATATGTCTGATGGAAGGAGCTTGTATTAAAGCCCTGTGGTACCTGTTTCTACACCAAAGAAACCTAATCCAGTCTTACCAAAGGGAATCCCTTCCCTGGACCAAGAAAAGAAGGTCATGACACTCTGGGCTTTGTTGTTTCCAGACTGGGGTTAACCCTCTAGTAACCTGTTTCCCCTATCTAGGGTCTGAAGACCATCATCCCCAGTGAATATCCCTTGTGTTGGTATTTTTTAGACACATTGAGCCCCATTCAATTGCTACGATTTTCAGATCCGAGCCTGCGGCACACAAATAGTCAAGCCCGGCCGTGGGTGTACTGTAAATACTGTACCCCTGTGGCACCTAACATTGACGCCCCCAATGCTGGGTGTCCCCATTGGGACCCCGTAAGGTCCCTACATTTACCCTTGCAGCAGGGGTCCCAATTGGGACCCCCGCTGCATTTAAAATTCAAATTTCCATCCGCAGGTTCTAAATGGACCATAAAAGTCCTTAAAGGACGTGCGCTACAATAAAAATTAACCCTATTACTCATGAGGCTCTGTACAGAGCCCCATGAGGCCCTAATTAACCCCACCAGTCCCAAAAAGGTCTATATAGACCCTAATAGGACAATAATGACCCCTCCCAATAACACTATCTGTGCTATGAAGGTCTTGCAGGACCCTCATGACACTAGGTCTAAACACTACCCTACACTACACTATTAGCCCCCAATAAACTAATACATCTAAATTAACCCCATCTAAGTAATTAACCCCCCTCTAAGTAATAAACCCCCTCTAACTAATTAACCCCACCTGAGTAACTAACCCTATTTAACCCTCACGATACCTAATTAACCCTATCACTAACCACGTAACCCAATCTACTCCTATCTAACCCCATCTAGTGCTATTTAACCCTATCTGGACCCAATAACCCTAACTGTACCTATTTAACCCTAACTGGGCCTATTTAACCCCAAATGTACCCAGTAAACCCCTGTCATACAAACCCCCTCCTACACTACCCTATTAACCTCTACACTACCTACATAACTCCTACCCTACCCATTAACCCCTTCTGCCCTATAAACCCCATCTACACTATTAACCCCCTACCCTGTTAACCCCATACACTACCTACCTAACACCCTAATAAAATCCCTTTTACCCCACTAATTACATTTAAAAAAAAAAAAAACAGAATTACAGAAAATCAAAAAATAACCCCCCCACCTAATTACACAAAATATAAAAACTACATTACTGAAAATAAAAAAGAACACTACAAAAAATAAAAAAGAACAGTACATAAAATAAAAAAACTAAATTACATAAAATAAAAATACTAAATTACATTTAAAAAGCCTACATTACAGTAAAAAAAAATAAAAAAAAATACAGAAAATAAAAAAAGATTATATTACACCAAATCAAAACATAAATTACATACAATTAAAAACCCTAAATACATCCAATAAAAACACCTAAATTTCACCTAGAACATACCCCCTTACTAAAACTAGACTAGGGTAAATAAGAGCACTTACCTTGCCCAAATGCCCCTTCAGCGACAATGGTAATTACTTAGATGTGGCTAATTTAGATTTATTAGTTTATTAGGGGGCTAATAGTGTAGTTTAGGGTAGTGCTTAGACTTCGTGTCATGAGGGTCCTGGAGGACCCTCATGGCACTTATAGGGTTATTGTGAGGGTTAATTATTGTACAATTAGGGTCAATATAGACCCTTATGGGACTGATGGGGTTAATTTGGGGCTCATGGGGCTCTGTATAGGGCCGCATGAGTTATTGGGTTAATTAGGGGCTCATGGGGATCTGTATAGAGACCCATGAGTGATGGGGTTAATTTTAATTGTAGCGCCAGTCCTTTAAGGACCTGCAGCGGAAATTTAAGTTTTAAATGCAGCAGGGGTCCTGATCGTGACACCCGCTGCAAGGGTTAATGTAGGGACCCTGCAGGGGTCCCAATGGGGACCCAAAGCATTGGGATGGTTAATGTTAGGTGCCGGCTTGACTATTTGTATGCCGCAGGCACAAATTTAAGGACCCATGGCGGGGAATTTAATATTTTTAAACTCTATGGGGGTCCCAATCGGGACCCCCGCTGCAAGTGTTAATGTGGGCACACTGCAGAGGTCCTGATTGGGACCCCTGCATCATTGGGATCTCATTTAGGAGTGTGGGGGTGACAGGTGCAGTGGGGGCATTTTGGGGAGCATACGTAGGCGCAAGAGGGTAATGTGGGGACTCTGCGGGGGCCCTGAATAGGACTCCTACATAATGGGGTTAATGTGGGGACCCTGTGGGGTCCTGATTGGGACCCCTGCATCATTTTATCTCATTTAGGAGTATGTGGGGGGGGGGTGTTAGGTTCAGTGGGGGAATTTTGGGGAGCATACGTAAGCGCAAGCAGTTAATGTGGGGACCCCTGCATCATGAGGGTCATGTGGGGACACTGCGGGGGTCCTAATCGGGACCCCTGCATCATGGGGGACATGTGGGGACACTGCGCAAGGGTCATGTGGGGACAGTGAGCGGGTCCCGATCAGGACCCTGCATCATGTGGTTAATGTGGGGACCCTGCAGAGGTCCCAATTGGGACCCCTGCATTATTGGGGATTGTAACGGAACCCATCACTGTTTTACCCTGTTTTATGATTATTATGGTTAAAATATGATCCTACTATATGTATGTTGGTTTATGCTCTGCAGAATATTAGCCAGACTATTGCAGACCCCTAGCAGAATACATAATCCTATTAGGGTCTCCTAGAGGCAGGAGAGCCCTATTGTGTAAAGTGTTCACATTGTGAAAGATGGAACAAAGAGAAGCATTATCTTATCAATGTCAGTTATTGTATCAAAGTAGCCGGCTAGTCCATGGGAGGTGTGACCACACCTATTGTTCTCTCTATGTGTACTGTGTGGCCAAATATGGGCATGTGTATTGCCTGTGGGGAGAGATGTGTATAAATATTTCTGCATATAACAAATTAAAGAGTAGTTCTGCTCCTGAAACTGTGTGTCGTCCAGTTATTGGGATTGCGGTTGGGATATTGCTATTATTTTACCTGTGGAAACTTTGCCTGTGGATTTACCATTTACTTGTTCCTGGGCCTCACTGGGATTATAAGCGGAGATACCCTGGGGAATATTGCCTCTCCACTACAGGGATAATGTGGGGACCCCTGCAGCAGGGTTTCATATATGGAGCCTGCGGGAGCACCCGCAGATTTCGTTGCCGTCATTATGATCTCATTTCCTATTGCCTGATTGTATGCAGTAACTGCGTGCTTGCATTTGCAAGCCCTGCTCCTCTTACGTTGGAAACCTAGGTTTCCAATTTCGGATATCAGGCAGCGAGTCTCAGCCCACGGCAATTGAATAGCATCGCAAACGTAAGGGAATGAGAGCCCGCAACTCACTCGCAGACATGCAGCCGTCGGTGAGCGAGTTGCGAGCTTGCAATTGAAAGTGACCCAATAATGTGGCTACCTGCCTGTTGTGCTGATTGTATCCATGTTTGACATAGGTATTATTTTTGATCCAATTATTGTTTGCTGGGACAGGTATAGGAGGCCCATTGTGAAGTTGACACAATGGGGCGTTCAACATTGAAGACCTCATGCTGAGTAATTAAGTTAGCTAGCCCTATCTTAATTATGTTACCTTTTGTTACTCTGAACACAGACATATTGTGTCACAGGGACCTGTTTGTTCTCCCATGTATATATGTCTGTGTGTTTCAATAAAGGATGTAACCTCCTTTGAAAGTATCCAAGTGTGTCAGTTGTGTTTCTGAGGGGTGGTAAAGATCTTTTTAATCACTTTGCTCCAGTCCAGCTACCTAAACCTGCATCTACATTCCAGAACTACATTCCTGCTCTCCACAGATCCTGCAGCAGCCTCCTTCCGATGGAATCCCTAGCAATGAAACACTGAAACCCTCCATGGAGAGGACCTTACCAGTGTGATCCACTCATTGTCTGGTCTAACTTATACTCCTCATGACAATTTGAATTTCCATAGTAGATATGCCATATAACTTTATAGATTACTAGTCAGACCTCACCATGGGTTTTGTGTATAGGGGAAGGTTAAATAGACCTACAGTTGATATAACCCTATCCACTATGTTTGCACACCCTTCTACAGTCACCCCCATTTTGTGCCTTTCTTGTGCCATTCATCCCAGCATGTTATGCCCTCATTTTGGTGGGGTACAGTTGTTTTACTACTCTCCATTTAGCAAGTTGTGCTGAGGCTGCCCGTCACGGGATTAGTTTAGGATTCCAGGAGCTTTATGTTTCCTCCAAACTGGCACAGACAACCGTCCACTTATCTGATCTCTCAATGAGGAGCACGCTGCATGAAATCCTTCAATTCCACAGGACTTTCACGGTGAGATGGGAGATGCCAATGATGTCTGCCTCATGTAGTATGACACATAACTGACGTGTTGCCAATGATGTCTGCCTCGTGTAGTATGACACACAACTGGCGTGTTGCTTTCTGTCTCTTTTGGTAAAATTTCCATGAAACCTGTAAATCACCAGCAATTTCCTAATATATTATGGAATTATAGTGGACGGATATTTCCTGAAAGCATTTGCTATATATCGTGTGTAATTCACTATTTATGAAAACCAGTGAGTGAGTAATTAAGAGTGAGAAATAACTGCCCAGATGCCAAGTGATAAATAACTACCATTGTCCCTCTGAAGTTGAAAACATTAATTGGGTCCTATTAAGGTAAAATAGAAAATGAATAATTACTCATTTATGTGGTTGGGGCTGTTACGGAGCATAATTTCTTCCAAAGTGGTGTACATAACTAAACATGACTATACCATATTATTATTATTGTTTATTTGTATTGCGCCATCATATTCCATAGCGCTGTACATAAGTTGTGATCAAGGCAAAACAATATAAACATTACAAAGATGGAGGGCCATGTCTGTGAGCTTAGAATCCGGTGTCCATAGAGCTTTCCCCAAAGCACCGTGCAAGATTGAAAACTCACAGACTTACAATCTAAAGGGTACCATATGATTAAGTTGCTCACATTCAAGGGTGGAGCTAGTGAATGGAGGGGCTCAGTGCGAAAAAAATAGGTCCTTCAAAATTATGTATTTCATTTTTTTTAATCATTTCTATAGTATAGTGGACCCCCCTTGGCCATCCAGCCCCCTGTGGTCACCTTGGCCACCACAGCCTTGCCTACCTTAATGTGAGCTTCTTAGGGGCAATTCATTGGTGGGTCAGCAGGTAGTGCTATCCCTCACCTGCTGCCGCTTCTTTTATCAGGGCAGGAAATGCCAAATGAAGTCACATGTGTGATGTCATTCAGGATTCCCTCCCCTACCAAGAAGCGCTGACAAGGAAGGAATAGCACTAATTCATTTTACCTGGACACCCTTGAGAAGCTAAAATTATGATAGACAGCTGGGTGCAGCCAAGGAGGCCACAGGTGGTGGGGAGTGGACAGGGGCCCATTGCAGTACAAAAATAAATGCTATTTAACCCTATCTGGACCCAATAACCCAAACTGTACCTATTTAACCCTAACTGGGCTTATTCAACCCCAAATGAACCCAGTAAACCCATATAATATAAACCCCCTCCTACACTACCCTATTAACTTCTACACTACTTACCTAACTCCTACCCTACCTTTTTAACCTTTTTTAAAAATAAAAAATATATAAATACAAAAAAACACACTGGGGCCCCAGAAGAGAGCCTCGGTGCATCGCGCTGCCTGAACAAGCGGTGGTTCTGCCCCGCTCACATTTATTGTGTTAACTACATCACCACTTATTGAGCAAAACCAACTTCTGAAAGAATGAATACCTCTGATGATTAGAGCCTCTAAAAAATATTTATTATTATTAATCTTAATGTAAATACAATATTTTTATTTTAATGATTTCTCAATTATAGAAATGCTGATAACATCTTAAGCATTAATTTCAAAGCAAAGAGAAATAAAGCAATAAGGTAATTCTTAAGGATGAAAGCCAATACAAATCAGGAAAAAAATAATTTCCTAATAAAACTATTGAAAATGTATATTAGAACACAACTTCTTTGTCTTTGATGGTAGATACTACCTTCAGGTACAGGGAACAGCTATGGGACATCATGCGCTCCCACCTATGCCAATTTATACCTAGGCTGGTGGGAGCGGGAAAGGGTGTTCAACAATGAAAATGCCAAGTATACTGACTAGATCAGCTTATGGCTGAGATTCATCGACGATATTTTGCTGATATGGGAAGGTGATAAGAAAGACCTGGAGGAATTTCTCTTTATTCTAAATAGAAACTGCTTAAATCTAACATTGAAATATTTTATAGATGAAAGGTCGGTTCATTTTTTGGATCCAACTATCTCCAAAAATCCAGAAGGTGCCTTAAAAACTAATATTTTTCGAAAAACTACTGCAACAAATAGTACATTACACTACAAAAGTTCACATCCTGAGTCAATATAAAAAAGCCATCCCTATTAGAGAATATCGGAAGATTCTGAGAAATTGGTCTGATCTGGAGACTTTTAAAACAAGATCAAAAGAACTAACAGAGAGATTAAAACTAAGAGGCTACTGCCATCAGATCCTAAAAAAAGCACATCACACAGCTATGTATACCCCTAGAGAGGATCTTCTGTTACCAAAAAACAAAGACAGAATGAATCAAACACAAATAGTAGGATTCATAGGAATATACAATGAACAGTGGAAAAAAATAACTGAGATAATTAACAAACATACAAATATCTTAAGAACAGATGAGACCCTGAAAAAAATAGTTGGTCAGAAAATTGACTTTGTTTGGCAAAGGTCAAAAAATCTCAAGGATTATTTAGTTAACAGCCATTTTAAATGAGGAATAAAGACTAGAGGGTCTCTACCAAATGGGACACACAGTTGTGGGTATTGCAGTTTTTTCAAATATATGAGTAAAGAACAGCAGGTTACCGACAGACAGGGATGTCAAATTCAAATCAAAGGATTTTTTACCTGTACAAGTTTTAATGTAGTATACTGCTTGGAATGCCTGTGTGGATTAAAGTATATCGGTATAACCACTAGGGAGCTCAGACGGAGATTAGGGGAGCACCTAAGAAATATCTAAAACAGCAAGAGGGATTTACAGAACAAAAAAAAAAACCTCACTTCTGTGGCACACCATTATTTGATAAAACATGACTCAAAACCCATCATTAAATTCTGGGTACTCCAACGAATCAATCTAGGTATTAGACGAGGTGACACAGAACGAGAGCTTTTGAAAAATGAGCCCGTTGGATCATAATGCTGAATAGATATTTCACCATGTATCTATAGACTTTTCAAATTTACAGCATGGCAGACCAAGGATTAATTATCCCTGGTTTATGCTCTAGACAGGTAAGGGTCTTTGACGACTCTAATAAATCTAGACAGGCAAGGGCCTCTGATGACTCTAATAAATTGTTGTCTCAGTAAAATCTGATTCCCTTCAAGTGAACTAAACTAAGAATCAAGTTCCATCTAATTCCTAATTAATGCAGTATAATGAAAAAATAATATTTGATTAAATATCTATTTCTCTTGATTAAGTTCAATAATAAAAAAACATATATGGAAATAACTCTCCTTGTGACCAATACACATAATACACATAAAAATGATGCTTTGTTATTGTATTGAAAATCGTGAAGCGAGCTCCATACATACTTAAGGAATTCTATCTTCTAAAAATAGAACAAAAAGAGGGGAATCTTATATTAAAAACAAATGGGATTAAAGCTTCCAATAATAAATTAAACCTGTTTCTGTGTAATTTTACACAGATACTTAAAAGATTTTATAATAAATATACTACATTTACATTTCTTTAAAATTGTTTAATTTTTTCAATCATATAGTGGTTTATAATTATAAGGATGAACGTTACAGAGAACATTTTTATCTAAATAAGAGCCAAACTAAAGGACACAAATGGATCCTTTTTAAATTTTCGAATTAATGTAGAATATATCAGTGATGGTCTTGCTGATCAGATAGATGGGATACACTAACAAAAATTATAAAAGCAGAGACATTTCCCTCCTATTAAGAATAAGCAATTATTCTTTGATTAAAGATGTATACCATATAAAGATGGCGGTTTAATAAACACACAAGTGATAAAAAAATCTTTATTCAAAATTAAAATACACGCTATTATTCATTTACAGATTTATCTCCTCTTTCAGCTTCTTCATAATATGATATATATGCTGCTGACTTTGTCGAGAGCACCTGGAGAAAGAAGAAGAAACCAAAGAGTTAAAAATCTATTTGAAATGAACACTATTTAAAGACTCCATCTACACACTGGCCCAATGAGGAAGCACACGTGAAACGTGCCCCTCGGCCACCGTTACGTCCACTCTTGATGACGTCATCCAGATGCACCTGGAAGTGCTAACTGGCAAACACATGGAAATATCATAGACACTCAGATGAAATCCAATCCAAGATAAGCCATGCATATTTGGATATACTGTCTATGTTAAGATATATTTATACATTACCTAAAAAGCCCTAAACCTATATGTATAACAGAAAATATATATATTTAAATGAATTGTTAATTGCTATCTGCCATATATGATTCACACATATCATCTAGTGTTGGGGGTCAGAAGGTTATATAGTGAGTGCAGTCAGGTAATTTCTCAGATATAGGTTACGGGGTAAGCCGCCGGCCCCCAGAACCTTCACTATATGTCACATATTTCACTAGAATAGAGTAGCAGCTGCACATACTAGTAAGGGGTAAGTGAAGGATCCCTGTTCTGCTGCATCAAACAGAATAGGGACTGACCCCTACCTCTAAACACATTAAGCACTTTAATATTAATTAATATTAGTACCCGCACTTTATATAGACTAACATAACATTACACTAAACAGACTGCTCGTACAGTATGTGTAATTGTCCTGACCTCAGGTTCCAATTCTGAGAGGCAATCTATAAATGAACTCAATAAAGCATTTTGATCACCAGTGCTCCTTTAAGGTCGCTATCCTTATAATAACATTTATATCTAAACATTTTTCAATTAATTTATTTTTTCAAATTGCCAAAAATCAGCCAAAATATGAAAGGTGACTTTAAGAATATTTACACTACTATAATAAATTGTGGACTAACTTCAATGTATTTTTAATGTTTTAAAAAATCAATATTTATTTTTAATTTGCTTCAATATATTATCAATATTTAATTTAATCTCTGTTGAATCATTATATAGTTATATGGATTACCGCTGAGCTTAAGCTGCAAAAAGATGTCTTCTTGTTCTCTTTGCTTTGACATACATCACCACTTAGATGCGTAGGGGCCACAAGTGGAAGGCTTTGAGTTGTTCTGGGAAGCCCAGATTTGCGACAGTTGTTTGGCACCAAACCGTGTATTTAAGCTCAGCCGGCGCTATAAAACGTTATTGAAATATGGCCTAGAGCTCGAAAAAGTGTTATTGGATGGACATTTCTACTTGTTTCCTGTGTTTGACCTTTTGCTTTCATCCCTGTAACCATGGACTTTCACATGGTCCCATGCTTTTGCTGCCCTCTGGGTGTAAATGTAAATGAGATTCTCTGGTCATGGAACTGCCCCTAGGCCATTGCTTTGTTCTTCGATAAATCCGTCCATGTATACAGGTAGGTGTTGTATTTTTAATACTCCTACGCCTAGTTTCTATCCTGTCTATATACTAGTAGGATCTCCCTCCAGTCACTTGCTCCAGTTCTCCAGTACCAGTTGTATCCTGTCTGTATACAATTTGCTCAGTCCTCGAGTTCCTGTGAATATCACTTGTATCCAGTCCATTACCTGTTACAAGTTCTATTCCACCCTCTTGTCCTGTATATATGTCTGTTGGTGCTTTGAGCAAGCGTGATCCTGCTGTCTCCAGTTGCATATGAATCATACCCGTGATCATGGTAGCATAGGCAATGGTGGGAAGTCAGCAATAATGTCACCCCTGCAGTACCTGATTCATCAGATTGCATTCTCCCAGTTATTAGCGCAAGGGTCTTCTGGCTTTGACGCCAGTTGTGATGAGACCTCCTTCAAGGTGGAGCTGACCCAAGCCTTCCCACATCAAATGGTGCAATGTCTCCAAGTGTCTGTAGATTCTTTGTAGACTGATGGTGGTCACGTCCATCGCTCAACTAAGCTCCATAATCTTAGGAAGGTTTATGTATGCAGGGAGTTCAGACCAATCACACAGGCTTGCATGGGAACAAACATGGGACTGATAGTCTGAAGTCCATCCTATGGAACCCAGTGGAGTCGGTTGCAGGTTATGTGCAGTCTTCTTGTAGGTGAGCTGGGGTGCATATTATCACTTGTTCGAGATAGCTGGCTTTGGAGATTGGCATTTTATATTATCAGTCATAGCAGAGACCACCGGACACTTTACACACATGGATCCCATGAGAACTTGCTCAAGATCAATCTCAGGATATCCAGATATAATGCCTTTAGACGGTCAGCAGCCTCTGGTAGGGGATATCCGCTAATCTGAAGATAATTTAGGGTAATTTCTTTGATTAAAAATGGGCCTGGAAATGCAAAGCATAAGCAAATGGGACAAGATCATTCTGTGACTTGAAGAACTAGTCAATCTACACAACAGTTTTCCACCACATCAAACCTGGGGCTACAAAATGTGCTCCTATCTAACCATAGCAATGGACAGACATTGTTAGGGGTGCCTGCATAGGCAAATATTATGTATTACTAGAGATGGAGGTAGTGATCAGGGAGGTCTCCAACCATTGTGACAAAACACAAAGACCAATAATAGTCCAACTAGACTAACACTAAGCCAAGAACATGATCATCGGTACCTATGGACATAATGCTCTTACTTCTGATGACCAAAATGTTCATGTTTAAACAGCGGCAATCCTACACAAAAAACGCAAATTCCCAGACATTTTGAGAGAATCCATTGAGTCATCCTTTGAGCCAACTCAACAGCTTAATCGCTCGTGCACTTGACTTAAAAAGAGGTGCAACCATCCAAGGCTTGGCACTCTGACTAAAAAAGGTATCACTATATATTGCAATACTTTGATCATATATACTGTATGTATATACTGCATATCTGTGTGGTATGTCAGTATATTGTAATATAATATAATAAAATATAATGAAATATAATAAAATAGTACAATGCAATATAACATAACAATCTAATATAATATATTGTAATACAATATAATATAATTTTTTAACGACCCCAAGATTTGGGGAACCAAACGCACCCCAATTTCCTCTCACTGTGTTGTGACTTTTTGTGTATAAGATCTTAGCATCCCTACAATAGTGAGGACACAATAACAACACCTGTACCCTTGCTTAGTACAAGCAGACTGACTCTTTATTATTGCGTCAGATACATTTACAGATATCACAAAACACCTTCCCGGGTATATAGCCAACCCCCATCTCTAGTGGCTAGGTCTCATTTTACAGAGGGCCATAGACTAACTTCACCCTTTATGGCTATTTGAGGCCAGGGAGGATGCACGCCTGGTCACCCACAGTTTTATATACACATACATTCCTGTAGAAACTTAACCCTTTGTCCCATATGTTTCTGAATTAAATTTATATTATACTATCGTATTGCCCGTCAAAAAATGACGGCAATGAGATGTGTATGTTTGGAAAGTTGTTTAGTTATTAATATACGCATGGAATTGTAAGGTAGCTAATGTTGTTTTGTGTGTACTACTGAAATATAGAATTCAAATTAATAAATCAATATACTTTACCTATTTTTATGCATTGTGTTGAAGAGCTGGCAATCTGTTTTGATGTTGCTGCAGCATTAGTGGTGTGGAGCTGCTTTGTAAGCGTGATGAACGTGTGCAGTGTAATAGTGTGCGTGCGCGAGCCGAAACCGTTAACGTAGCTGTGTACATCCGCATTATCCAAAAATGGCGGATAATGTGTGGTATGCGTCTTAGCGGATTATCCGTACGTGTTTTCCGTGGTTATAGTGCTGTAGCCTTGTTTTCGTTTTGTGCAGCCGCCAAAGTACTACGTTTTTTCTGCGGCGCTCATCGCTTAGTCCGCTAAAGTACTACGGTTTAACAGTAAATATGGTAAAAGGGTAAAATGACGGTCAATAAAAATTAAATGTTGTGAAATTTGTTTGCCACACAAAATGACTCAACTACATTTGTCCCTTTTTTTTTTCTTTAAATAGACAAATTTTTTTTTTTGAACTTTTTATTTTTTGAACTTTCAACTTATATTTCATCAAATGCGTTGTTTTAGGCATGAAATCCAATGTTGCGCGAGACAAAGGCATTAAATCTGTGTTAATGCGTAAATCTGTAATTGAGTTTCGTAAAATGTACTCGCTACTGCCTTTTTACCGATTGCGCGGTTAATCCGCATCCTTTGTCTCCTTCTTTTTCGAGCACATACGTCTGTGGCTGTGTTTTATGCAGTTCGTAGTAGTATAGCCTCGTTTTAATTTTTTTCGGCGGCCATTTTTTTCTCGCTTAGTCGATTTTCGATCTTTGTAACTCGGCTAAATCGATGTAAATTTGAGTTCCAACTCACTCCCAGACGTCCTGCCTGGTTCCCCATGCTGTAAGTGACCTTTTTTTTATTTTTTTGTGTGTATTTAGTGTTTTTTTTATTGTTTTGGTTCCGCTGCTTATCTCGTAATTTTTTTCATCTCGTATTTTTCTTCTAAGTGCTACGGTTTAACGGCTGCGGCGCTCATTGCCAAAGTGCTATGGTTTAACGTAACGGCTCGCCTCGCTATGCGAGGCTCGCCTGCAATGAGCGCCTTCGGCGCTCATTGCCAAAGTGCTACGGTTTAACAGCTCGCCTCGCTACGCGAGGTTTGCCTACAATGAGCGCCTGCGGCGCTCATTGCCAAAGTGCTACGGTTTAACAGCTCGCCGGGCGATGAGCGCCTGTGGCGCTCATCGCAAAGTTGTACAATCGGCAAAGTGGTACGGTTTAACGGGAGCGCCTGCTGCGCTCATCTCTAAGTTGTACGCACTACGCAACAAAGCGTGACGACGATTCGGAGTTGGACAATTATAATATGTGATAAGCATATGCTAGGGCCTACTTCTATCACTAATACATTATTTATACTTTATAAAATGATCCCAAACAACCTTATTACAAATAATACATAAAGGGGAAAAATTACACATAACTGAAAGACAAATTGTTACAATCATTAGAACATCCCATGTCCATTTGATATTAGCAAACTGATGTGATAGAGACCCAAATAACAGTGTTACTTGTGGGGTGCAGGGGGGTCCCATCATTGCCCCCAAACTGTTCATGACAATAATATAACATAATATAATATAATATAATACACCAATGTAATATACTATATAACCACATCCAATAGCAGGACCATCTGGCAAACATCTGGTTCCCATCACTGGCTCTTGACGCCTCTCTGCCTGGAAGTTGTCAGATTTGGGCCCCATGTGTGGTGTGAGGCCCCAAGGGGAGGTCGGAGGTCTCCGCTCGCTCTACGTCCTCTCCTCATATTCCCAGCAGTGACTCACTGATAACATTTCCTGTCACTTTGTTGTTTAGAGTGTTGCAGTCTATAGTGAGACCTTCCATCATACAGACCTCTCGATCCTCATATCACTGATGTTATTTTATATCTGCTATCTCTCTGCTCTCCAAAGTCTGTCTCACTCTTTATGTCCCCCTGTTTCGGTACTCTAGTCTGTCTCTCTCCTCATCTCTCCTCTCATGTCCCTCTATCTCTCTAGTCTGTCTCTCGTCTCTTATTCTTCATATCTCTATTCTCTCAGGTCTGCCGTTCTACTCATTTCTACTGTATTACACCTCTCTCTTGATGTCTCTGTTGTCAGATTTTACTTTCTATAGTATCTCTCTACTCAGATATCTCCCCCACCTGATGCCTCTTCTTTCAGATATCTGCCCCTCCTGATGTCTCTCATATATCTGCCCCACCTGATGTCTCTGCTCTCAGATACTGCATCTGCCCCTCCTAAACTCTCTCCTCCCAGGTCCCTGGCACTCCCGATATATCTGCTGTCCGATACCTGCCCCTCTACGCTCACATATATGCTCCTCCCAAAGTTGTATCTCTCATATACCTGCCCCTCCTGATGTCCCTCTCTCATCGGATATCTGCCTCACCTGATGTCTCTGCTCTCAGATATTTGCCCCTCCTGAACTTTCGCCTCTCAGATATCTGCCCCTCCTGAAGTCTCACCTCTCAGATATCTGCCCCTCCTGAAGTCTCACCTCTCAGATATCTGCCCTTCCTGAAGTCTCACCTCTCAGATATCTGCCCCTCCTGAAGTCTCACCTCTCAGATATCTGCCCCTCCTGAAGTCTCACCTCTCAGATATCTGCCCCTCCTGAAGTCTCACCTCTCAGATACCTGCCCCTCCTGAAGTCTCACCTCTCAGATATCTGCCCCTCCTGAAGTCTCACCTCTCAGATATCTGCCCCTCCTGAAGTCTCACCTCTCAGATATCTGCCCCTCCTGAACTTTCACCTCTCAGATATCTGCCCCTCCTGAAGTCTCACCTCTCAGATACCTGCCCCTCCTGAAATCTCACCTCTCAGATACCTGCCCCTCCTGAAGTCTCACCTCTCAGATACCTGCCCCTCCTGAAGTCTCACCTCTCAGATATCTGCCCCTCCTGAAGTCTCACCTCTCAGATATCTGCCCCTCCTGAAGTCTCACCTCTCAGATATCTGCCCCTCCTGAAGTCTCACCTCTCAGATATCTGCCCCTCCTGAACTCTCACCTCTCAGATATCTGCCCCTCCTGAACTTTCGCCTCTCAGATATCTGCCCCTCCTGAAGTCTCACCTCTCAGATACCTGCCCCTCCTGAAATCTCACCTCTCAGATACCTGCCCCTCCTGAAGTCTCACCTCTCAGATATCTGCCCCTCCTGAAGTCTCACCTCTCAGATATCAGCCCCTCCTGAACTCTCACCTCTCAGATACCTGCCCCTCCTGAAGTCTCACCTCTCAGATACCTGCCCCTCCTGAAGTCTCACCTCTCAGATATCTGCCCCTCCTGAAGTCTCACCTCTCAGATATCTGCCCCTCCTGAAGTCTCACCTCTCAGATATCTGCCCCCCCTGAAGTCTCACCTCTCAGATATCTGCCCCTCCTGAAGTCTCACCTCTCAGATATCTGCCCCCCCTGAAGTCTCACCTTTCAGATATCTGCCCCTCCTGAAGTCTCACCTTTCAGATATCTGCCCCTCCGGAAGTCTCACCTCTCAAAAACCAAGAGTGACCACTCCATGTGAGATATACAGAGACAGAGAATAAAAGCTCTGTGTGCGATACAGAGACTTAGAGTGACCGCTTCTTGTGAGAAATACAGAGACTGAGAGTGACCTCTCCATGTGAGATATTAAGACTGAGAGTGACCGCTCCACATTAGATACACAGAGACTGAGAGTGTCCTCTCCCTGTGAGATATACAGAGACAGAGAGTGACCAATCCACATCAGATTTACAGATACTGAGAGTGACCGCTCCATGTGAGATATACAGAGCCTGATAGTGACCGTTCCATGTGAGATATATGAACTAAGAGTGACCACTCTATGTTAGATATAAAGAGACTGAGAGTGACCACTCTATGTTAGATATAAAGAGACTGAGAGTGACCACTCTATGTTAGATATAAAGAGACTGAGAGTGACCGCTCCACATCAGATATACAAAGACTTAGACTGACCATTCTATGTTAGATATAAAGAGACTGAGAGTGACCTCTCCATATCAGATATACAGAGACTGAGAGTGACCACTCTATGTTAGATATAAAGAGACTGAGAGTGACCGCTCCACATCAGATATACAGAGACTTAGAGTGACCACTCTATGTTAGATATACAGAGATTAGAGTGACCGAAGGGTTAGTTGCCCGAAAGGTCAGTCTATGCTTTGACTAACTCATGACTGGCCAACCACAATGAGCCAATCCTAACCTTTCCAAAATTTCATAAATCCCACCACAGATTGACTCATCCCCAAATCCCACTACAGGTTGCCTCCTCCCCAAATCCCACCACAGGTTGCCTCCTCCCCAAATCCCACCACAGATTGACTCATCCCCAAATCCCACCACAGATTGACTCGTCCCCAAATGCCACCACAGATTGACTCATCCCCATACTCCACAAATCCCAACACAGATTGTTCTCTCCTAAATATACACAGATCCCACCACACGCTGTCTCCTCCCCAAGCTTCAGAAATCCAACTACAAGCTGCCCCTTCCCAAAGCACCACAAATACCACCAACTACAGGCTGCCCCTTCCCAAAGCACCACAAATACCACCAACTATAGGCTGCCCATTCCCAAAGCACCACAAATACTACCAACTACAGGCTGCCCCTTCCCAAAGCACCACAAATGCCACCAACTGCAGGCTTCCCCCTCCCCAAGCTCCACAAATACCACCAACTACAGGCTGTCCCTTCCCTAAGCTCCACAAATACCACAAACTACGGGGCTGCCCCTTCCCCAAGCTCCAAAAATGCCACCAACTCCAGGCTTCCCCCTCCCCAAGCTCCACAAATACCACCAACTACAGGCTGTCCCTTCCCTAAGCTCCACAAATACCAGAAACTACGGGGTGCCCCTTCCCAAAGCACCACAAATACCACTGTAACAGAACCCATCACTGTTTTACCCTGTTTTATGTTTTTTAATTATTATGGTTAAAATATGATCCTACTGTTATACTGTATGTATGTTGGTTTATGCTCTGCAGAATATTAGCCCAGACTATTGCAGACCTTGGCATAATAGATAATCCTATTACAGAGACTCCTCATAAGATAAGGAAGTCTATTGTATAAAGTGTTTTCATTATCAGACATAAGAACAAAGAAGTATAATCTGATCAATGTCTGATTGTATCAAAGTAGCCAGGTAGCCTCAGGGAGGTGTGACCACACCTATTGTCCCTCTATGTGTATTGTGTGGCCAACTATGGGGGATGTGTATTGCCTGTGGGAAGAGATGTGTATATATATATTTCTGCACAACAAAATAAAGACAGTACTCTTTGACTCCCTATTGAGTGTCGTCCAATATGGGAGGTTGGGGATGGTGAGACTGTAGTGCTTCTTGGATATTTTACAGTATACCAGCGGAGATATTGGATTCGTGTTCCAACTCCGTTACATTTGATGGCAGCGACGGGATTCAAACCTCACAGCAGACCGTTGTTTGGCAGTTACAGCCATTTGGGAAATTTGCTATTTCGTATGGAACCGAAAGGAAAGGGTATGTGAATATACCCGAACGGATAGTGAATGGGGACAGACTATACCAACTTGAAACGGGCCACGCTAAAAGAGCTATTGGAAGCAAGGGGAATTATTGCCAGCAATAAAACCAAAGCTACCCTTATTGTTGAACTCATGGAGGGAGAACGGGCAGCTGCTGCAGCACCTATTACGGACAGCACACAGAATGAGTTTGGAAGAGAACTCCAAAGCAGACTGGCCTTTTTCCCAGGTACGCCTCCCACAGAAACCTTGGAAAGGATTATGTCAGAGGTCCACGAATACATAATGGGAAAGCAGCGGGCAGACCGGAGGTCCGGAGAGGGGTCCCTAATCACACCACACATAGTACCGGGAAAGCCTAAAATCCCGTACCATGCTTTTAAAAACTACGTGCAGACCGAAGACATTGATGGCTACTTGCATGACTTTGAGAAGTTATGCCAATTACATGAGATCAACGCCGCCGACCAGGTAACCCTGTTGGTGGGTAAGCTAGCGGGCCGGGCAGCAGAAGCCTACCGCACCATGCAAGACGAGGATAGCAGAGACTACCAGAAAGTAAAGCAGGTGATCCTGGACAGGTATGAAATTACCCCGGAAGCATACCGACAGCGTTTCCGAGAAAGCCGAAAGACAGAGAAAGATACTCGCATGGAGTGGGCACACCGCTTAACTAGGGCGGGCAAAGGTTGGGTACAAGCCGCACAAGCCACCACAGTGGAGGACATGCTACAATTACTGCTACTGGAGCAATTCTTCCAGGGGTTAACCCCGGATTTACAAAACTGGCTGAGGGATCGGAAACCGCGCATCCTAACTGAAGCCGCCAGGTGGGCAGACGAGTACCAAGATGCCAGGAGGGCACAGCAGGCACAGGTACGGTCCATCTTGGGAGCTGCTAACCCACCTCCCACCATTAACCCCACCCCAGCACTGCGTCCGGGTGGTGGGAACTACCAAACCCCTCCACGGTACAACAATGCCCGATCTTTCATCAGGTGCCACACGTGTAACCAGCAGAGAGACTGCCCCAGAAACAGAAACCGCTCCACGTGGAATACTCCAATTCCCCTGCAAACCGGGCAGCAATACACTGCTACCAGAGTGAGCCTCGACAACCTTTCTTCGGGACCCGTTCTAATGAAGAAAAAGGGCACCCTCCACGAGGTTAACCCAGTACAAGCAGCTGCAGAAAACCGACAGGGACACCGCCAAGGGGTACACGTAGAGGGAAAACGCCTTCAGGGTCTGCGCGATTCTGGGGCCACCATAACCCTGGTTCGCAATCACCTAGTCCCCAAGCACCAGCTCACTGGAGAATATGTGGCAGTCCGGGTGGCAGGGGGAGCGATTTACAAAATTCCCACTGATAAAGGACATTTGGATTGGGGAGCGGGATCGGGGAATGTGGAAGTGGGCCTCATGCAGGACTTACCAGCTGATGTCATCCTGGGTAACGATTCGGGGGTGCTGACCTCCGCTTTTGTTTCTCAGCCCCCCGCGAAAGCGCTACCCGTAGTAACACGGCAGCAGGCCCGCACCACTGCATCTTCTGAACACTCTGAGGCTCCGGTAAGTAATAGTACTGACCCACCTTTCGTCCCCTGGGCTCCCCCTTTAGAGTTTGGTACTGAAGTAGTCACCGACCCGTCCCCGCAGGTATACCGGGATAGGGTTACACAGAATCAGGCAGGGTTGGAGAGGGAAAGATACGCTTGGGAGAAAGGATTATATATAAAGGATTATTGTATAGATATGCTGAGAAGGTAGTAGCAGGATCTGTACCCATGACCCTCACACAATTAGTAGTGCCCCGAAAGTACAGGCAAGAATTACTACGTATTGCCCATGACATCCCTTTATCAGGACATCTAGGCGTCAGTAGGACGAAGCATCGTTTGACCCAAAACTTCTTTTGGCCAGGGGTCTCCAAAGAAATTTCGTAGTATTGCCAAACTTGTGACACATGCCAGAGAGTAGGGAAGAGAGGGGACCGGTACAAGGCAAAAATGCACTCCCTACCCATAATAGATGAGCCCTTCAGCAGAGTGGCAGTAGATATAATCGGACCCCTAGCAAAACCCAGCCCGTCAGGGAAGAAGTATATACTAACCGTAATAGACTATGCCACCCGGTACCCAGAGGCCGTAGCCCTAATTAATATCCATGCGGAGACTATAGTAGATGCCCTAATCCAGATATTCTCCAGAATGGGCTTCCCCAAAGAGATTATCTCAGATCGGGGTACCCAATTCACGGCCGAAGTCACTCATCAGTTATGGAGAACATGTGGGGTGAAACCTATTGTAAACTCAGCGTATCACCCCCAGTCCAATGGGCTCTGTGAACGGTTCAACTGAACCTTAAAGCAAATGCTCCGTACCTTCATGGATACCCAGAAGGACTGGGAAAGGTTTCTTCCCCATCTGCTCTTCTCGTACCGAGAGGTACCCCAGGAGTCCACGGGGTTCTCGCCATTCGAATTACTATTCGGAAGGAGAGTGCGGGGTCCCTTAGACCTCATTAGGGAACACTGGGAGGGAACGGTCACCAGTAACGGTACCCCTATCGTCCCATATGTACTAGAGTTCAGGGAACGCTTGGAGACCCTAATCCAGACGGTATGGTCTAATCTGCAGGCGGCCCAGCAACGACAGCGCAGATGGTACGATAGGGGAGCCAGAGACCGCAGTTTTCAAATAGGACAAAAGGTGTTAATCTTGAAGCCAGTTCAAAATGACAAACTGCAGGCCTCCTGGCAAGGCCCTTATAAGGTGGTGGAACAGGTACATGACACCACCTATATAATTGCCCCATGTACAGGAGCAGGCGGTAGACGCATGCTCCACGTTAACATGCTGAAACCCTATCACGAGCGGACCGAAGAAATAACTGCCATATGTGCCTCGGCCGCCGAGGACCCGAATAATCTACCACTACCAGACCTATTAGCCCAAGAGGGGGCCAACACAGAATTAGGGGAAGTACAGCTAGGAGACAGGCTGAGCACTAGAGAGCGAGCTCAAATACTAGAGCTGATCCGGGAAAAAGGGGATACCTTCTCCAACCAGCCCGGGTATACCCCGCTGGCTACCCACAGGGTAGAAACCCCAGGGCAACACCCTCTTCGACAAACCCCCTACCGCATACCCGAATCCGTAAAAGATCATATGCGGAAGGAGATTGACGAAATGTTACAACTAGGAGTGATAGAAATAGCCCATGGGCCTCTCTGGTAGTGCTGGTACCGAAGCGGGACGGAACCACCCGCTTCTGCGTCGACTACCGGAAACTTAATGATAAAACAATTTCAGATGCCTATCCCATGCCCCGAATCGATGAGCTCTTAGATAAAATGGCCAGGGGCCAGTACCTCACCACAATAGAGTTGTGCAAAGGGTACTGGCAGATCCCACTAGCCGAGGATGCCATCCCAAAGTCCGCATTCGTCACCCCGTTTGGGCTATACCAATTCAAGGTGATGCCATTCGGGATGAAGAATGCGTCGGCTACGTTTCAGCGGATGGTGGACCGGTTACTGGACGTATCCCAGGAGTATGCTTGCGCCTATTTAGATGACATAGCAATATTTAGCAACTCCTGGGACGAGCACTTGACCCATATAGGAGCCATCCTCGACCGCATCAGGGAGGCAGGTCTCACGTTAAAACCCAGCAAGTGCCACGTAGGGATGGCCGAAGTGCAGTACTTAGACCACAGGGTGGGTAGTGGGCTGCAAAAGCCAGACCCCGCTAAGATAGAGGCCGTAGCTAAGTGGCTAACCCCTCGCAGGAAAACTCAGGTTTTAGCTTTTCTAGGGACCGCCGGGTATTACCGTAAATTTGTACCTGATTATAGTGCCCTAGCCAAGCCCCTTACTGACCTCACCAAAAAGAACTTACCCAAGGTAGTGACCTGGAGCCCAGAGTGTGAGAAGGCATTCCAAGAACTGAAAACTGCCCTAATTCATGCCCCTGAACTGGCCGCTCCCGATCCAACTAAACGCTTTCTCGTTCATACAGATGCTTCTATGTTTGGATTGGGAGCAGTGCTGAGCCAAGTTGGGGCCGATTGCGGCGAGCATCCAGTCGTTTACTTAAGTCGGAAACTACGACCCAGGGAAGTAAGCTATGCCGCCATCGAAAAGGAATGCCTGGCGGTGGTGTGGGCCCTCAAGAAACTACAGCCCTACTTATATGAACAACAATTTTGCCTTGCTCACAGATCACAACCCGTCGGTGTGGCTAAACCGGGTGTCAGGGGACAACGCTAGACTACTGAGATGGAGCTTGGCACTACAACCATTTGATTTCACCATCTAGTATCGCCCAAGGAAACAAAATGGTAACGCAGACGGGTTGTCCAGACAGACAGAACTCGAGAAATGATCTGTGAGCACTCCTCCGGACATCCCCAAGCAGATCCGTTGGGATCAGACCGTGTATGCCGGCTTATGGTCACGGGGGAGGTGTGTAACGGAACCCATCACTGTTTTACCCTGTTTTATGGTTATTTAATTATTATGGTTAAAATATGATCCTACTGTTATACTGTATGTATGTTGGTTTATGCTCTGCAGAATATTAGCCCAGACTATTGCAGACCTTGGCATAATAGATAATCCTATTACAGAGACTCCTCCTAAGATAAGGAAGTCTATTGTATAAAGTGATTTCATTATCAGACATAAGAACAAAGAAGTATAATCTGATCAATGTCTGATTGTATCAAAGTAGCCAGGTAGCCTCAGGGAGGTGTGACCACACCTATTGTCCCTCTATGTGTATTGTGTGGCCAACTATGGGGGATGTGTATTGCCTGTGGGAAGAGATGTGTATATATATTTCTGCACAACAAAATAAAGACAGTATTCTTTGACTCCCTATTGAGTGTCGTCCAATATGGGAGGTTGGGGATGGTGAGACTGTAGTGCTTCTTGGATATTTTACAGTATACCAGCGGAGATATTGGATTCGTGTACCAACTCCGTTACAACCACCAACTACAGGCTGCCCCCTTCCCAAAGCACCACAAATACCATCAACTACAGGCTGCCCCCTTCCCAAAGCACCACAAATACCACCAACTACAGGCTGCCCCCTTCCCAAAGCACCACAAATACCACCAACTACAGGCTTTCCCCTCCCTAAGCTCCACAAATACCACCAACTACAGGCTTCCCCCTCCCTAAGCTCCAAAAATACCACAAACTACAGGCTGCACCTTCCCCAAGCTCCACAAATACCACCAACTACAGGCTGCCCCTTCCCCAAGCTCCACAAATACAACCAACCACAGGCTGCTCCTTCCCCAAGCTGCACAAATACCACCAACTACAGGCTGCCCCTTCCCCAAGCTGCACAAATACCACCAACTAACTACAGGCTGCCTGCTCCCCAAGCTGCACAAATACCACCAACTAACTACAGGCTGCCTCCTCCCCAAGCTCCACAAATACTACCAACTACAGGCTGCCCCTTCCCCAAGCTGCACAAATACCACCAACTAACTACAGGCTGCCTGCTCCCCAAGCTGCACAAATACCACCAACTAACTACAGGCTGCCTCCTCCCCAAGCTCCACAAATACTACCAACTACAGGCTGCCCCTTCCCCAAGCTCCACAAATACCTCCAACTACAAACTGCCCCTCCCCAAGCTCTGCTAATGCCACTACTGTCTGTGTGCAATATATGTGTGACTATAAATCCACACAATGTATCAGTGTATATTTGTGTATATGATTATCCCCAGTTTACCCAGCAGTTTCTGGGAATCACTTCCATATGTGCATTAATCTGTAGTTTTGACTTCTGTTCTGGGATGAAAAGCATGTGTGTAAATAATGGAGGGCATACAGTATCCACATTATGTGCACACAGGACCCCCCTGTCGCCCCCACCCGTGACCTCCTGTCATGTGCCACATGTTGCACTGAACTCTATACACATATTGTATTTACATGCACACAATGTACTATTCACACAGATATACCGTGTTACACTTCTCTATCACACATATTCTGTATTAATATACACACCGTATATAGACATATTCTGTAATAATATACATCCCGTATATACACATATACTATAATAATATACACACCGTATATACACATATTCTGTAATAATATACATCCCGTATATACACATATTCTGTATTAATATACACACCGTATATACCCATATTCTGTAATAATATACACACAGTATATACACATATTCTGTAATAATATACATCCCGTATATACACATATTCTGTATTAATATACACACCGTATATACCCATATTCTGTAATAATATACACACCGTATATACCCATATTCTGTAATAATATACACCCCGTATATACACATATTCTATAATAATATACACACCGTATATACACATATTCTGTAATAATATACATCCCGTATATACACATATTCTGTATTAATATACACACCGTATATACACATATTCTGTATTAATATACACACCGTATATACCCATATTCTGTAATAATATACACCCCGTATATACACATATACTATAATAATATACACACCGTATATACCCATATTCTGTAATAATATACACACCGTATATACACATATTCTGTAATAATATACATCCCGTATATACACATATTCTGTAATAATATACATCCCGTATATACACATATTCTGTAATAATATACACCCCGTATATACACATATTCTATAATAATATACATCCCGTATATACACATATTCTGTAATAATATACACCCCGTATATACACATATTCTGTAATAATATACACATTGTATATATACGGCTTTCTTTCCCTTTCTATATCCCCTTGTTCTGCTTTATCGCCCTCTCCCCCCCCTGCTCCGTCCCCACACCCTGTCTCGCCCCCCTCTCCCCACACCTGGTTTGTGTTAGCCCTGACAGCCCTCTATTCCTGAGCAGTCTCTTTTCTGAGATTTTCCTGCCATTTTTCTGCCCTTTTATGGACAGGGAGATTGAAACAAGAAAGTGAAAGTGTTTGTATGGTGGTGGTGGGGGCTTTGGGGCCTATGGGGGGGGGCTATAGAGGGGGCGCTTAACCCATTCAGTGCTGAGACACATGGCCCAGTAAGGGAGATTCTACACTATTAGATCAACGTGTCCAGTTTATTTATTTAGTTAAACAAGACCAGTTACACCAGACAAGTGGGCGCGCTCTGCTGAATAAGATTCTTCGTAAGACGATGTGGGACGGCGACTTCCTGGAAATACCAAATTCACCAGATAGCGGCAACTATAATTAGTAAAACAGAATTCATATAAATGTTCTCTAGTATATCTCAAGGGTGATTCCCTATTATAATATAGTGGTACCTTGGTTCTCAACCTCCTCGGAACTCAACAATTTCCATACTCAACCTGGCTTGATGAGTAAAAATCCTTGGTACTCATCACGCTTGCTAAAACCAATTTATATTACTCCTTGTGGGAGTTTGGTATCCAACGTTTTTGGTTCTCAACATGTTCAGGTCCAAGTACCAAGTACCAAGTACCAAGTACCAAGTAACAAGTACCAAGTAACAAGTACACTATATAACGTGCCGAGCTCTGCATTACCAGGTGTGAAAAGTCTGGTAATAAGAAAACAAGTCTTACAGTATCAGATATTATGTAAAGTGAGACATTATATCAACGTGTCTGATACTGAACACTGAGGCCACTCAACTTCTTTGGTCGGCCATGGCGAGTCCTGCTCTGAGTGGAGCCCGTCCTGTGAAACCGCTGTATGGTCTTACCCACCGTGCTGCAGCTCAGTTCCAGGGTCTTGGCACTCTTCTTATAGCCTAGGACATCTTTATGTAGATTATTTATTCTATTTTTCAGATCCTCAGAGTTCTTTGCCAGGAGGTGCCATGTTGAGCTTCCAGTGACCAGTATGAGAGAGTGTGAAAGCGATAACACCAAATATAACACACCTGCTCCCCATTCACATCTGAGACCTTGTAACACTAATTCGCTTGCAACCTCACTCCCAGGCTTCCCGGCGCTCCCCCGTGCTGTGTGTGAGTGTTTTAATTTATTTTTTATTATTTTTCGTGTTTTTGGTCTTTTTCGATTATCGCGGTTCAGCCATTAAGTTTGTATTTTTCCAAGGTCAGATTTTTCCGAGGTCAGTCCCGCGTCCCTCAACTGCTCGCCTCGCCTCACACAAAAAAAGAATAAAAAAAAACAGCACAGGGTGCACCCAGGACGTCTGGGAATGAGGGTGCACACAAATTTAAGCTGAATTTGCCGACTTTGCTGACTTTTGGCACTGGAAAATCGGCTAAGCGAGAAAAAAATGGTGGCCGAAAAAATGAAAACGAGGCTACACGACCCCGAAGCTCGCAAAGCACTGCCAGCGACGACTTTGCAAGGGACGTATGAGGTAAAAAAATACACTATTAGTAAGGACGGAAAATGTTTGCCAACCGCGTAAGACATGGACTATCGCCGCCATTTTACAACACTAACTTGCACATTACCACATTACGCTTCTGAAATGGCGGTTCTCCCGCCCAAACAAACAATTTGCCCTCGCGCACGCAGCCTGTATACACTGCGCACATTGCTGACAATAAACACTCTCCCTGTACATTTTCAAAATGACGCCAAACAGATTGTTAGCTCTTCAGGATACTGATTGCTGGATATTAAGTACAAATAGGTAACGTATATTCATTTATAAATTAATTATTACAAAAAAAAAATCTCACATTTTACGCTGCCCTTACTATAATAGTGATTGGCTGACACGGATAGAACACTCAAAGCAGTTACATATTTAAATCACTTTATTATGCTCTGACACCTGATACATTTTTGGCAGGTGTCAGAGCTCTATGCGACATGCAAAGGCCCTCATTGGACTGTGAGCCTCGCAAAGCGAGCTGTTGCCTCGCAAACTGAGGCGACACGAGCAAATTAGGGTTGCACTGCGAGCCTCGAGCAGATGAGGCTTGCAGTGATCGAGGTTTCAAGCCCATATGACTTAGGGTGCAGTGAGCGCCGAAGGCGCGAGGCGAGCAATTGAGGCACAAAGTACAATCCCATTGCGTGAAAAACAGCATTTCCACATTTTGTTATTGCCCCGGCGAGTCGCTGGTATATATATGTTTGTGTGTATACCCTACCCCGCGATACCCTATCCTGCTATACTCTATCCCACTATACCCTATCCCGCGATACTCTATACCGCTATACCCTATCCCGCGATACTCTATCCCGCTATACTCTATACCGCTATACTCTATCCCGCTATACCCTATCCCGCGATACTCTATCCCGCTATACTCTATCCCGCTATACTCTATACCGCTATACTCTATCCCGCTATACCCTATCCCGCGATACTCTATCCCGCTATACTCTATCCCGCTATACTCTATCCCGCTATACTCTATCCCGCTATACTCTATCCCGCTATACTCTATCCCGCTATACTCTATACCGCTATACTCTATCCCGCTATACCCTATCCCGCGATACTCTATCCCGCTATACTCTATCCCGCTATACTCTATACCGCTATACTCTATCCCGCTATACCCTATCCCGCGATACTCTATCCCGCTATACTCTATCCCGCTATACTCTATCCCGCTATACTCTATACCGCTATACTCTATCCTGCTATACTCTATCCCGCTATACTCTATCCCGCTATACCCTATCCCGCGATACTCTATCCCGCTATACTCTATCCCGCTATACTCTATACCGCTATACCCTATCCCGCGATACCCTATCCCGCTATACTCTATCCTGCTATACTCTATCCCGCGATACCCTATCCCGCGATACCCTATCCTGCTATACTCTATCCTGCTATACTCTATCCCGCTATACTCTATCCCGCGATACTCTATCCCGCTATACTCTATACCGCTATACCCTATCCCGCTATACTCTATCCCGCGATACTCTATACCGCTATACCCTATCCCGCGATACTCTATCCCGCTATACTCTATACCGCTATACTCTATCCCGCTATACCCTATCCCGCGATACTCTATCCCGCTATACTCTATCCCGCGATACTCTATCCCGCTATACTCTATACCGCTATACCCTATCCCGCTATACTCTATCCCGCTATACTCTATCCCGCGATACTCTATCCCGCTATACTCTATACCACGATACCCTATCCTGCTTTACTCTATCCCGCTATACTCTATACCGCTATACTCTATCCCGCTATACCCTATCCCGCTATACCCTATCCCGCGATACTCTATCCCGCTATACTCTATACCGCTATACCCTATCCCGCTATACTCTATCCCGCGATACTCTATCCCGCTATACTCTATCCCGCTATACTCTATCCCGCTATACTCTATACCGCTATACTCTATCCCGCGATACTCTATCCCGCTATACTCTATCCCGCTATACTCTATACCGCTATACCCTATCCCGCTATACTCTATCCCGCTATACTCTATACCGCTATACTCTATACCGCTATACTCTATCCCGCGATACTCTATCCCGCTATACTCTATCCCGCTATACTCTATACCGCTATACCCTATCCCGCTATACTCTATCCCGCTATACTCTATACCGCTATACTCTATACCGCTATACTCTATCCCGCGATACTCTATCCCGCTATACCCTATCCCGCTATACTCTATACCGCTATACCCTATCCCGCTATACTCTATCCCGCGATACCCTATCCTGCTTTACTCTATCCCGCTATACCCTATCCTGCTTTACTCTATCCCGCTATACTCTATCCCGCTATACTCTATCCCGCTATACCCTATCCTGCTATACTCTATCCCGCGATACTCTATCCAGCTATACTCTATCCCGCTATACCCTATCCTGCTATACTCTATACTGCTATACCCTATCCTGCTATACTCTATCCCGCGATACCCTATCCTGCTTTACTCTATACCACGATACCCTATCCTGCTTTACTCTATACCACGATACCCTATCCTGCTTTACTCTATACCACGATACCCTATCCTGCTTTACTCTATACCACGATACCCTATCCTGCTTTACTCTATCCCGCGATACCCTATCCTGCTTTACTCTATACCACGATACCCTATCCTGCTTTACTCTATACCACGATACCCTATCCTGCTTTACTCTATACCACGATACCCTATCCTGCTTTACTCTATCCCGCGATACCCTATCCTGCTTTACTCTATACCGCGATACCCTATCCTGCTTTACTCTATACCGCGATACCCTATCCTGCTTTACTCTATACCACGATACCCTATCCTGCTTTACTCTATCCCGCGATACCCTATCCTGCTTTACTCTATACCACGATACCCTATCCTGCTTTACTCTATCCCGCGATACCCTATCCTGCTTTACTCTATACCACGATACCCTATCCTGCTTTACTCTATCCCGCGATACCCTATCCTGCTTTACTCTATACCGCGATACCCTATCCTGCTTTACTCTATACCACGATACCCTATCCTGCTTTACTCTATACCACGATACCCTATCCTGCTTTACTCTATCCCGCGATACCCTATCCTGCTTTACTCTATACCGCGATACCCTATCCTGCTTTACTCTATCCCGCGATACCCTATCCTGCTTTACTCTATACCGCGATACCCTATCCTGCTTTACTCTATACCACGATACCCTATCCTGCTTTACTCTATCCCGCGATACCCTATCCTGCTTTACTCTATACCACGATACCCTATCCTGCTTTACTCTATCCCGCGATACCCTATCCTGCTTTACTCTATACCACGATACCCTATCCTGCTTTACTCTATACCGCGATATCCTATCCTGCTATACCCTATCCCGCGATACCCTATCCCGCTTTACTCTATCCTGCTATACTCTATCCCGCTATACTCTATACCGCGATACCCTATCCTGCGATGCTCTATCCCGCATGACCATTTTGTATACTAGCGATGTCGCTGATACTACTCCATGATATAGAACATTTATACTTGGAATGATTGGGACCAGACTGGCACCGCGTGTTACATGTGTGTGTGTGTGTGGGGGGGGGGGGGGCAGTTTTGCTTTGGATAAAATCCTCAGTTTTATGTAATTGATAAAATTGTTGTTTTTATAGGAGATTAAATGAAGGTTCTGGAGATTTTCCAAAAATGTTCTCTCTTATAATACAGAGACAGTGAGGACCTCTAGTGATGAGAATACTGCAGCGCAGGCAGCGGCCGTCATGAATTGTGAGGTTCAGAATGGAGACCCAACCAATGCCACCTCAGTAATGTATTGCGCAGGACATATAGGGGTCCAGTCAGAGCCAGCCATGTATTCAGAGGTTCAGAATGGAGACCTAACCAATGCCACCTCAGTAATGTATTGCGCAGGACATATAGGAGTCCAGTCAGAGCCAGCCATGTATTCAGAGGTTCAGAATGGAGACCCAACCAATGCCACCTCAGTAATGTATTGTGCAGGATATATAGGAGCCCAGTCACTGTCAGCCATGTATTCAGAGGTTCAGAATGGAGACCCAACCAATGCCACCTCAGTAATGTATTGCGCACGACATATAGGAGCCCAGTCAGTGCCAGCCATGTATTCAGAAGTTCAGAATGGAGATCCAACCAATGCCACCTCAGTAATGTATTGTGCAGGATATATAGGAGCCCAGTCACTGTCAGCCATGTATTCAGAGGTTCAGAATGGAGACCCAACCAATGCCACCTCAGTAATGTATTGCGCAGGACATATAGGAGTCCAGTCAGTGCCAGCCATGTATTCAGAAGTTCAGAATGGAGATCCAACCAATGCCACCTCAGTAATGTATTGTGCAGGATATATAGGAGTCCAGTCACTGCCAGCCATGTATTCAGAGGTTCAGAATGGAGACCCAACCAATGCCACCTCAGTAATGTATTGTGCAGGATATATAGGAGCCCAGTCAGAGCCAGCCATGTATTCAGAGGTTCAGAATGGAGACCCAATCAATGCCACCTCAGTAATGTATTGCGCAGGACATATAGGAGCCCAGTCAGTGCCAGCCATGTATTCAGAGGTTCAGAATGGAGACCCAACCAATGCCACCTCAGTAATGTATTGTGCAGGATATATAGGAGCCCAGTCAGTGCCAGCCATGTATTCAGAGGTTCAGAATGGAGACCCAACCAATGCCACCTCAGTAATGTATTGCGCAGGACATATAGGAGCCCAGTCAGAGCCAGCCATGTATTCAGAGGTTCAGAATGGAGACCCAACCAATGCCACCTCAGTAATGTATTGTGCAGGATATATAGGAGTCCAGTCACTGCCAGCCATGTATTCAGAGGTTCAGAATGGAGACCCAACCAATGCCACCTCAGTAATGTATTGTGCAGGATATATAGGAGCCCAGTCAGAGCCAGCCATGTATTCAGAGGTTCAGAATGGAGACCCAATCAATGCCACCTCAGTAATGTATTGCGCAGGACATATAGGAGCCCAGTCAGTGCCAGCCATGTATTCAGAGGTTCAGAATGGAGACCCAACCAATGCCACCTCAGTAATGTATTGTTCAGGATATATAGGAGCCCAGTCAGAGCCAGCGATGTATTCAGAGGTTCAGAATGGAGATCCAACCAATGCCACCTCAGTAATGTATTGTGCAGGATATATAGGAGTCCAGTCAGTGCCAGACATGTATTCAGAGGTTCAGAATGGAGACCCAACCAATGCCACCTCAGTAATGTATTGTGCAGGATATATAGGAGCCCAGTCAGAGCCAGCCATGTATTCAGAGGTTCAGAATGGAGACCCAATCAATGCCACCTCAGTAATGTATTGCGCAGGACATATAGGAGCCCAGTCAGTGCCAGCCATGTATTCAGAGGTTCAGAATGGAGACCCAACCAATGCCACCTCAGTAATATATTGTGCAGGACATATAGGAGCCCAGTCAGTGCCAGCCATGTATTCAGAAGTTCAGAATGGAGATCCAACCAATGCCACCTCAGTAATGTATTGTGCAGGATATATAGGAGCCCAGTCAGAGCCAGCCATGTATTCAGAAGTTCAGAATGGAGATCCAACCAATGCCACCTCAGTAATGTATTGTGCAGGACATATAGGAGCCAGGTCAGAGCCAGCCATGTATTCAGACAGTCAGAATGGAGATCCAACCAATGCCACCTCAGTAATGTATTGTGCAGGATATATAGGAGCCCAGTCAGTGCCAGCCATGTATTCAGAGGTTTAGAATGGAGACCCAACCAATGCCACCTCACTAATATATTGTGATGGACATATAGGAGCCCAGTCAGAGCCAGACATGTATTCAGAAGTTCAGAATGGAGATCCAACCAATGCCACCTCAGTAATGTATTGTGCAGGACATATAGGAGCCCAGTCAGTGCCAGCCATGTATTCAGAGGTTCAGAATGGAGACCCAACCAATGCCACCTCAGTAATGTATTGTGCAGGACATATAGGAGCCCAGTCAGTGCCAGCCATGTATTCAGAGGTTCAGAATGGAGATCCAACCAATGCCACCTCAGTAATGTATTGTGCAGGACATATAGGAGCCCAGTCAGTGCCAGCCATGTATTCAGAGGTTCAGAATGGAGACCCAACCAATGCCACCTCAGTAATTTATTGTGCAGGACATATAGGAGCCCAGTCAGTGCCAGCCATGTATTCAGAGGTTCAGAATGGAGACCCAACCAATGCCACCTCATTAATTTATTGTGCAGGACATATAGGAGCCCAGTCACTGCCAGCCATGTATTCAGACCTCACCGCCATTTTGCTTATATAAAGTTGTGAGCTTTGATCGCAATCAAAATCTGTGAAAATATTATAAATAAAAGAGCTGCTAGGGATACCCCAATGTCAGCATGAACTCTCTGACGCCATTTCCCCTGCAGTTGGATCACTCTTATCTATATGTAGAGACAAATAGAAGATTTATTACCCAGGATGCACTTCCTCATCCTCTGCAGCTGTGATGTTTTTTTCATTCTATTATTGGGGATCTGCTTGGTTTTATAGGCTTAGATAAAAACTTTAACAATGAGAGAAACTTTCATCAAGTCCAACTGGCAGGAAGTCAACAGGACAGAGCTGACCCTCAGGTGGCAGCTTTAGTTTAACAAAACACATCCGTTAATTTACTGTCTAATAAATCAGAGGGTCATCACTGACAAAAATATCAAGGTAGAGAGATACAGAAAATATAATATAGGAGGGTGGAGAGAGATCATATGAAGGGTAGAGATGAAACAGCAAATACTAATAGTATAATTAAATGTATAAGAGATACAGTATATGTAGAGGAGATCCAGCCCGACTAGATGTGTCTGATCCATGGAGAGGAGATCCAGCTCAACTAGATGTGTCTGATCCATGTAGAGGAGATCCAGCCCAACTAGATGTGTCTGATCCATGGAGAGGAGATCCAGCTCAACTAGATGTGTCTGATCCATGTAGAGGAAATACAGCCCAACTAGATGTGTCTGATCCATGTAGAGGAGATCCAGCCCAACTAGATGTGTCTGATCCACGGAGAGGAGATCCAGCTCAACTTAATGTGTCTGATCCATGGAGAGGAGATCGAGCCCAACTAGATTTGTCTAATCCATGGAGAGGAGATCCAGCTCAACTAGATGTGTCTGATCCATGGAGAGGAGATCCAGCTCAACTAAATTATTATTTATTATTATTATCCTTTATTTATAACGCGCCAACATATTCCGCAGCGCAATACAGGGGTTAGGTACAAGTATAAACAATACCCCACAATGAAAATAATGGAAAACCCTGTTATTGAGCTTTCAATCTGATATACACCGTGCTTTCCCTAAAGCACCTCACAAGATTAAAACTCGAAAACTTACATTCTAAAGGGTATGGGTGAGGTACAGGAGAGTGAGAGATGCATAGTGAATGAAGAGGCTAAAGATGATAGGCTTTTTTGAATAGATGTGTTTTTAAAGAGATTTTGAAGGATCTGAGGCAGGAAGATAGTCTGGTGGTGCGAGGTAAAGAGTTCCAAAGAATAGGGGCAGCATGTGAAAAGTCTTGAAGCCGCGAATGAGAGGAGGTGATGAGAGAGGAGAAGAGAAGAAGGTCATTAGCAGAGCGAAGAGGGCGGGTGGGAGTGTATTTTGGGATGAGAGCAGAGATGTAGGAGGGTGCACTATTGTGGAGGGCTTTATATGTTAGGGTCATGATTTTGAATTGTATTCTAGACGCTATGGGAAGCCAGTGGAGTGCCTGACAGAGAGGTGCTGCAGACACAGTGCGTTTAGTATGGTAGATGAGTCTAGCGGATGCATTCAAAATGGATTGGAGTGGAGACAGACGGGTGAAAGGAAGGCCAGCAAGAAGAGTGTTGCAGTAATCGAGGCGAGATATGATGAGAGCGTGAATAAGAATTTTAGTTGTGTCTTGTGTGAGGTAGTGGCGTATTTTGGATATGTTTTTTAGGTGAAAGTGACAAGATTTTGTGAGTGATTGGATGTGGGGAATGAAAGAGAGGGAAGGGTCCAGTAGGACCCCAAGACAGCAGGCCTGAGAGGTGGGAGTGATGATGGCATTGTCAACAGTGAGAGATATTTGCGGAGTGAAAGCTGTAGTAGAGGGTGGAAAGATAAGGAGCTCTGTCTTAGACATGTTGAGTTTGAGTTGACGGGCAGACATCCAGGAGGATATGCTAGAGAGGCAATTGGCAACATGAGCTAGAAGAGAGGGGGATAGTTCAGGTGCAGAGATGTAGATTTGGGTGTCATCAGCATATAGATGATACTGAAATCCAAAAGATTGTATAAGGGCACCAAGGGAGGATGTATAGATAGAGAAAAGGAGGGGGCCTAGGACTGAGCCTTGGGGTACACCGACAGTTAGAGGGCGAGGAGATGACGAGGTGCCAGAGTAGGAGACACTAAATGTTCGATTTTCTAGATAAGATGTGAACCAAGAGAGAGCAGTGTCACGGATGCCAAGAGAGTGGAGAATTTGGATAAGAAGAGGATGATCAAATGCAGCAGAGAGATCCAGGAGAATTAGGATAGAGAAATGACCCTTTGATTTGGCGTTGAGCAGGTAAGAGAGGGGGGGGGGGATCAGCTGTGATGGAATAGGATCATGTGGACAAGTTGTGAGACGAGAGGTTGATAGAAGGTTAGCAACTTCATCCTCAGTTACAGGGTTAAAGGAGTTTATAGTGGCTATAGGTTTGGGAAAGGGTGAAGGCAGACTGCTGTTTGTTTTTTGAGGAGAAGGTGTGATATGGGCGCGTTGAGAGGAGAGTTCATTATGAATATTTTCAATTTTACTATTAAAGTATCTAGCAAAATCTTCAGCTGTAAGAGAGGAAGGGGCGGGAGGTGGGGGAGGGCAGAGGAGAGTGTTAAGAGTGGAGAACTAAATGTATCTGATCCATGAAGAGGAGATCCAGCTCAACTAGATGTGTCTGATCCATGGAGAGGAGATCCAGCTCAACTAGATGTGTCTGATCCATGGAGAGGAGATCCAGCCCAACTAAATGTGTCTGATCCATGTAGAGGAGATCCAGCTCAAATAGATGTGTCTGATACATGTAAAGGAGATCCAGCTCAACTAGAGTTGTCTGATCCATGTAGAGGAGATCCAGCTCAACTAGATGTGTCTGATCCATGTAGAGGAGATCCAGCCCAACTAGATGTGTCTGATCCATGGAGAGGAGATTGTGCACAACTAGATGTGTCTGATCCATGTAGAGGAGATCCAGCTCAAATAGATGTGTCTGAAAACCTGATGTGTATGATCCATGGAGAGGAGGTCTTACTAAACCAGATGTGTATGATCCATTGAGAGGAGGGCTTGCTAAACCCGATGTGTATGATCCATGGAGAGGTGGGATTACTAAACATGATGTGTATGATCCATGGAGAGGAGGTCTTACTAAACCAGATGTGTATGATCCATGTAGAGGAGGTCTTGCTAAACCTGATGTGAATGATCCATGGAGAGGAGGTCTTACTAATCCAGATGTGTATGATCCATGGAGAGGAGGTTTTGCAAAACCTGGTGTGTATGATCCATGTAGAGGAGGGCTTGCTAAACCTGATGTGTATGATCCATGGAGAGGAGGTCTTACTAAACCTGATGTGTATGATCCATGGAGAGGAGGGCTTGCTAAACCTGATGTGTATGGTCCATGGAGAGGAGGGCTTGCTAAACCTGATGTGTATGATCCATGGAGAGGTGGGATTACTAAACATGATGTGTATGATCCATGGAGAGGAGGTCTTACTAAACCAGATGTGTATGATCCATGGAGAGGAGGTTTTGCTAAACCTGGTGTGTATGATCCATGGAGAGGAGGGCTTCCTAAACCTGATGTGTATGATCCATGGAGAAGAGGTCTTACTAAACCTGATGTGTATGATCCATGGAGAGGAGCACTTGCTAAACCTGATGTGTATGATCAATTGAGACAAGGGCCAGCTCAACCTCATGTGTATGATACATGGAGAGGAGGTCTTGCTAAACCTTATGTGTATGATCCATGGAGAGGAGGTCTTGCTAAACCTGATGTTTATGATCCATTGAGACGAGGTCCAGCTCAACCTGATGTGTATGATACATGGAGAGGAGGTCTTGCTAAACCTGATGTTTATGATCCATTGAGACGAGGGCCAGCTCAACCTGATGTGTATGATCCATGGAGAGGAGGTCTTACTAAACCTGATGTGTATGATCCATGGAGATGAGGTCTTACTAAACCTGATGTGTATGATCCTTGGAGAGGAGGTCTTTCTAAACCTGATGTGTATGATCCATGGAGAGGAGGTCTTGCTTAACCTGATGTGTATGATCCATTGAGACGAGGGCCAGCTCAACCAAATGTGTATGATCCATGGAGAGGAGGTCTTACTATTCCAGATGTGTATGATCCATGGAGAGGAGGTCTTTCTAAACCTGATGTGTATGATCCATGGAGAGGTGGTCTTGCTAAACCCGAAGTGTATGATCCATGGAGAGGAGGGCTTATTAAACCTGATGTTTTTGATCCATGGAGAGGAGGGCTTTCTAAACCTGATGTGCATGATCCATGGAGAGGAGGTCTTGCTAAACCTGATGTATATCATCCATGGAGAGGAGGTCTTGCTAAACCTGATGTGTATGATCCATTGAGAGGAGGGCCAGCTCAACCTAATGTGTATGATATATGGAGAGGAGGTCTTGCTAAACCCAAAGTGTATGATCCATGGAGAGGAGGGCCAGTTCAACCTGATGTTTATGATCCATGGAGAGGAGGGCCAGTTCAACCTGATGTTTAGGATCCATGGAGAGGAGAGCTTGTAAACCTGATGTGTCTGATCCATGTAGAGGAGATCCAGCTCAACTAGATGTGTCTGATCCATGTAGAGGAGATCCAGCCCAACTAGATGTGTCTGATCCATGGAGAGGAGATCCAGCCCAACTAGATGTGTCTGATCCATGTAGAGGAGATCCAGCTCAAATAGATGTGTCTGAAAACCTGATGTGTATGATCCATGGAGAGGAGGTCTTACTAAACCAGATGTGTATGATCCATTGAGAGGAGGGCTAGCTAAACCCGATGTGTATGATCCATGGAGAGGTGGGATTACTAAACATGATGTGTATGATCCATGGAGAGGAGGTCTTACTAAACCAGATGTGTTTGATCCATGTAGAGGAGGTCTTGCTAAACCTGATGTGAATGATCCATGGAGAGGAGGTCTTACTAATCCAGATGTGTATGATCCATGGAGAGGAGGTTTTGCAAAACCTGGTGTGTATGATCCATGTAGAGGAGGGCTTGCTAAACCTGATGTGTATGATCCATGGAGAGGAGGTCTTACTATACCTGATGTGTATGATCCATGGAGAGGAGGTCTTACTAAACCTGATGTGTATGATCCATGGAGAGGAGCACTTGCTAAACCTGATGTGTATGATCCATTGAGACGAGGGCCAGCTCAACCTCATGTGTATGATCCATTGAGAGGAGGTCTTGCTAAACCTGATGTGTGTGTGTATGATCCATGGAGAGGAGGTCTTGCTAAACCTGATGTTTATGATACATTGAGAGGAGGGCTTGCTAAACCTGATGTGTATGATCCATGGAGAGGAGGTCTTGCTAAAACCGAAGATGTGTATGATCCATGGAGAGGAGGGCTTGCTAAACCTGATGTGTATGGTCCATGGAGAGGAGGGCTTGCTAAACCTGATGTGTATGATCCATGGAGAGATGGGATTACTAAACATGATGTGTATGATCCATGGAGAGGAGGTCTTACTAAACCAGATGTGTATGATCCATGGAGAGGAGGTTTTGCTAAACCTGGTGTGTATGATCCATGGAGAGGAGGGCTTCCTAAACCTGATGTGTATGATCCATGGAGAAGAGGTCTTACTAAACCTGATGTGTATGATCCATGGAGAGGAGCACTTGCTAAACCTGATGTGTATGCTCAATTGAGACAAGGGCCAGCTCAACCTCATGTGTATGATACATGGAGAGGAGGTCTTGCTAAACCTTATGTGTATGATCCATGGAGAGGAGGTCTTGCTAAACCTGATGTTTATGATCCATTGAGACGAGGTCCAGCTCAACCTGATGTGTATGATACATGGAGAGGAGGTCTTGCTAAACCTGATGTTTATGATCCATTGAGACGAGGTCCAGCTCAACCTGATGTGTATGATACATGGAGAGGAGGTCTTGCTAAACCTGATGTTTATGATCCATTGAGACGAGGGCCAGCTCAACCTGATGTGTATGATCCATGGAGAGGAGGTCTTACTAAACCTGATGTGTATGATCCATGGAGATGAGGTCTTACTAAACCTGATGTGTATGATCCTTGGAGAGGAGGTCTTTCTAAACCTGATGTGTATGATCCATGGAGAGGAGGTCTTGCTTAACCTGATGTGTATGATCCATTGAGACGAGGGCCAGCTCAACCAAATGTGTATGATCCATGGAGAGGAGGTCTTACTATTCCAGATGTGTATGATCCATGGAGAGGAGGTCTTTCTAAACCTGATGTGTATGATCCATGGAGAGGTGGTCTTGCTAAACCCGAAGTGTATGATCCATGGAGAGGAGGGCTTATTAAACCTGATGTTTTTGATCCATGGAGAGGAGGGCTTTCTAAACCTGATGTGCATGATCCATGGAGAGGAGGTCTTGCTAAACCTGATGTATATCATCCATGGAGAGGAGGTCTTGCTAAACCTGATGTGTATGATCCATTGAGAGGAGGGCCAGCTCAACCTAATGTGTATGATATATGGAGAGGAGGTCTTGCTAAACCCGAAGTGTATGATCCATGGAGAGGAGGGCCAGTTCAACCTGATGTTTATGATCCATGGAGAGGAGGGCCAGTTCAACCTGATGTTTAGGATCCATGGAGAGGAGAGCTTGTAAACCTGATGTGTCTGATCCATGTAGAGGAGATCCAGCTCAACTAGATGTGTCTGATCCATGTAGAGGAGATCCAGCCCAACTAGATGTGTCTGATCCATGGAGAGGAGATCCAGCCCAACTAGATGTGTCTGATCCATGTAGAGGAGATCCAGCTCAAATAGATGTGTCTGAAAACCTGATGTGTATGATCCATGGAGAGGAGGTCTTACTAAACCAGATGTGTATGATCCATTGAGAGGAGGGCTAGCTAAACCCGATGTGTATGATCCATGGAGAGGTGGGATTACTAAACATGATGTGTATGATCCATGGAGAGGAGGTCTTACTAAACCAGATGTGTTTGATCCATGTAGAGGAGGTCTTGCTAAACCTGATGTGAATGATCCATGGAGAGGAGGTCTTACTAATCCAGATGTGTATGATCCATGGAGAGGAGGTTTTGAAAAACCTGGTGTGTATGATCCATGTAAAGGAGGGCTTGCTAAACCTGATGTGTATGATCCATGGAGAGGAGGTCTTACTATACCTGATGTGTATGATCCATGGAGAGGAGGTCTTACTAAACCTGATGTGTATGATCCATGGAGAGGAGCACTTGCTAAACCTGATGTGTATGATCCATTGAGACGAGGGCCAGCTCAACCTCATGTGTATGATCCATTGAGAGGAGGTCTTGCTAAACCTGATGTGTGTGTGTATGATCCATGGAGAGGAGGTCTTGCTAAACCTGATGTTTATGATACATTGAGAGGAGGGCTTGCTAAACCTGATGTGTATGATCCATGGAGAGGAGGTCTTGCTAAAACCGAAGATGTGTATGATCCATGGAGAGGAGGGCTTGCTAAACCTGATGTGTATGGTCCATGGAGAGGAGGGCTTGCTAAACCTGATGTGTATGATCCATGGAGAGATGGGATTACTAAACATGATGTGTATGATCCATGGAGAGGAGGTCTTACTAAACCAGATGTGTATGATCCATGGAGAGGAGGTTTTGCTAAACCTGGTGTGTATGATCCATGGAGAGGAGGGCTTCCTAAACCTGATGTGTATGATCCATGGAGAAGAGGTCTTACTAAACCTGATGTGTATGATCCATGGAGAGGAGCACTTGCTAAACCTGATGTGTATGATCAATTGAGACGAGGGCCAGCTCAACCTCATGTGTATGATCCATGGAGATGAGGTCTTACTAAACCTGATGTGTATGATCCTTGGAGAGGAGGTATTTCTAAACCTGATGTGTATGATCCATGGAGAGGAGGTCTTGCTTAACCTGATGTGTATGATCCATTGAGACGAGGGCCAGCTCAACCAAATGTGTATGATCCATGGAGAGGAGGTCTTACTATTCCAGATGTGTATGATCCATGGAGAGGAGGTCTTTCTAAACCTGATGTGTATGATCCATGGAGAGGTGGTCTTGCTAAACCCGAAGTGTATGATCCATGGAGAGGAGGGCTTATTAAACCTGATGTTTTTGATCCATGGAGAGGAGGGCTTTCTAAACCTGATGTGCATGATCCATGGAGAGGAGGTCTTGCTAAACCTGATGTATATCATCCATGGAGAGGAGGTCTTGCTAAACCTGATGTGTATGATCCATTGAGAGGAGGGCCAGCTCAACCTAATGTGTATGATATATGGAGAGGAGGTCTTGCTAAACCCGAAGTGTATGATCCATGGAGAGGAGGGCCAGTTCAACCTGATGTTTATGATCCATGGAGAGGAGGGGCAGTTCAACCTGATGTTTAGGATCCATGGAGAGGAGAGCTTGTAAACCTGATGTGTCTGATCCATGTAGAGGAGATCCAGCTCAACTAGTTGTGTCTGATCCATGGAGAGGAGATCCAGCCCAACTAGATGTGTCTGATCCATGTAGAGGAGATCCAGCTCAAATAGATGTGTCTGAAAACCTGATGTGTATGATCCATGGAGAGGAGGTCTTACTAAACCAGATGTGTATGATCCATTGAGAGGAGGGCTAGCTAAACCCGATGTGTATGATCCATGGAGAGGTGGGATTACTAAACATGATGTGTATGATCCATGGAGAGGAGGTCTTACTAAACCAGATGTGTTTGATCCATGTAGAGGAGGTCTTGCTAAACCTGATGTGAATGATCCATGGAGAGGAGGTCTTACTAATCCAGATGTGTATGATCCATGGAGAGGAGGTTTTGCAAAACCTGGTGTGTATGATCCATGTAGAGGAGGGCTTGCTAAACCTGATGTGTATGATCCATGGAGAGGAGGTCTTACTATACCTGATGTGTATGATCCATGGAGAGGAACACTTGCTAAACCTGATGTGTATGATCCATTGAGACGAGGGCCAGCTCAACCTCATGTGTATGATCCATTGAGAGGAGGTCTTGCTAAACCTGATGTGTGTGTGTATGATCCATGGAGAGGAGGTCTTGCTAAACCTGATGTTTATGATACATTGAGAGGAGGGCTTGCTAAACCTGATGTGTATGATCCATGGAGAGGAGGTCTTGCTAAAACCGAAGATGTGTATGATCCATGGAGAGGAGGGCTTGCTAAACCTGATGTGTATGGTCCATGGAGAGGAGGGCTTGCTAAACCTGATGTGTATGATCCATGGAGAGATGGGATTACTAAACATGATGTGTATGATCCATGGAGAGGAGGTCTTACTAAACCAGATGTGTATGATCCATGGAGAGGAGGTTTTGCTAAACCTGGTGTGTATGATCCATGGAGAGGAGGGCTTCCTAAACCTGATGTGTATGATCCATGGAGAAGAGGTCTTACTAAACCTGATGTGTATGATCCATGGAGAGGAGCACTTGCTAAACCTGATGTGTATGATCAATTGAGACGAGGGCCAGCTCAACCTCATGTGTATGATACATGGAGAGGAGGTCTTGCTAAACCTTATGTGTATGATCCATGGAGAGGAGGTCTTGCTAAACCTGATGTTTATGATCCATTGAGACGAGGTCCAGCTCAACCTGATGTGTATGATACATGGAGAAGAGGTCTTGCTAAACCTGATGTTTATGATAAATTGAGACGAGGGCCAGCTCAACCTGATGTGTATGATCCATGGAGAGGAGGTCTTACTAAACCTGATGTGTATGATACATGGAGATGAGGTCTTACTAAACCTGATGTGTATGATCCTTGGAGAGGAGGTCTTACTAAACCTGATGTGTATGATCCATGGAGAGGAGGTCTTGCTTAACCTGATGTGTATGATCCATTGAGACGAGGTCCAGCTCAACCAAATGTGTATGATCCATGGAGAGGAGGTCTTACTAATTCAGATGTGTATGATCCATGGAGAGGAGGTCTTTCTAAACCTGATGTGTATGATCCATGGAGAGGTGGTCTTGCTAAACCGAAGTGTATGATCCATGGAGAGGAGGGCTTATTAAACCTGATGTTTATGATCCATGGAGAGGAGGGCTTTCTAAACCTGATATGTATGATCCATGGAGAGGAGGTCTTGCTAAACCTGATGTATATCATCCATGGAGAGGAGGTCTTGCTAAACCTGATGTGTATGATCCATGGAGAGGAGGGTCAGCTCAACCTAATGTGTATGATACATGGAGAGGAGGTCTTGCTAAACCCGAAGTGTATGATCCATGGAGAGGAGGGCCAGTTCAACCTGATGTTTAAGATCCATGGAGAGGAGGGCCAGTTCCACCTGATGTTTAGGATCCATGGAGAGGAGAGCTTGTAAACCTGATGTGTATGATCCATAGAGAGGAGGGCCAGTTCAACCTGATGTTTATGATCCATGGAGAGGAGGGCCAGCTCAACCTAATGTGTATGATACATGGAGAGGAGGTCTTGCTAAACCCGAAGTGTATGATCCATGGAGAGGAAGGCCAGTTCAACCTGATGTTTATGATCCATGGAGAGGAGAGCTTGCTAAACCTGATGTGTATGATACATGGAGAGGAGGTCCAGTTCAACCTGATGTTTAGGATCCATGGAGAGGAGAGTTTGCTAAATCTGATGTGTATGATCCATGGAGAGGAGGTCTTGCTAAACCCGAAGTGTATGATACATTGAGAGGAGGGCTTGCTAAACTTGATGTGTATGATCCATGGAGAGGAGGGCGAGTTCAATCGGATGTGTGTGATTCATGGAGAGGAGGTCTTGCTAAACCCGAAGTGTATGATCCATGGAGAGGAGGTCTTGCTAAACCTGATGTGTCTGATCCATGGAGAGGAGGTCTTGCTAAACCTGATGTGTATGATCCATGGAAAAGGGGGGCGAGTTCAACCGGATGTGTGTGATTCATGGAGATGTGTCTGATTCATGGGGAGGAGAGCTAGGTCAGTCATATGTGACTCAGTAGTGGAGCTAGAGAATGGAGGGCCCTGGTGCAAAAAAAAATAATTGGCCCCTCCACACCCCAAGAACCTTTCCTATTACAACTCTCAAGACCCCCTCCAATAATACAAAAAAAAAAAAAAGGCCTATGGATCCTATTTAGGAATCCTTGAACAAGCAACCAAGGTTGTACAGAAGCACCTTTTATGCAGACTTTTTTAATTATTATTGCCACATACTAATTTTTTTAAAATTCAAACTTTATTTGTACATTTAAAATATTGTTAAAAATACAACAATCAAAAAATTCATGTTAAACCCAATGTTTTTAATCCTTTGTTTTTTTTTGACATCCAGCAAATTATTAAAGGTTTGTTTAGTTTTTATTTTTGTTGTTATTATTTTCTTTGCTTTGATCTCAGCTTTTTTATTTAGTTACTTTATTATGCTCCAGTCAATAAAATATTTAGTTTTTCAATGCAACTGTGTTGGTGTTTTATTTCTGGGGGTTTTCCTCGATCAAATCCTTATCAGGTACCCTGATTTTTAATTTACATTAGATTTTTCCTTTACAATCCTTTTATCTGTTTATAGTTTTGTTTATTCATACAGCACTTCCCTTGGGTATATCCTTTAGGTGCCTTTATGTTTCTTTTGTGTTAATCTTTTACCCTTTTTATTTATGTTAATTTCGTGATTCTTTTACTTAAAGTGCATTTTTAATTCAAATTGTGCTATTCAAACCTGTTATCTTAAAGTGCTGGTGCTATTGTGACTTAGTGCTAATTTATTCTTATATTGTGGAATTAACCTTTTACCTCGTGAATGTTAGTTTGTCACAGTCACTACTTTACCTTATTAATTTAAAGTGCCGGTGCTGAGCTATTTTTTTAAATGTATATACTCCTGATTTTATGCTGTATCTTAAACTACGTTTCTTTAATGCTTCTATTAGTTTTTTAAAAGGAGGTTGTGTCCTCCTTTTTCTTCAGTTTTTTGCTTTAATTATTATTTCACTCCTTTTTTCTTTTTCTTGCTTTTCTATTTTCTTATTCTTGTTTTTATGTTGTAAATGTGTATTGGCTTTCTATCTTTCTTTTAAGTTATTAGTGGTCCTGGAGCTATAGAGCTATATCTATCATACTCCATGCTTTGTTGGCGTGGTCTGCACTGTGGTCTGCACTTACTGATGACATCACAATCTCCTGACGCGTGTTTCGTGAGGCTCTATTAGTCTCTCACTCATCAGGGGCCACTTCCCCTTCCAATAATAGCACTCTTCCCTTATCTCCCGCCTGCATAAAGCTCCTCTGACTGCAACAGAGCTCCAGGACACACACAGAAGGGGGTCCTGGTGTGCTGCACCACTGATATTTCCGCCCGCACCTGATGTGAATAATGGAGATTAATGGGATGTTTTTAATCCATAGTTATCATCTCTTCAAAAGCTTAATCCTTCTCTACAGTAAGCAGGCACGTCAAGTTGCCCTTATCATTCTTTTCCAAAAGCAGATACATTCAACTGAAATGATGTTTCCTTCCAAATCAGACAGATCAAGCTTAATTACCTGACTTGCATTTCCTTTCAATGACTAGACACATCAAACTGGATTGGCACTCCCTTCCAAAATTAGACACTAAAGATGCACTGCGTTTCCTCCATAAGATCAGACACATACACCTGGGCTGGCCTTTCTAAACCAAATACAGCTGATACATGTGTGGCATGCCCTCCTCTCCAACTAGCCACATTAACCCCGTCTGGCTGTCAAATCCATGCAGATAAGAGACTCAGGGGATGGAGAGGGGGAAAGAGACACAGGGAAAGGAGAGGGGGAAAGAGACACAGGGAAAGGAGAGGGGGAAAGAGACACAGGGGTCTCACGCTAGACTGGGTCTCTTCTCCTAGTCACATCAAGCTGACCAGCCTTAATCTCCAAGGTTAGATATCTGAAGCTGTACTGTCCTCCTGTCTTTCTTGCAGAGGCCGTATGATAATATGACAAGAAATGAGAACCGAGTATATTACTTAAAAAAATAGAAAACTTAAATTACCATTTTCTTGGCTAGTTCATGGCAACAAAAACATGGGGTAATAAAAGGCCCCTCCCATTACCTCAAACTGGTCTTGTGCCTGTTTTAGAGTAACTTTTCTTTTGGGACACACAGGACCATCTTTATCCATCCATTTAGTCCATAGTAGTTACCCATTCAGTTCCTACAATAGGGTCGATAGAAGACCAGCAACAGCTCAGAAGGGCAAAACAATAGAGGCCCTGTGTTTGAGCTTAAAATTTAACACACAAAGGGTTTGAGTGTGATGCAGGAGTGTGTAGGATGCAAGATGGCGGTGCGTAAGGCAGTATGCTGGTGCAAATGGAGGTGTATTACACTATAGATTGTAGGTGTGAGAGATATTATGCTGTAGAATGGGCAGTTGTGCAGATTAAGGGTGAGGGTGGACAGTTGTGCATATTAAGATTGAGGCAGGTGGATAGTCTAGTGGAGCGAGGCAAGGAGTTCCAACTAATAGGGCAGATAGAGAAAAGTCCTGAAGGTGGAGTGTGAGGAGGTGATAAGAGAGGAGAAAAGAAGGTCATTAGCAGAGTGAAGGGTTGGGGGAGTATCTTGAGACGAAAGCAGAGATATAAGAGGTGCACTTTTACTGAGGGCTTTATACTTTAGGCGTTGAGTATGGTAGATGAGTCTGGCAGAGTGGTTGTTATGTTTGGAGTGGAGACAGATAGGTGATGGGGAGGCCAGCAAGGAGTGAGATGCAGTAATTGAAGGATGAGAAACTGGATTATAATTGTCCTTGTGAATTACATGTCCTTGTGTACAGTTCCAGTTGATTCCTCACAAAACATGGGGGACAATGGAGGACATTCTAAAGTACCTGTTTCCAAGCAATGCTTTATACCGCTGAAGGACTTGATGTCAGTGCACATGATTTGGCTGTCATTGTGTGTTGGCCAATGCCTCACAAGGGCTTTTCTGGTGATCCTGGCTATGAATCCTTGTCCTCTTGACTACTATTCATGTTAATGTTTTGTGCTTTTCCCATTGGGTGCCTTTGTAGTGTTTATGCCAATGTCTTCTGATCCTAACATGACCTATATATTAGTAATCATGGTATGACTTTACGATTCCTGGAGATCTAATTGTGTTATTGTTTGATGACTATATCAATGTTTTGTGCTCCTCGAAAGATCTTTATTATAATCATTGTGTAGTTTAACTCTCCCCTTGTCGTGATGAAGGGTCTTGTGTTCCTCAATGAAGCTATGAGCTATACTATGGATGGGCAGGTCATAACAGAAAGGTCAGACAAATTATGGTCCACTGGAGAAGGAACGGGCAACCTGCTCCAGTATCTTTGCCAGGAAAGCCTTATGGATAACCACAACCAGACGCAAGATGTGCCTTGGATGCTGCAGTCCATAGGGTCATGGAGAGTTAGACACACCTGAACAACTAAACAATAACAACTTAAAAGCCTACACCTAACCCCTGGAGATACCATGTATGTTAGGTCTTTGTTAGTGTTTTATGCTCCTCACAAGTACTCTCTTCACCGCATCATTAACTTCTCTATTTCTTAGGCTGTAGATAATTGGGTTCAGCATTGGAATAAAAATGGTGTATCAAACAGAAACAGCTTTGTCTCGTGTATTCGACTTCGAGGAATTGGATTGTAAATACATAAAAAAAGCAGTTCCATAAAACAAGGACACCACTGTCAGGTGGGAGGAGCATGTGGAAAAGGCCTTTCTTTTTCCATTGTTAGAAGGTATTTTGAGGATTGCTAAGATAATGTACATGTAAGACATCACAATAACCGCGGCACAACCCATTCCCAGGACACAGGTAAGTGAAAACCTCACAATGTCTCTAGAAGATGTATCCGCACACACCAGGCGAAGCAGAGGAGGAACATCACAGAAGAAGTGGTTGATGATGTTGGACTTACAGAAAGGTAACGTGAAAGTACAGACTGTGTGAACCAGGGATGTCAACAACCCACCCAAATAAGACCCCAACACCAGCTGGGAACAGAACATTCGTGTCATTATGACTGGGTAGTGTAATGGCTTACATATGGCTCCAAAACGATCATAAGCCATCGCGGTCAGGATGAAACTCTCCACCCCGGCAAAGAAAGTAAAGAAGTACAACTGAGCCAAACATCCCAAGAAAGAGATTGTCTTCCTCTTCACAAGAAGATCCCGTAACATTTTGGGGGTTATAACGGAGGTGTAGCAGGCATCACAGATGGACAGGTTACTAATGAAGAAATATATGGGCATGTGGAGATGGGAATCCACCTGAATGATGGCAGAGATTGATAGATTTCCAGCCAGAGAAGAACAATATACCACCAAGAAGACGATGAAGAGCAGAACCTGCAGTGATGGGACGTTGGTTAATCCAGTGAAGATGAACTCAGACAGGACACTTTGATTTTGAGATTCCATGGTAATTATTGATCTACAGAAATTGGAGAAACAGCAATATACTAATGACCTCAGGTACAATAGCAAGTCCAATGTTAATAACACAAACAGGGTCTTGGCATCATCGTCTTTGAAAATCAAAATTACAAGAAAAAAATGACTGGCCAGTATCTATCCGCCAGAAAATGCAAATGTTCTACCAAAAAATGTTTGAGCATACAGATGTTATACATAGTTACATAGAAATTGAGGTTGAAAAATATTTTTAGTCCATCAAGTTCAACCTTTTTAGATCTCCTCTGATCCTTGTAATTTATAGAATTATATGTGTTATTTGATCCAGAGGAAGAAAAAAATCCCCATTGAAATATTCTGTTGAATCTGCTTTATACTGACCCTGGATGTATTTATATAAGGCAATCATATCTCCTCTTAGGAGGCTTTTTTCTAGAGTAAATAAGTGTAATTTGGTTAGTCTTTCTTCATAACTTAGCCCCTCCATTCCCCTTATTAGTTTTGTTGCCCTCCTCTGTACCTTTTCCAGCTCTAAAATGTCCTTTTTATGAAGTGGTGCCCAAAATTGTCCTCCATATTCTAAATTGAGGGCGTTCTAGGGATTTGTATAGCCCTCTCAGCATCTATCTCCACCCAGCACCCAACCCCTCTCAGCAGTTATTTGCTCTCAGCACCCAACCCCTCTCAGCACACTACCCCTCTCAGCACCCATTCCCTCTCAGCACCCATCCCCTCTCAGCACCCAACCCCTCTCAGCACCCATCCCCTCTCAGCACCCAACCCCTCGCAGCACCCAGCCCCTCTCAGCACCCAACCACTCTCGGCACCCAACCTATCTCGGCACCCATTCCCTCTCGGCACCCATTTCTCTCTCAGCACCCAACCCCTCTCAGCACCCATCCCCTCTCAGCACCCATCCCCTCTCAGCACCTAACCCCTCTCAGCACCTAACCCCTCTCAGCAGCCAACCACTCTCGGCACTCAACCACTCTCGGCACCCAACCACTCTCGGAACCCATTCCCTCTTGGCACCCATTTCTCTCTCAGCACCCAACCCCTCTCAGCACCCAACCCCTCTCAGCACCCAACCCCTCTCAGCACCCAACCCCTCTCAGCCGCCATCCCCTGTCAGCACCCATCACCTCTCAGCACCTAACCCCTCTCAGCACCCAACCGCTCTAAGCAGTCATCCCCTCTCAGCACCCATCCCCTCTCAGCACCCATCCCCTCTCAGCACCCCACCCTTCTCAGCAGCCATCCCCTCTCAGCCGCCATCCCCTCTCAGCAGTCATCCCCTCTCAGCACCCATCCCCTCTCAGCACCCATCCCCTCTCAGCAGCCATCCCGTCTCAGCCGCCATCCCCTCTCAGCAGTCATTCCCTCTCAGCACCCATCCCTCTCAGCACCCATCCCCTCTCAGCACCCATCCCCTCTCAGCACCCATCCCCTCTCAGCAGTCATCCCCTCTCAGCACCCATCCCTCTCAGCCGCCATCCCCTCTCGGCACCCTTCCCCTCTCAGCACCCCACCCCTCTCAGCAGCTATCCCCTCTCAGCCGCCATCCCCTCTCAGCAGTCATCCCCTCTCAGCACCCATCCCCTCTCAGCACCCATCCCCTCTCAGCAGCCATCCCCTCTCAGCAGCCATCCCCTCTCAGCCGCCATCCCCTCTCAGCACCCATCCCTCTCAGCACCCATCCCCTCTCAGCACCCATCCTCTCTCAGCACCCATCCCCTCTCAGCAGTCATCCCCTCTCAGCACCCATCCCTCTCAGCCGCCATCCCCTCTCAGCAGTCATCCCCTCTCAGCACCCCCTCACATAGCACCTATACAAATTTACTTTGCTCCCCCTCTAATTTTTGTATATACCGGGGGGGGGGCTCCATTCTCTATCTCCACCACTAATTCAGAGTAAGAAAGAGGTTAGAGGTCAAATTAAGAAGTTTGTCCTTAAATTAAAGGATTTATTTCCAAATGAGGAACACTCATAGTGTAGAGATGTCCGGTGAGATTTACTATTACAAGAGGATGACTTTGTGTTTATTGTGGTGTCCACAGGACTGGAGAGCCCACATAACGTCTTCCATGTCTGCAGATATTTGTTTTAGTTCCTTTAGAGCAGCCGAGCTCCTTGGAGATTTATTTTTACACATTCCTCATAAATTAGAAATGTCTGCTCCGCTTGGACTTTGTGGTGATATTTGACACTGTGGAATGTGTTCAGTCCAGATGACAACCCCATATGGTCTATTTAAATAAAGTCAGACTATGCGGGGTTAATGGATGACAGTGTCAAGATTCACTGGAGAGATAAAGTAGAATAGACATTTCTTATTTGTGAAGAATGTATAAAGATAGCCCCCCCACATTACAACTAATGGACGATAATAATAATAATAATAATAATAATAACAATAATAATAATAATAATAATAATAATCATAATAATAATAGTCATAATAATAATAATCAACACCATAATAATAATAATAATAATAATAATAATAATAATAATAATAATAATAATAACATAATGCCACCACATAGGGCTCTGCTGCTTTAACATTAGAAATGGACGAAGGAATTAATTTCTTTGGTATATTATAGCGAATGAATATTGTGGGTGTCTGTGTGCTTATTGTGGGTGCTATCTTATCTACCCCTTTTGGTTCGACACCTTATCTTGGTGAAGGGGCTTGTGTACCTCAGGGAAGCTGTGAGCTATACCATGTAGGGCCACCCAAGAAGGGCAAGTCATAGCAGAGATGTCAGACAAATCACAGTCCACTGGATAAGGAACTGGCAACCCACTCAAGTATCTTTACCATGAAAACCTTATGGATGTTCACGAGTTGTGCCTGGCATGATGCAGTCCATAGGGTCACAGAGAGTCGGACATGACTGAATGACAGAAAAACAACATGATTACTGTGGGTGCTATGTTTATCTATGATTATTGTGGGTGTCTATGTTTATCTGTTTATTGTGGATGCCTTTGGTTATTGTAAATGTGTATGTTTATTGTCTATGTCGTACTCAGAGATCCTTATCCTCGTTATCTATACCTCTAATTAATTCATTCCTTTCCTATAGTGATTTTACTGATTTGGGCATAATTAAAAGATGTAAAGCTGTTATTTTGGACTCAAGTCCTTATATGAGGCCCTTCAAGAGAAATGGGATGCTCATCACATCTTATGTCCTGCTGCCTTTGGACCCTTATCTCTCCACCTTACCCTTATCAATACCCACCTTCCCTACTACCTCCTTATTCCACACTATACCTTATCTTTTTTTCTCTCTTTATTAATTTTCAAAGTCTATAATGATACACAAAAGACAAAATAAACCCCAGATCATACAAATCATGCATGCAAGTACATATCATCCATACACATATCCAGGTATCTTCAACCCTGACCTTACAAGACCTAATCATTTAAGTCTCACAATCTGATTGGCTCTCACTGTATTGCTTATCTATATATATGTCACATATAGGCCAATTGGCCATTAGTCCCTTCTTAAGTCCATTATCTAGACTGTTGTGCTTCATAAATTCTTTAATCCTAATGATCATCCGCTCAATCTCCTTTAAAGAAGGAAGATCTTCCGATTTCCAGAATCTACTTACTAGCCATTTCATAACTAATAAAATGTGTGATAGTAAGTACTTGCACATGGGAAATTTCACATTTAATTTTAAATGGAGAATAATAATTTCTGGATCATAAGTGAGAGCAATTCCCAAAACCTTATTGATCCATGCTATACATCTCACTTTTGCACAATTCCACCAGACATGGAGTGTCCCACCCGGAATGTCACGTCCGTTTCGTCATTTGACCATTGGCTCCCTCAAACATGTGTTCATAGCTGCCGAGGGTCCAGTGCCATCTATTGAGAATTTAAAATCTAATTCTGAATATGAATGTGATATTGCCAATGATTTTACTATTTTCAAAACATCCAACCATATTTCCTCCTCATAAACAGAATTTAGATATTTTTCCCATAACACCATATCCTTTGTTGGTTCAATCTTTGCCGCTATTTTCTGGCACTTAGATGCTAACTTTGGATTGTATACAACAGTTTAAAAAATGGTTAGAGGGTTCCCATGTTTTCGGTTAAACCCCATTTGTTTCAATATTCCTTTTAATGCTAGGAAGCTCGGCCACATGCGATTCCCTAGATTGTATCTATGATGTGGCCAGTCCATAAGGTTACCCTCTAAATAAAGATTATATATATAATTTACTCCCCTGTTTTTCCATAGATCCAAATTTCCCATTTTCCAAAATAAAGTTAATATCTCAGTCGCTGAACTTAAATCGGGATAGTCCGATAATCTCCCGACGCGTCTGATTTTACTCCTCTGGGTAAGAATATACTACATCCAAATGTGATAGCCATTTATAGGGATTACTTTTTCAATCTGTTTCCATATTGGATTGATGTGCGGAGAGCTCCATTTGGGATAAAGCGATAGAGTTATAGATATCGTTACTACAAGGAGAAGCCCGGCCACCTTCCTCTATACTTCGTTTGGTAATTTCCAGTGAGATTCTAGATCTTTTTCCCCTAAGTATTTATTTATTATACATTTTTGGAATTTCTTTAGCCAGTTTCTTGCGTTTTTTTTGGTATGAGTCCTAAACAATAAGTCAATTTAGGGATGATCAGCATTTTTATAACTGCAATTCTTGCCATCCAGGAGAGTTTGGTCTCCTTCCAGTCTGACATTATCTTAAATATATTTTTAAAGCATCCATCTAAATTCGAATGTTATTTATATTAAATGATAGATAGATGCCTGAGTGAATTATATGATCAGAATCCCAATTATATTGATCCTCTGTCCACCAAAAATGCTTTCTCTTCTGGCTTTAAACCCCTTGTTATTATATTAGTTTTCTGTCTTTTTATTTTAAAATAGGATACATTACCAAAATCTCGTAATTCTTCGTCCAATTTTGCAAGGGAACTATCTGGATCAGTAATTACTAGATCATCTGCCTATAGTGAGGTTTTATATTCCCCTATCCCAATCTGTATTGCTTTTATTTGCTTCGTCATTCTGATATTTTTCAATCAATGGTTTCATAAACATATTAAACAAAAGGGAGGATAGAGTGCACCCTTGTCTTGTACCGTTTGTAACAGAGAAAAAATCTGTTTCAATATTGGGGCCAAAAATCTTAACCTTTGGGTTGTGATATAGTATTCATGATGTTAGTGGCAAAATCTGCTAAGCCAAATCTATGAAGAGCCGTCTTTAGGAAGTCCCCGCTGACCCTGTGGAGCACTTTCTCAGCGTCCAAGGACAGAGCCAACATGGGACCTCCTCTTCGTAACACCTACCGACAGAACATCCCGGAGTCTTCTGACATTATCGGCCCCTTGCCTACCCTTCACGAAACCCGACTGGTCCGTATGAATCAGTCTTGGAATAACCGTAGATAATCTATTTGTCAATATTTTAGAGTAGATTTTCAGGTCGTGGTTTGTCAATGATCTTGGTCTATAATTTTTTTGTCTTCTTGATCTTTACCTTATTTTCCTATATTTAACAAAATAGCCTCAGTTAATTCTGATAGGATTTCCCCTTTCTCTTTAATTTCGTTATACATATATGTTTTATAAGAATATCCGAGAAGGTTGTATAAGACAGTCTATCCAGCCGACCTATTCCTGGCGCCTTATTGTTTTTATTATCTCTGATCACCTCTGCAATTTCTCTCATAGTTATTTCACGATTCAGCATAACTCCTTTTAGGATACTTTAGGAAACTTTCAGAAACGTATCTATCTCTTCTTTATCCGGCTTATGAAAGTTTGGTTGTAATTCCAGATTATATCATTTCTAATAGTATCCAAAAAAGATTCTACCTATATCTTTTGGATGATTATATGTTATCTTCTCCTTTAATGCCCATAATGGTATTCAGTATACACTGTTTTCTCATTTTATTTGTCAGGACTTTACCCGTTCAGATCCTGTCTAATTTAGATAAGATCATTTATATTGGTGACCTGTTCTTTATTATTTGGTATTTTACTCAACATTTGTGCCTTCTCTAAGTATATGTATAGCGAGTATTGAGGGTGATGAGACTGAAGACCCATTGATCTTAAAGAAATCTTATAATTCCTCCTTAAGCTCTTTTATATTCTCTTCCCCTTTCAATAATAATAGTTCCAGTCTCCAACTTCTGTTTACAAATTTCCTTTTTTGGCCCTTTATTATAATGCCAATTGGCGAGTGATTGGAGATGGCGCTGGTGTAGGTTTTTGCCTCTATTATGTCATAGAAAGTCGCGACATCCCCCTCAAAATAACCTATTCTTGAGTGTATATGATATTTTCTGATTGTACTGATCGCACCCCACTGATCGCACCTCACTGATCGCACCCCACTGATTGCACCCCACTGATCGCACCTCACTGATCGCACCCCAATGATCACACCACACTGATCACACCTCACTGATCGCACTCCAATGATCACACCACACTGATCGCACCCCACTGACCGCACCTCACTGATCACACCTCACTGATCACACCACACTGATCGCACCACACTGATCGCACCCCACTGATCGCACCTCACTGATCACACCTCACTGATCCACCTCACTGATCGCACCACACTGATCACACCACACTGATCGCACCCCACTGATTGCACCTCACTGATCGCACCTCACTGATCGCACCACACTGATCGCACCACACTGATCGCACCCCACTGATCGCACCTCACTGATCGCACCACACTGATCGCACCCCACTGACCGCACCTCACTGATCACACCTCACTGATCACACCACACTGATCGCACCACACTGATCGCACCACACTGATCGCACCCCACTGATCGCACCTCACTGATCACACCTCACTGATCCACCACACTGATCGCACCACACTGATCGCACCCCACTGATCGCACCCCACTGATCGCACCTCACTGATCACACCTCACTGATCCACCTCACTGATCGCACCACACTGATCGCACCTCACTGATCGCACCACACTGATCGCACCTCACTGATCGCACCACACTGATCGCACCACACTGATCGCACCCCACTGATCGCACCTCACTGATCGCACCACACTGATCGCACCTCACTGATCGCACCACACTGATCGCACCACACTGATCGCACCCCACTGATCGCACCTCACTGATCGCACCACACTGATCGCACCTCACTGATCGCACCACACTGATCGCACCCCACTGATCGCACCTCACTGATCGCACCACACTGATCGCACCACACTGATCGCACCCCACTGATCGCACCACACTGATCACACCACACTGATCGCACCACACTGATCACACCACACTGATCGCACCCCACTGATCACACCTCACTGATCACACCACACTGATCACCCTACACTGATCATACCTCACTGATCGCACCTCACTGATCGCACCCCACTGATCACACCACACTGATCGCCCTACACTGATCATACCACACTGATCACCCTACACTGATCACACCACACTGATCGCACCCCACTGATCACCCTCCTGACGGCACTCCAGTGATCACACCCCACTGATCGCACCTTACTGATCGCACCACACTGATCGCACCCCACTGATCGCACCACACTGATCACACCCCACTGATCGCACCACACTGATCGCACCACACTGATCACACCACACTGATCACACCACACTGATCGCACCTCACTGATCGCACCACACTGATCGCACCACACTGATCGCACCCCACTGATCACACCTCACTGATCACACCACACTGATCACCCTACACTGATCATACCTCACTGATCGCACCTCACTGATCGCACCCCACTGATCGCACCTCACTGATCACACCACACTGATCGCCCTACACTGATCATACCACACTGATCACCCTACACTGATCACACCACACTGATCGCACCCCACTGATCACCCTCCTGACGGCACTCCAGTGATCACACCCCACTGATCGCACCTTACTGATCGCACCACACTGATCGCACCCCACTGATCGCACCACACTGATCACACCCCACTGATCGCACCACACTGATCGCACCACACTGATCGCACCACACTGATCACACCACACTGATCGCACCTCACTGATCGCACCACACTGATCGCACCACACTGATCGCACCCCACTGATCGCACCTCACTGATCGCACCACACTGATCGCACCACACTGATCGCACCCCACTGATCGCACCTCACTGATCGCACCACACTGATCGCACCACACTGATCGCACCTCATTGATCGCACCACACTGATCGCACCACACTGATCGCACCTCACTGATCGCACCCCACTGATCGCACCTCACTGATCACACCACACTGATCGCACCCCACTGATCACACCACACTGATCGCACCTCACTGATCCACCTTACTGATCGCACCACACTGATCGCACCTCACTGATCGCACCACACTGATCGCACCACACTGATCGCACCCCACTGATCGCACCTCACTGATCGCACCTCACTGATCGCACCACACTGACCGCACCCCACTGATCGCACCTCACTGATCGCACCTCACTGATCACACCACACTGATCACACCCCACTGATCGCACCTCACTGATCGCACCACACTGATCGCACCACACTGATCGCACCTCACTGATCCACCTTACTGATCGCACCACACTGATCGCACCACACTGATCGCACCTCACTGATCGCACCACACTGATCGCACCACACTGATCGCACCCCACTGATCGCACCTCACTGATCCACCTCACTGATCGCACCCCACTGATCGCACCTCACTGATCGCACCCCACTGATCGCACCTCACTGATCGCACCTCACTGATCGCACCACACTGACCGCACCCCACTGATCGCACCTCACTGATCGCACCTCACTGATCACACCACACTGATCGCACCCCACTGATCGCACCTCACTGATCGCACCACACTGATCGCACCACACTGATCGCACCCCACTGATCGCACCTCACTGATCCACCTCACTGATCACACCTCACTGATCACACCCCACTGATCACACCACACTGATCACACCACACTGATCACACCACACTGATCACCCTACACTGATCATACCTCACTGATCGCACCTCACTGATCGCACCACACTGACCGCACCCCACTGATCGCACCTCACTGATCACATCTCACTGATCCACCTCACTGATCACACCACACTGATCACACCACACTGATCACACCACACTGATCGCCCTACACTGATCATACCTCACTGATCGCACCCCACTGATCACCCTCCTGACCGCACTTTAGTGATCACACCCCACTGATCGCACCTCACTGATCGCACCACACTGATCGCACCTCACTGATCGCACCACACTGATCGCACCCCACTGATCGCACCCCACTAATCACACCCCACTGATCGCACCACACTGATCGCACCTCACTGATCACACCACACTGATCACACCACACTGATCGCACCACACTGATCACACCTCACTGATCGCACCCCACTGATCGCACCACACTGATCACACCCCACTGATCGCACCCCACTGATCGCACCCCACTGATCACACCACACTGATCACACCACACTGATCGCACCCCACTGATCGCACCCCACTGATCACACCACACTGATCACACCACACTGATCACACCACACTGATCACACCTCACTGATCACACCACACTGATCACACCACACTGATCACCCTACACTGGTCATACCTCACTGATCGCACCCCACTGATCTAACCCCACTGATCGCACCCCACTGATCACACCCCACTGATCACCCTCCTGACCGCACTCCACTGATCACACCCCACTGATCGCACTCCACTGATCACACCACACTGACCACACCCCACTGATCATACACACTGTAATCGCATCCCCCTGATCGCACCCCATTGATCGCACTCCACTGATCACACCACACTGATCACACCCCACTGATCATACACACTGTAATCGCATCCCACTGATCGCACCCCACTGATCGCACCCCACTGATCACACACACTGATCGCACCCCACTGATTGCACCCCACTGATCGCACCACACTGATCACACCCCACTGATCACACCCCACTGATCACCCTCCTGACCGCACTCCACTGATCACACCCCACTGATCGCACTCCACTGATCACACCACACTGATCACACCCCACTGATCATACACACTGTAATCGCATCCCCCTGATCGCACCCCATTGATCGCACTCCACTGATCGCACTCCACTGATCACACACACTGATCGCACCCCACTGATCGCACCACACTGATCACACCCCACTGATCACCCTCCTGACCGCACTCCACTGATCACACCCCACTGATCGCACTCCACTGATCACACCACACTGATCACACCCCACTGATCATACACACTGTAATCGCATCCCACTGATCGCACCCCACTGATCGCACCCCACTGATCACACACACTGATTGCACCCCACTGATCGCACCCCACTGATCGCACCCCACTGATCACACCCCACTGATCGCACTCCACTGATCGCACTCCACTGATCGCATCACACTGATCGCACCCCACCAATCACACCCCCTCCCTCCCTGCCCCTCTCCCACCTGCCCAGGATTGGTCTTTCTCTATTAGGTACAAATCTCCAGCACCTGATCAGTTAGCAACACCGGCTGCTAAACATATCTAATACATCATTACCCACCCAGCCAGCCATGGCCGCCTGACGTACCCTCCACACCTTCCCACTACCTCTGTCCTGTAGGTTTATGCCCCCAGAACCCCACACAATCCTGACAAATTTCTCCAAATCAGCAAATATCTTCTTCTACTTTCCCGTAATAACTCACCTGTGCTACAATTTACTTAATTTTTTGTAATCTTCGCTTGTGTTGTTCAGACGTTCAGTTGTGTCCGACACGCAATGACCCTATATACATAAGGTTTTCTTGTAAACCATACTGGAGTGGATTGTCAGTTCCTTCTCCAGTGGACCATGATTCCTCTCTGCTATGACCTGCCCATCTTGGGTGACCTTACATGATATGGCTCACAGCTTCATTGAGGTATAGAAGCCTCCTCACCACAACAAGGTAGCGTTTAGTTCTCTAATTCTGAACTTTGTCTAATTTTACTATTTTTTTGCAATTTTTTGTGCAAATCAGTACAGCTCTTGTAATTTTGAACTATGTAGTGTTGTAAAACATTTTGGACAAAAACTCTGTATACGTGTAAATAAATAAATAAATACATAAAATAAACAATTCCACCTACGGCTGTCGGAGGTCTAATTGAGGTTGGAGGCTCCAGTTCTTCCAGCCGTCTGCTGAGTGCGCCGGCTACTTCCCCAGCTACCAGACGCCTGGTGTGCGCCACTATTTATACCTCACAGACCACGTCCCACGGGGCTTCTCTCTATAGTCCTCTTTATTGTTAACACAGATATTGAATATTAGGAAAATCTGAATGATGCATAAATGTAACATCACGATAAAGAAATGGCAGAAATGGCCATGATTTACCCACATCGACCTAATTTAATTCAGTATCTGGCTCTCTGTTGTACGGGCTTGATCCTGCTCCACAACCTCAGATAAACAGGAAAAACTAACAACGACCTCTGTAGTGATCTGACAATATGGAGCGTGAAGCAAAAATTACTGGATGTAAAATGTACAAGCGCTGAAGGAACGTAGCTAACAAGTCATATACAGTATTATAGTGTTTATATATATATATATATAATCAGAGTATTGCAGTATATAGTGATACCTTTTTTATTGGACAAACTTATTCATAATAAAGCTACGAGCTTTTGTGAGATAATGCCTCAAAAAGCGATACTGATACAAATATGAGCTAAAAACAGTAATAGAAGGGGGCGGGTAAATGGAATGTGTGCGAGCTATAAGAGGTATAAGACGTCTTAATGTCTTATACGACACACATTCCCATTACACCTCCCCCTTCTATTACTGTTTGTGTAGGCTACATGCTATGCTGAGATGTATTGCTCTTTATTTTACTCTGCGGTGTTCTTATCTACAACCTGATCTATAGACTTACTGACCTATCAGGACATTATCACAACGCTGGTCCTTCTCTTACTTAACTCTGGCCAATGAATTTTCTTGTTTTTCCATTTTTTTCTCCCCATCTCTATCTGTTTACTGTTTTTAGCTCATTCTTGTATCAGTATCGCCTTATGACTTGATAAAGAGAGGCATTATCTCGAAAGCTCGTCGCTTTATTATGAATTTGTTTGTCCAATAAAAAAGGTATCACTATTCACTGCAATACTCTGATTATTCAAATATATATATAGTCATATAGTATTCCTCAATGAAAGTTACGGTAACTGACTGAGGAAGCCAGGGTTACGCGACGCCAAGATCTGTAACTGATAGCAATTTGGATTAAGTGGTGTAATTGATATCCCTTTGAAGCCTAACTACAAATATTCAGATAATCCATGTCTGTCCCGGGTTAAGACTGCCCATAGATTAGTATAATGACCATGACCCTGTCATGAAACGGCCAGAATGACCAGAATGAGCAATCCTACCCCCAGATCATAGTCGTATCGTAGGCTTTTCTACCCACCATTGCTTTATATTCCCATAAACTTCTGGCATTTTATACAGTCTCAATCACAATAAAACAAGGGTCACTTTGCCTAAACAAACAGATTTGGACAACTTAGCTTTTTATTTTATTTCCCCCATTGTCATTCTGTCAGCCAACCAGGAGCCCTCTGCTAGGCTGGGGTTGGCTCATTAAGCGCTCATCCAACTTAACCTGATTGGGATTGTTCCTTGACTCAAGTATAGGATGGTAGGTAAGGAAGCTTTAGGTTACTCCTTAACTTGTGGCAACCAGTGTGTCTGTGGCCACAATACCAAGTCTCTATGATTGGGTTTAACCCAATCAGCGACACATAATGGCCACATGGCAGGAAGTACAAGGACACGAGAGAGGTAGGGTCTTGCACTAGCCATGAGGAAAAGATTGGGGTCCAGGGAATATTATGGGGAACCATTACTCTGTTCTATATATTTCTGTGCTCTATTCATAACCTTAATTAATGGGGCTCTATAGTAGTAGGTGGGAGATCTAGGACAGTCACCATTTATAAATCACATGCCGAATAGAGGTTAACCGCAGACAAAGGGTCAAAGGGATATCATTTATAAGCATCTGACACAACTTAACCTTTGTCAATGAAACCACTTAAGTTCAACTTTGGTATGTCTCAATTAGTATGCTAGACCACTCACCCAGGGTGTATGTAGCGTGGGCACAAGTTCAGTTTCCTCCAGCGGGTTAAGCTAACCTGGGACGGCGGCTGAGGACTAGTGGACATGGCAAAGGGTGTAGTTAATATCAAAGCAAGGCTTTTTACCCTCTTTCCTCCTCACTAAAGTGAAACATATGTCCCAACATTTTAACAAGGTGAACAGGTACATCAATGGGATTTTACTTCCACCACAGCATTACATACTACCATGAGCATAACATAGAGAACACATCATGATTTTATGAAGTAGATTATAATCTTTTGTTTGAGTCTCTTAAGGAGCTGTAAGAACAGCTCAAGACTGACTTGAATGCGGGATAGTCCTTGTTCTTCACTGACCAGTTGCAATATGTCTAATTCACTCCTACACATACTAGAGGGAAGGGTTGCATACGAGTCCTGGCACATAGCATTGTTACTGATTACCCAACCAAGGTGGGTCAGTCATGGAGTGAGCTAGACTACCTGGTGTATGTCTACCCATGGAAAACTTCCTTCTGAGTCCTGAACTGGCACAATATACCAGTCAAACCCTTAAACACTACCTCTTAATTGTGAACCCGTGGTCCAAGCAGCTATTCAGAATAGTGTCTACCATAATATATTTTGATTGGCCCTAAAATGATAGGTAGGAAGATATGAAAATACCTAAACTTGCGTAATGTTAGTTTGACATATTCATAATTAGATGCCATTATTGTACAGGGTAGTTATGACCCAGAGACAGGGGGCTCAGTACACCCCTAATTCTCCTACTGTAGCTTATAGGATCAATCTGCAGGTTGTAACTTTAAATTCATCCCAGCACCCAGAAATTCAATTCAGGAAATCATTCATGGAGACTCAGAGACATCACAGCGCAGCGTTTCTTAGTGCACACAGCAGACTGGCCAGTTTTATCTTTTTCTTACCAAACAGATTTTACACAGCACAAAAAGATCCAGCTCCCCATACTATCCTCCCCAACATTCCTTGCTCTGATATATCTGATCTGATGTTTTAAACCCCCAGAGATGCAATAAATGCATGGGCATGGTTTTACAATATTCTTGTTCATCTGAACCATTGGGGGTCGGAAACACCTAAGACGGAAGTCAGTGTATCCAGCATGGCTTACAATATACATTTTTTAAACATTATACATTATACATAAAGGGAAAAACACCTGCCACAGTCCTTAGGCCACTTACATGTCCATCAATGTCCATTTGGAGAGCCTTCCTGGGCTACAGACCCAAATAACAGAGCCTGTGAATTCAGGGGGCTGTCAATACAGATTTGGGTCAAACAGGACCCTGCTTGTGGGGTTTAGGGGAGCACCAAAATCAGTCATGACAAGGGGTATAAAGGGTATAGGGGTATAAGAAGGGATACCAGGGAATAATGATGCTCTGTTTGGCACACAAACACATGGTGTGTCTTTATTGAGAATTTTGCTTTTGTATACTGTACGTGAGGGCTCTGGGAACCTGAAGAGACCTAGGGGTAGGATTAGTGACAGTGGTGGGATCCCCTCGCTTGTGCCTACTAATCCTACTTGTGACAATCTGATGACAGTGGTGGGATCCCCTGATCTTGAAAAGGGGTGGCCTGAGCTGACTGCAAATTTGCAGATGCCCATGTCTGTCGTGGGGATTAGAATGTCATTAGATATAACGATCTTAAATACACAGGATGGAGTGGAGTAAACTCTGCCAAGAAAAGGCCAGCATGATCAAACCTATAATAGGTTGTGGAATCCGATTCCCAGAAAAGCAAAGTAGTGTAGGCTCAATAAGACACAACAATACTATGTGTTCCTAAAGGGAGCATAATCTTTATTCAAACTTCAGGTGTTTTATATAGTCTCAAACACATTAACACAATAGGTCACTTTGCCTAAACAAACAGGGTTGCACAAGCTAGGTTTTTTTATTTCCCCATTGACATTCTGTCAGGAAACCAGGAGTCCCTCTGCTGGTCTTGGGCTGGCTCTTTATTATTATTATTATTATTGTTTGTTTGTAATGCACCAATATGTTCCACAGATCTATACAGGGTTAAGTTCCAGGCAAAGACAATTACAATATTAACTAGCTGCAAAGGTGGAGGGCCCTGTCTGTCTGTGAGCTTAGCATCCAGTGTCCATAGAGCTTTCCCCGAAGCACCATGCAAGATTGAAAGCTCGCAAACTTATAATCTAAAGGATCTTTGGGACAGTTTTAACCAATTGGGATTGGTCCTTGACCAAAATATAGGATGCTAGGGAAGTATCCACTGCAGAATTGAGAGAACAGATCAAGGGTCTGGGAATTGAACTGACATGATCCTGGATCAAAGGAGCCATTATACAAGAGTTACCCTGGGTGGATGAGGTTGGTCAGCAGTTGGGTCCACCACATGGAGTGCCCCTATCATCGTGGTAGCACTCCAGCTGGATAATGGGCTGTGATACCATGGTGGAAGTGAATGAACTGATGAGGAAATATTGGGCCAGTGTGGCCACTCTACCTGGAGAACTTACCACCAAGGAGGCACTGTAATTGATGAATCGTATCAGACAGGAATAACAAAGTGAAAGTTATTTGCAGTTGTCCTCTGCTTCTCCCAACTTGTCCCAGAAGGAGTTCGGTGATACCTGAACCTCCCATAGTTGGCCTTTAACAGCTTCAATAATTTTAATGGTACCAGTGGAGGTATTAATGAGTTACTGCAGGACTTTCAGTGTCAATGTGAGCTCCACCACGTTGATCATTCTATTTGGGTCATGATCTTTTATTTCTTTTTGTTGTTGTTTTAGAATACAAACATCAAAATCTTTATACAAATCATTGTCAATATACAATATATTAAACAAATACCCCAACATACAGTGGCTTGAGAATAGTAAATTCAAAAAGAAACCGGCGTAACTTCTACATACAAGAAATCGAGAAAGAATTCAAGCCCAAAACTACTATGGCTAAATTAAATCTATTTCTTCATCCCATATTTTCCATTTGTACTCTTTAATTACAACTAAACCATTCTTTTGAAGGGATTTTACTAAATCTCTCTCTCTTCCAGTGATATATATATATAATCTCTTTCCAACTAGGAACAGACAACTGATTCTATTTTTTAGCAATCAATAGTTTAACAGACATTACAATTTGAATAAAAAATGATTTTATATCCAAGGAAATATCATAAGGGAGGATGTGGATTTCTGGATTAGGGGCACTCCCACCAAACATGATATTGGGAGCCCACTTGTCCTCAGCCTCTCCAACAGAATTTCTTATTGAAATTATTGATAATCTGGGCCATTCTCGAAGGAACCAGATGCCAATGATTAATCGATTTGGAGTACACTTCCCTGGATGAAATATTATTGAATATTCTTTCTGTAAGAGCCATTGCCCCAAACCAGCTCTCCACCGGCCAGCTATTATTAAAGGACTCATCCCACAGTTTAATTTTACAAGTGTTCATTTTATCCATTTCCTCTCTTAGTATATTATAAGAGCTGGAGATTAGATGTTTTTTTACCATCGTAATGAGTTTTTCGAACATAGTTAATGGTCTCATCCTTGGTAAAAAATAAACCGACTCTCTATACTTAAATTTAAGTCTATTGTATTCTAACCAAAATTTTCCGGGCAGATTATATTTCTTATTCAAATCTTGTAAAGATGCCCATGAATTATCAATGAACAGATCTTTCAAATAGTGTATACAGTATTTAGACCATTCTTTAAGGAATGGTAATTTTAAATCCTATTCCAATAGCTAAATTGCTAAGATCGGGCTTGGAAATGGCAAAAGCTTCAGTCTAGGCCTAAAATTGAACCAAAACTTCAAAATCTCTTTAATTAAGTCTGCCCCCTCTAACAATAACTCCTTCCTTAATTCATCTCTGAATACCAAAGTACTCAGCAGTCCTTTAAAAACTAAGTTCCTTTCAGCATTTAGCCATTGAGGCGGATCAGAAGGGTCTGTCCATTTAAACAAGTGAGATAACATAGCTGCATCGTGGTACGTCTGTACCATAGGATAAGCCATTCCTCCTTTATTGAATCTTCTAGAAAGTATTGATTTTGTTATCCTCATTCTTTTTCCTTGGTGTTTGGATCTATCTACAACTGTTTGAAATTGTTCTATTCGAGTTTTAGATAAATAAAATGGAATTGATCTTGATAAGCCAGTTTTGTGGTTGTGACAGCACTGTCTACATGTTCACCTAAGGACTATGAGGAGGTGAAGCAGGTTCTCCTTTATCATCACTGCCGAGACCTATTGATGGCAATTCAGGACCTTATCCAAGACCCCTAGGGATATTTATGTGGAAGGGTGGTGGAAAGGACAGGACATTTGAACTGTAGAAGAAGCAAAGCAGATGATCTTACCGGAGCTATTCTACTCATTGTGCCCAAATGCAAAGGAAGGCAGAAGGTCATTTGCAGACGGGTACAAGGAGTACATAAGGAAACCAGAGGACATTATACTCCAGCAGCTCTTTTCCCCAGAATGGAACACTCTGCTCTTCCATACCTGGGGTCATCTGGGCAGTAACTGAACCCAGCCCATATAACAAGTTTGTGAATGGCCTTGAGATTGATAGAGATGTAATTAAACACTGTGATCCTTGCAATCTACGCCAACATTTTTAAAGCAGTGTAAGGGGAACCAGAGTCCCCTTGCATCCACTATCCATAATAGATACCCAATTACACAGGGTTGAATTTGGCATTGTAGGTCCATTAGACCACCCAAGCTGATTGGGGGAAAATGCATTCACATCATGGTTGACTATGCCAATTGGTATTCTGAAACTGTGGCATTATCGAAAATAACAGCGATCTGGTGGAGCGAGGCAAGGAGTTCCTGAGAATTGAGGCAGCACAAGAAAAGTCCTGGAGGCGGAAGTGAGAGGAGGTGACAAAAGTTGTAGAAAGACGAAGGTCATTAGCAGAACGAAGTGCGTGGGTGGGGGAGTATTTGGAGATGAGAGCAGAGATGTATGGGGGAGCGTTATTGTTGAGGACTTTATAAGTTAGGGTCAAGATTTTAAATGTTATTCTTGAGGCTAAGGGAAGCCAGTGGAGTGATTGACAGAGAGGTGATGCCGACACTGAACGTTGTGTACGGAAAATGAGTCTAGCAGAGGCGTTCATAATGGATTGAAGTGGAGATAGTCGGGTAAGCCAACAAGAAGCGAGTTGCAGTAGTCGAGTCGAGAGATGATGAGCGAGTGTTTTAGGATTTTAGTTGTGTCTTGTGTAAGATAGTGACGAATTCTGGAGATGTTTTTTAGATGGAGAAGACAAGATTTGGTTAGTGATTGTATGTGAGGGATGAAAGACAGAGTGGGGTCCAGTAGAACTCCAAGACAATGGGCTTGGGAGGTGGGGGTGAGGATGTTGTTATTGACAGTAAGAGAGATGTGAGGAATTGAAGCTGTAGGAGAGGGAGGGAAGATTAGGAGTTCAGTTTTAGACATGTTGAGTTTCAGATGGTGGGTGGAGGCAGTTGGAGACGTGTGTTAGAAGAGAGGGGGATAGATCTGGTGCGGAGAGGTAGATTTGGGTGTCATCTGCATAGAGATGATAATGAAGCCCAAAAGAGATTATTAAAGTAAGGATGTGTAGATAAAGGGGTCCTAGGACTGATCCTTGGGATACACCAACAGACACAGGGTGAGAAGAAGGAGATACTGAACAATCGATTTTGTAGGTATGATGAGAGATCAGTGTCTCAAACACAGAGGGAGGAGAGGATATGGAGTAGAAGTGGATGGTCGACGGTGTCAGCAGAGAGATCTAGAAGTAGAATTGAAGAGTGACCTTTTGACTTGGCGATAAGCAGGTCATTGGTGACTTTAGAGAGAGCTGTCTGAGTAGAGTGTTGGGGCTAAAAGCCAGATTGGAAGGTGTCAAGAAGTGAGTTAGAGGAAATAAAGCTGGTAAGGTGATTATAGACGAGCCGCTCCAGCAGTTTGGAAGCCAGGGGAAGCAGAGAGATAGGGCGGTAGTGAGATGCAACGTCAGAGTCAGATGAGGGTATTTTGAGGGTCGGTATAACTAAGGCATGTTTTAGAGAAGATGGAAACATGCCATTATTTAGGGAGAGGTTGAAAATATGTGTGAGAGCCGTGATTAGTGTGGCAGAGAGGGGAGAGATGAGCTGAGTTGGAATAGGGTCCGGAGGTCAGGTAGTGAGGCGAGTGGATGATAGCAGTTTGGAGACGTCATCCTCTGTAGCTGGATCAAAGCAGTTCAAAGTGGCTATGGGGTTGGAGTGTTGGGTGTTGTTGGTTGGTTTAGAGGGTGGAATGTGTAAGCCACTATGAGATAAGAGTTAATTGCGGATGGTTTGAATTTTATAAATAAAATGGTTGGCGAAGTCTTCAGCTGTGAGAGAGGAAGGGATGGGAGGAGGTGGTGGGTGGAGGAGAGTATTGAAAGTGGTAAAGAAATGTTTGGGGTTAGAGGACAGAGTTGTGTGTATTAGTAATGTAAAGTACTGCTGTTTGGCAAGGTTAAGGGCAGAGGAATAGTCATTCAGCAGTGCTGGAGCACCTCTGGATGTATCGTGTTTGTGTAGTGTGCCATGGTTGTGGGTGAGAGCGAGGGCATCTGCGTTTGGTTATGGGGGCCAGAGTGTCAAGGGTGGAAGAGAGAGTAGAGTTGTAGAGTGAGGTGGCAGTGTCAGGGCAGTTGATGTTGGTGATGGGGCTGAAAAAGTGGTTGGATAATAGTGGATAACTGAGCAGGGTCAAGTGCTTGCAGGTTTCTGTTCATGATGGTGGCAGGGGTTGGAGAGGGGTGGTGAGAGGAAGATGTGGTGAGGTTGAAGGTAAGGAAGTGATAGTCAGATAGAGGGAGTGGACAGATGACTGGGTTGGAAGTTGTGCCGAGATTGGTGAAGATAAGGTCAAGAGAATGTCCAGCATGATGAGTAGAAGAATCTGTTAGTTGTGAGAGGCCAATGGTAGAGGTGAGTGAGAGCAGTTTGGCTTCTGGGGAGGTGGGGGTGTCAATGGGAATGTTAAAATCTTCAAGTACCAGTGAAAGAACATTGGAGGTGAGAAAGTGAGGGAGCCAGGCAGAAAAGTGATCAAGAAATTGAGAGGGAGTACCTGGGGGGTGATAGATCACAACTACACGTAGAGAGATAGGTGAGAAGAGGCAGATTGTATGAACTTCAAAGGATGAGAATTGGAGGGATGGGTCAGGGGTTATGAGGTCAAATGTACAGCAAGTGTAAAGCAATACGCCCACACCACCACCTTGTTTGTTCCCAGGTCTAGGTGTGTGGCTGAGGAGAAAACCACCGTGAGAGAGCGCTGCAGGGGAGGCAGTGTCTGAGGATGAGCGCCAGGTTTCAGTGAGAGCCAGTAGATTGAGGGAGTTTGTAGTGAATAAGTCGTGAGTGAAAGTGAGTTTATTAGATTGTGCGTTCCAGAGGGCGCAGGAGAAAGGAAGAGTAGAAGGTTTGTGACGTGATGGATATCAGATTCTGGGTGTTACGGCCTGCTTGGCCTTGAACCAGAGCGTGGCTGACAGCAAGTGGAGATGAGTGAGGGGCCTGGGTTAGGGGAGATATCTCCCGCAGCCAGGAGAAGGAGGTGTGAAAGGGAGAGAAGATGGGACTGGGACTAAGTGCTGTTTCTGCTTGTGAGTGTTAGGGAGGGGATGCCATTGTGACTGGAGGAGGGAGAGGAGCTCATGGGAGCAGAGAAGTGGAGAGGAGAGCAAGGTAGGTGAGATGGTGACTGGAGGAGGGAGAGGAGCTCATAGGAGCAGAGAAGAGCAGGGAAGATGAGATGGTAATATTGTTGGGGACGTGATATGGAGAGACTGCAAAGGAGAGTCTGAGAGAGAGGCAGAAGGTTATAAGAAAGAGGAAAGAATGAGAGAGCATTGTGACCATGGGTGAGATTAGGAAAAATAGGTTAGAAGAATGTGGGGGTAGAATTATTATCCTAAGATATGGTAGAAGTAGTAATATAGATTCAGGATCAGGGAGAGGAGTGTGATAAGGTTTATCAGAATGGCTGAGGTAGGTGAGGAGCTAAGAGACTAATGACAATATATATATATCAGGTGGTGATGACTGAGCAGGTGCAAGACATATGGGTGTCTTTAAATTAAGAGAATGCACGGGCGGGAGGGGAGAGAGAGCAGTTGCAAGTTGCAAAACCAGGGAAGGGAATTGCTATGATCCAAGATGGTGGCTGTTTGATAGTAGGTGCAATTTGCAAAGTACAGGGAAGGTAAATGTAAAGATCTGTAATGGTGGATGTTGCTGGAATGAGAGAAACAGATGAGACCAGAACCAGTGAATATGAGCAGAACAAATTTATAAGGAACAACTGAAAGGTGTGAGTGGGAGGGGTATGAGAGGTGGGATGCAAACACAGAATAGTACAATACAAAGATGTCTGGGCCTAGCATGGAGGGTTTATATGGGGCTAGTGAGGATGTCTGGGCCTATCATGGAGGGTGGAGATGGGGCTAGTGAGGATGTCTGGGCCTATCATGCAGGGTGGAGATGGGGCTAGTGAGGATGTCTGGGCCTAGTATGGAGGGTGGAGATGCAGCTGGTGATGATGTCTGGGTCTTGCATGGAGGGTGGAGGTGGGGCTAGTGAGGATGTCTGGGCCTAGCATGGAGGGTGGAGGTGGGTCTAGTGAGGATGTCTGGACCTAGTATGGAGGGTTGAGATGGGGCTTGTGAAGATGTTTGGGCCTAGCATGGAAGGTGGGGGTGAGGCTAGTGAGGATGTCTGGACCTAGCATGGAGGGTGGAGATGGGGCTAGTGAGGATGTCTGGGCCTAGCATGGAGGGTTGAGATGGGGCTAGTGAAGATGTTTGGGCCTAGCATGGAGGGTGGAGATGCAGCTAGTGAGGATGTCTGGCCCTAGCATGGAGGGTGGGGGTGGGGCTAGTGAGGATGTCTGGGCCTAGCATGGAGGGTTGAGATGGGGCTAGTGAAGATGTTTGGGCCTAGCATGGAGGGTGGAGATGCAGCTAGTGAGGATGTCTGGGCCTAGCATGGAAGGTGGGGGTGAGGCTAGTGAGGATGTCTGGACCTAGCATGGAGGGTGGAGATGGGGCTAGTGAGGATATCTGGGCCTAGCATGGAGGGTTGAGATGGGGCTAGTGAAGATGTTTGGGCCTAGCATGGAGGGTGGAGATACAGCTAGTGAGGATGTCTGGGCCTAGCATGGAGGGTGGGGGTGGGGCTAGTGAGGATGTCTGGACCTAGCATGGAGGGAGGGTGGAGATGCAGCTAGGGAGGATATCTGGGCCTAGCATGGAAGGTGGAGATGGGGCTAGTGAGTATGTCCATGGAGGTAGCTGGGTTACAGTTACAAGGGGAAGCAGAGGGAACAAGACGAGGAGGCGGGCTGGTTCTGAGTTGGCAAAAACCAACAGATTTGTCAGATTGAGTGAAACTGTTGGGGCTGTCCATTCAGGAATGGCAATGCCAGATAGAGCTGTTCCCGGTAGCACGACTTTAGCGCGCATGCCAAATGAGCGCCGACAAATGCCCGCTGACACATACGAGTACAGAAAAAAGCACACCCGTCAATAGCGCACCCGGCAGCTGCGTGCAGGGCCTCAGGTAAGGTGGCCTTAGGTTGACAGGCTTTAGGGTTAGGGGTCTAAGGGTTAGGGTTACGCTAGGGGTTCTAAGGGTTAGGATAAGGCTGCGGGGTGTAAGGGTTAAGGTTAGGCTAGGGGGTGTAAGGGTTAGGGTTAGGCTAGGGGGTGTAAGGGTTAGGGTAAGGCTGCAAGGTGTAGGGGTTAGGGTTAGGCTAGGGGTGTAAGGGTAGAGGGAAATGTTGTAAGGGTAGAGGGAAATCTGTGAAATGTTTTCCCTCAATTTCTCTATTTTAAATACATTTTGCTTTGAATGTTCCAGTATACTTGCCCCTAGACATGTATATGTTAGCCTGTGCATATTTCATTATACTACTCGCCCTGTGTATATCTCTCTAGGCTGCTAGTATGTGTTATGTTTATTTTCAGCACTTCATCTAATCATCTCTTTGTATGTCTATCATTGCTCCTAGCCCTGTGAATGTCTATCTGTGCTCCTATTACTGCAATGTCTGTACTCCTGGCACTGTGTATACCAGTCCTGGCACTGTACGTGTCTATTTGCGCATCTATATGAGCATGCCTGTCCTGGCACTGTATGTGTCTATTTGCGCATCTACATGAGCATGCCTGTCTGTGATCCCAACCCACTGTTTGTGTATGTGAATGTCTAGTTTTGTTGTTTCTATGTATGTCTATCTGTGCTGCTATTCCTATGTATGTCAATGTTCATGGCCCTGTGTATGCCTATATGTGGTAATGGCACTGTATGGCCGGCGCGGACGCAACCCCAGGCAAGCCGGGTCTGATGCAGCGCAGCGTGACCCAGCGGAGCCAGGATGCTGCTGATTGGTAGGTGGTTGGAGGAGGGACTTCCGCCCGTTTTGCGGGCTTCCTCTTCACTCTGCGTCAGCCATTGCTCAGATTCCCACCCTCCCACCCTTAATTGGAAGTTAGTTTAAAAAAAATAAAACAATAAAAAGAAGTATTATTTATATTTATAAGTTTGGGAATTCAGGGGTTAAGATTACCTTATAGGAGTCTATGGGTTAATAGCATAGCAAAATGTTATTAAAATGTGTGTTAGTGGTAATGGCGGGAGTTGAGTTGCCTGGCCCACTGGCTTAAGTGGGCGTGTTTAGAAAAAGCATTGGGGGGCTCTGGGTGCGGGGGCAGAGCGTGAGGTTACTGACCTGGCCGGGCTCCTCCTCCGGGATGTTAATTAAGAACTTGTGTAATAACGTTATTTATGTTAATTTATGGTTATATAAAATTGGTTGCTTTAATAAAGCTGTGGCCCGTATTTCTCACAAAAGTCACGTTAGTTAGTCATGGTCCTGTGCATATTTCTCTTTGCTCCATGCCCTATGTGTGTCTATCTGTTCTCACATTTTTGATAAGGCTTCCCTGATTTTAGAGTTCCCATATGCATTTGTCGCCAACGTTACAACTACGCGCTACTGTTGGCACGCTGCTGTCAGCGCTCTGCTGACGCCGTGCTGTTGTTGTTGCGCATTTGGCATGTGCGCTAAAGTCGGGTGCCGCTGTTCCCTCTAACAACCTGGAGAACAGCTCTACTGGAGGAGAGGGAGGGCAGATTAGGCAGAGAAACAGACAGGTTTTGGTGGTAGGGGACTCTATTATTAGGAAGGTAGACAGGGTGATTTGTCACCCAGATCCCAGCAATCGAACAGTTTGCTGTTTACCGGGTGCTCGAGTTCGTCATGTTGTGGATCGGGTAGATAAATTATTAGGGGGGGCTGGAAATGAACCGGCGGTCTTGGTACATATTGGTACCAATGACGAAGTTAGTGGAAGATGGAGTGTCCTAAAGAATGATTTTAGAGAACTAGGTAATAAGCTGAAGGCAAGGACCTCAAAGGTAATATTTTCTGAGATACTACCTGTGCCACGTGCTAGCCCAGGGAGGCAGAAGGAGCTTAGGGAGGTTAATGCGTGGCTAAAAAAGTGGTGCACTAAGGAGGGGTTTGGGTTTTTAGAGCACTGGGCTGACTTCTCACTTCGATAAAATCTCTATAGCAGGGATGGATTGAACCTTAATGATGAGGGAGCGTGTGTGCTAGGGATAGGATGTTAGAAAGGCTGGGAGGGGCTAGATAGAAGTAATGGGTTAGAAAGTGTAGAGGGGGTAAGGAACGCATTAACTAGTCATGTGGGAGGACATGGGGAGGGGTAGTATAGTCAATAGGGAGGTATTACTAAGTAACTCAAGTACAGTGGGCTTTGGGAAACAGTGATGACAACACAGTCTCATTTGAGATTGAATTTAAAAAACAACATTTTAAGGGGCCAACAAAAACTCTTAATTTTAAAAGGGTAGATTTTAACGGTCTAAGGGCAGCGATACAAAGTATAGACTAGGCCAGAGGCATGATGGGTAAAAATACTGACCATAAATGGACAACGTTCAAAGACTTATATACATACACATCGGCATATACCGTGTGGGAATAAAAGTAAAGGAGTAAATCCCATCCAATGTGGCTTACAATGATTTAGAGATCAAGATACGGAGTAAGAAACAGGCATTTATATTATACAGACAAGAGGGGACAGAGACTGCTTTAGGGGAATACAAGGAAATCAACAAGGCAGCAAAAGGACTATTAGACTGGCTAACATGGAAAATGACAAGTTATATGTAAAGGAGAGTAAGACTAACCCTAAACATGTGTATAAATATATTAATGGGAAAAAGGCCAGGAAGGAAGCTATAGGAACATTCCAATGTGACACAGTCTGATAATTAGTAGCATGGAAAAGGCAGATGAGCTAAATAGGTTCTTTTCTTCAGTATACACAAGGGAGGTACCAGTGGTTGGAAAAAATAAATGGTAATAAGGCTCCAGGTTTTGATGGAATACATCCAATTTTACAGAGGGAACTGGGCTCTATAATAGCCAACCCATTATATCTAATCTATCAACATTCACTCAACACTGGGTCTCTACCAGATGATATCTATATTTAAGAAGGGAGCAAGAGCAAATGCGGAGAATTATAGACAGTGATCCTCACTTCTGTAGTGCAAAGGCTTTTTAAAAGGGATTATAATGGATAATATACAATAAGATGTCTATTTGAACATATTATAAGTAGGAGTCAACATGGATTTATGAGAGATAGGTCATGTAAAACAAATCAAATTAGTTTCTATGAGGCGGTTAGTAGGAACCTGGATCAAGGCAACTTAGTGGATGTAGTCTTTTTGGATTTTTCAAATGCTTTTGATACAGTGCCACATGGAAGACTATTGTGCAAACTAAGGGATACAAGAATTGCAGTAAAATTCCCTTTTGAAACGATTCGCAAAGCTTCACTTGTTTTTTTTTTCTGTTTGCCTTCCTCTTGATCAATTAATATCTAACCCCCCATATTGCAAATCAGAGGAGATCTTAAAAGGTTGAACTTGATGGACTAAAAGTATTTTTTTTAACCTGAATTACTATGTAACTATTTAACTATGTAGCAGCAGAAGGTAGTTTATGAAGTGACGCGGAATGGGCTTGATGGTAGAACTGATTTACTACTACCCATATTAAAGTGATTCCTCTGGATGGTGGCCATCGGTAATAAGTGGTAATCCATAAATCAATGAATGAGCTGGAACGGTTGGAGCAACCCAAATGGAAGAGACTTAGAGGTCTTATATTTGGCACATGAGTTACAAGCTACTACAAAGTTCTTGACGGCACACCGACTTCAGTGCAAAGCAGACTTCCGCAAAGTCATGTTCATGCTGCCAAATGCTCGCACCCATCCCAGCGCACACTCACCCTTCTTCTCCAGCTCTCCAACTCTTCTCCCAGTGTGCCAGTAGGGTGGCACGACTAATCACCCTCTCACCCCCCCAGTATTCACCTGCATCTCTCAGCCTGCATCTGCCATCAGCAACTGCCATCAGCCAGCCTGCATTTCACATCTAACCCAGGAAATATATAATTTAAAGTGACAGTTACTTACAGACTAGGGTAAGCTGATTTCTATTTAAATAACTGTCAATTCAAATTATATATTTCCTGGGTTAGATATGGAATGCAGGCTGGCTGATGACAGATGCTGATGGCAGATGCTGATGGCAGATGCAGGCTGGGTGATGCAGGTGAATACTGGGGGGGGGGGCGAAATAATCGTGCCACCCTTCTGGGACATGGGGAGATGAGTTGGAGAGCTGGAGAAGAAAGGTGAGTGCGCCCTGTTGTGGACGCGCTAATATCTCAGGCATTTTTTGGCGTGTGCTTCGCCCAAAAGTTGTGCCACCGTTCTTGACATGAGTAAAAACTTTAGGCCACCAAAAATAATGGGCTAAAAGGTTTACATTTGTGAGGCCACCAGGATGACCAGACCACCAGGAAGGGTGAGTTGGTTCTAAGACCTCTTTACAATATAACAGAGGTTATTGTTATCTGGGAGGTAAAGCATTTACGACTGAGCAGCAGAGTGGAGCAGGGGCACATTAATGAAGAATAAATACTCTACTTGTGTGCTTAAACGTTCCCGGGTGTGTGTGTGTGTATATATATGTATATATGTGCATATGTGTGTATGTGTATGTGTATGTACATGTATGTGTGTATATATATATATATATATATATATATGTACATATATATGTGTATATATATGTGTGTGTATGTGTGTATATATGTATGTGCGGGCATGTTTGTGTGTACACACATTTGCATATTTATGTTATTTTACTAACATCAGGGCAGGTATTTTTATTCGCTTAACAATATGGGTGTTGCTTTTATTTTTTATATTTCATACCTTTATATTTTATGCCTCACAAGGGAATATTTTTCTATATCGGTTTTCCCACCCCTGTATATATTTTATGCATAGACATTTATACTTTTTACTTTATATGTATCTATAAATGCATTTTTTCCGTCAAATGTAGCCATAGTCGGATTACCGCAGTACAAAGCAATTATGCCCAATCACGTCAATATACCCCTGTAGGATGATTTCATACATCCTTCCTCTAGACATACTGAAGTACTTCACCATTCTTCAAGGGCCATAATTTATTAGTACAAATGTATATAATCCTGTACCCACCACCGATCCATCCCTATCCAATATATTGTACTGTTACAAATGTATTGTTTTTTTATAAATTTGTACACTAAGGACCATGTATACTTATGCATACTCCTATCAATCTCCTCCTGTAGGAATTTATTTGTCACTGAGGAAGCTGCAGATCACAGCAGCGAAACGCATCTGCCACTTGTTTTACTATCTATTGATTTTACGATTTTTATCACTGGATTTCTGTACCAGAATCAAACCGGAATTTTTACCAAATAAATATATTTTTATCCATGAAAATGGTCTGAAGTACTTATGCTTTGGGGAACCCCGACACGCACACTCGAAAAGTACACAGCATCAGACTAAATAATATCACCGCCCCACATGGACTCAAGTACCATGGAGTAACACCAACATATACGGCATATACTTAAACAGAGAACATCAGCCGGAAACTTTGTGTTAAATACACTTATGATTGTGCGCTTTACAGACATTCCCGCAACAAAACTCTTTTACACATTAATGAAGAAATCCAGTAAGAGGCAATATGTATCTTGGATAGGAGGACTACTGACAGGTTTATGAGCCAGAGAAAGAGTATCCTCTTTCCAGTTCTTAAAACCAGGCTGTAGAGTATTTCATTGTTTGGGAAGGAGACTTGCTGAGATAATCTGCTTTGGGAAGGGTACTTAGGGATGGGATTTGCTTTGTTGAGGGAATGTTTTTTGGGAAGGGTCTTCAGGGGGAACTGCTTTTGGAGAGGGTCTTGGAGAGAGCATCTGCTTTGGGAAGGGACAGGGTTAACACCTGGCAGGCCTAAATCCCACATCCCCCCACTCAGAATCACTGTGAGCCATAAAGAAGCTTAAACTCTACTGCATAAGTTGTATCTGCCTCCAAACCTCTGGCTCAAGGCCTTACTGCAAGTCTATGACAATTCTGCAGACTAATGACCCTATGTTGATTAATATGATATTGTATGCAAGACAAGGGAACCACATACTTGTCAAACCAGACTTCCAAAGCCTTTACCTATCTCCAGCATCCCTAGTTTGCCATGCTGATGGACTTTGTTGGGGATATCCCTCCTTCTCATCAACATGCTACCATTACGGTTGTAATCCACTAGCATGGCAAATTTCTTGATGTTCCTTAAATTAACTACAGCTCTACATGCTGGCATGCTTATTATCCTTCAAGTTCACTGAATGATCATCAGGCATAGAGCAGGAAAAGTGGCATAGTCAATTTCTCGATTGTCTGCCTGCTTCTGAGCAATATTAATCTTTTCTCTAATGAGATCCCACATTTTCAGCTCCGTGAAGCACAGAATAGAAAATAAATATTGGCCCAGCAGAAACCTTTCAGGCTCTTTAGGAACCGCATAGTCAAATATGGAAGTCCTAAGAACGAGCATAGTCTGACAAGAGTAGGATTTTACTTAAAAATGCTTTTATGCTCATGTTTTAGATCTGACTATATCCCCTGATTTCGTGCTTTGCATGTGCCTGTAATTCACCTCATCCTTAATATACACTGTGACAATCCACAGTAGTGATCATTGTAGAGTATTTCATCCAAAGGGCTACAGAACTAAGGGTTTCAAAGAATGACATAATGATGCCATGTGTGCGGCAAGACACTTGCGCCACTGATATGTTGTCTCTTCTGTTTTTCTAGATTTGACCTTGGACGTTAAGTCAACTATTCTTTTGATGCCCCAAAGCCACGTCCTTCACATTGTTTAATGAATTCTCCTGTCTGACATGAATGCTAACTGTCACACCCATGGGAACCCACTGGACTTTGGGCTCTAATAACTCCACTTATCCCTTTTTCCTCATGGAGATCACCCCAATTGAATACTGCTTAGAATATCATGGGAGTTGTTTTGTTGTTGTTGGGGCCTGTGGGTGGGCACTGGTTAAAGTGTCACAACTGGTCCCTTTCTTCAAAGACATTGCCCCTCCACCTGGATACAGGGGCTGGTATTGCCCTGTTGGCATGAGATGGTTAATATTGCCTGTGGTAAGATATATGACTTATATATGAAATAATAAGTATGAGAATCCCCATATCATATTCGGAATATATTAAGGTACAAATGCTCGTTGAATAGGGTCAGAGTTACATAGTAATTGAGGTTGAAAAAATAATTTTAGTCCATGAAGTTCAACCTTTTAAGATCTCCTCTGATCTGCAATATGCAGATTAGTTGTTAATTGATCCAGTCTCAAGTCTCCACTTCTGTCCTGTGGGTCTTTATCCAGTTCAGGAACCAGAAACCTAATAGGTTGCTCAGGTCGGTCATTAAGAACCCCACAGGGGACAAACATAATTGCCAGACTCCTATGTTACTGGAGTGACTTTCCATTAGAAATCTACCCTCAACCTTGTGTGGACGTTGTCCCATTCATTACAGTTACACCCCAACCTTTGTATGTCCAGATGTTTCCTGTATATTTTCTCAAGGCACATTTAGGAACAGATATGTACCCACTCCTCTGCTACCAAATCTGCTGCTCATGGATGGGTATCCTAAATATGAGGTGAAGAGAATATTAGACTCATGTAGATCTAGGAATGCCTGGAATTACATTGGAAGCAGTACAGTTGCAAAGCAAGGCTGATTTTTATGAAATATGTACAGACTCCTACCCTAGGAAGGGCATCCCAAACTTGTATCCCTCTCAAGACAGATTTGTTACATTTGCAGTTATTCCTGATAGGCGATAGTGAAAAAGCCAGTGCATCTATCCACGTCATCTTTGTGCACCATGCTCTAAACCCATGTTGCATCATTGAAGGTCATTTTTAATGTCTTGTGCATCATATTGGTGTGGTTAATTGCCCAGATTGGTGCAGTTCTGGCCCAGAACTGTGCAATTCACAGTCCATATTGGTGCAGTTCATTGTCCACATTGGTGTAGTTCATTGTCCAGATTGGTGCAATTCATTATCCACGTTGGTGCAGTTAATTGGCCAGATTGGTGCAGTTCATTGGCCATATTGGTGCGGTTCATTGTCCAGATTGGTGCGGTTCATTGTCCAGATTGGTGCGGTTCATTGTCCAGATTGGTGCGGTTCATTGTCCAGATTGGTGCGGTTCATTGTCCAGATTGGCGCAGTTCATTGCCCAGATTGGTGCGGTTCATTGCCCAGATTGGTGCGGTTCATTGCTCAGATTGGTGTAATTCAACATCCATATTGGTGCAGTTCATTGTCCAGATTTGTGTAATTCACCATCCATATTGGTGCAGTTCATTGCCCAGATTGGTGCGGTTCATTGCCCAGATTGCTGTAATTCAACATCCATATTGGTGCAGTTCATTGTCCAGATTTGTGTAATTCACCATCCATATTGGTGCAGTTCATTGCCCAGATTGGTGCGGTTCATTGCCCAGATTGCTGTAATTCAACATCCATATTGGTGCAGTTCATTGTCCAGATTTGTGTAATTCACCATCCATATTGGTGCAGTTCATTGTCCAGATTGGTGAGGTTCATTGGCCATATTGGTGCAGCTCATTGTCAGTACATCATCAGTGGTAGTTGCAAGTGAAGGCAGCAAAGTTGAAGCTATCAATGCCACTAATTTGCCTCCAGCCCCAACCTTCAACCTGAACCCTGACCTTGAATCTGATACTGATAACTTTGCTGTTGTTGTCTAGCCATTCAGTTGCTTATAACTCTCTATGACCATTAAGGTTTTCTTGGCAATGTTTTCTTGGTTCCTTCTCCAGTCGACCACGATTTGTCTGACCTATTTCGCTCTGACCTGACAATTTTGCGTGACCATACATGGTGTAGCTCACAGCTTCATTGAGGTAGACAAGCTCCCTCATCGCAACAAGGTAGAGATTCAGAAGGGGCCAACCTGACTTGACCGATGCAATTGCTGGACTAGACCTATGCACATTTCTAAATCACAGCGGATATTTACACATGTTTTGTGGCTCTGGTTTCCTTTCCATGTCCACGTCCATCATTATATTCATGTCATTTCTGTCTATAACTGTTTAGTTTGAGTTTATTTATTAATCCAAATGTATTATAATGTTTTTCTGCCTTGTTGTGTTCCATTTTGCTAATAAGACCTTGATTAACCTGAATGAAAACTCATTTCCTTGGGGAAGGCCATTTTTACACTGGCATGGGGCCAATTATGTGGAGTTTCTTATCAATTTGGTAATCATGTTATTAAGCAAAAGCTTCAATTCTCCAGGTCCATTACCAACATCCCTGGTGTAATCTGCTTATTGTGTCTGATGCAATGTCTTACAGCAAGTTACACTTTGACAAATTTGTATAAACGATTTGTCTTATTGCAAGAGGACATCAGGCAAATAATCTGGCATTGGTTCTGGTAAACCTATAGCCTTCCTTGCCACCTTTGTGAAAGGGTTAAATAATAATAAAAATGAATCACTCTGCCTATTGCATCTACCCTATGATTTTACAACTATTACAATAAAAGTATTACCAATAAAATAAAAAACAGAAATAATGAAAATAAACAACATATTTTATAAAAACATTACACCTATGGTGAAAGGGGTACAATTATAGATTACCCTCACTTGGATGATACTTCAGTCAATCTTCAGCAGTGAATAAATAGCACATCCTTGTTGCTTGAAGAAATGTGTAATCTTCTTTCCTGCTTGAAGACCCCTGATCCCAATGCGAGTCACCTCTTAAAATATCCCACTGTTGTATAAAACAAATTAACTAAGGGTCCATAAGGGTCCCATGGTCATAGTTAGGGACCCCAAGGTATAGGGTTAATGTATGTTTCATGGAGGCCCATGGGGACCTTATATACAGTCATTATATTATTATTATTATTCTTATTATTATTACTAGCGAATTGCCCGTAAAAAAATGACGGCAATGGAAATGTAAGGTAGCTAATGTTGTTTTGTGTCTACTACTGAAATATATAATGCAATTAATAAATTAATATACTTTACCTAATTTGAAGCATTGTGTTGAAGAGAAACCGTTAGCGTGGTTGTGTACTTCCGCATTAGCGTAAATTGGCGGGTAATGTGTGGTATGCATCTTAGCGGATTATCGGTAGTTCGTTTGTGTTGTTTTGCGAGTTTCTTGTGGTGTTTTGCGTGGTTAGAGTGCTGTAGCCTCGTTTTCGTTTTTTTTTCGGCCGCCATTTTTTCTGTCGCTTAGAGAATTTTTTAGTGTCTAAACTCTTTTATTTTTGAGTTAAATGAAAGTGTAAGCTTTTTTTTTGAGGTCCTGGATGTTTCCTCTTGCTGTAGGTAAGCTTTTTATGTATGTGCTGTGTGTATTTATTGTGGGTTTTTTTTCTGCCAGCAACTGAGGCCCTCGCCCGCGGCCCTCGAAGGCGCTCCATGCCAGCAACTGAGGCTCTTGGCTGCGCAAGCCCACAAGCGTGAGCAACGGCCCGTACGCTCACAACTATATATGTGATTATTATTATCATACTAGCGACTTGCCCTTCAAAAAATGACGGTCAATAACATTTTAAAGCTGGAAATGCTGTTTGTGACACTCTTAACCTTTTTGTTATCTACAAAGAAGTACAAAAATGTATAATAAAGTTTTAATTTTTTTAACAATGAACTGTTAAACCATATTAAACTTTTTAATTGTCATGTATGCAGTAATAATATAAAAATACATGACATTTGTATGAATACATATTGTGAACCATTACATGAAGGTTTCTAAGATGCAACTTCTATTGGAAACAGTGGTGAATGAATTATTTTTATCGTCAAATAGGTCAACTTTGTATAAATGAGTATTTTAAACCTTTACAGAATGCTTCTTAACATGCAACTTGTAGTTTAACTCCTGGTAAAGCACATAGGTATTGAATCCAGAGGAAGGCAAACAGTACCCCCCCCATTGCAACTTAGCCAATTGTATCAAAGGGGGGGGGGGGTAATTCCTTCCTGACCCCAGTAACTGGCGATCGGATTACTCCCTGGATGAATCCTGTCTATTTAATTATACGTTTAAATTTGTAACAAATGATTATGCTGCTACTGACCTAAATCCTTACTAACATTCAATAAATCAACTTTTCAAAACTTGTAAAATACAATGTTAACAATGCAAACATTGACATAAAGTAATAACATTTAAAAGGAAATTAGTTAAAAATACAGTGATCTTGAATATTGAATCCAGAGGAAGGCAAACCAAAAAAAAACAAACAGTAAAACTTGGTCAATTGTTTCAAAATGGGCAAAAAAAAATTCCTTCCTGACTCCATTAACTGGCGATTGGATTACTTCCTGGATCAATACTCTTTATATCATGAAACATTAAAATTTTGCTACAAATAATGAGCCCGCTACTAACATTAAACTTTAATTACATAGAATAAAACAACTTTTCAGTCCTTTGAAAACAGAATTTTAACATTACAAACATGAACTTAATATATTAAAATGGAAACAGTAAAGGTAAGAAAATGCAAGCTAACTGTTTTGTGGGGCCAATCCTGGCGAACGTCACTTCCAAGACATTCCATTTTTTTTTTGTTTTGTCTGTCAAAGTGGTGACCAGTTACCGTCATACCTGGGATATCCCCACAGCCCAACAAACCTGAAATAACGACATGACACCAATCTGGGTATAAAAACTGGCCACAGCTTCTTTATTAGACTTAACAGGTAAACCAAAACCAAATTTTAATTAACCAATATACCAACTAGTGCTTGCCCGCCCTACTTAGCCTAATACCCCTCAGGGGACCCCGTGCCCCTAGAGGCTCCTCCTCCTTCACCAACGTAGGAGGGCAAGCACTACCGCCCCCTGCTGTGACATATAAAACACGTACCATATGTCTTACAAAACTTTTATGCATGTTTTTTTTTTATAACATTCCGAAATAGCGAAACAAGAGGGAGGGAGGGTGGGAACTAACCTACAGCTCCAGCTTAGGCTCAATGTGTGCTCACTGCCACACACATCTCTTTAAGAAACCTCTGCTGAAACCCCTCCTCTCTCCCCTCTCTACCAATCAGAAACCACTCCTATCCTTTGCTTCCTTCTCTGGTCACCACCCACTCCCCTTTCACTTCGCTCTGCCGTGGGTTCATTGACCAGTTACCGTCATACCTGGGATATCCCCACAGCCCAACAAACCTGAAATAACGACATGACACCAATCTGGGTATAAAAACTGGCCACAGCTTCTTTATTAGACTTAACAGGTAAACCAAAACCAAATTTTAATTAACCAATATACCAACTAGTGCTTGCCCGCCCTACTTAGCCTAATACCACTCAGGGGACCCCGTGCCCCTAGAGTCTCCTCCTCCTTCACCAACGTAGGAGGGCAAGCACTACCGCCCCCTGCTGTGACATATAAAACACGTACCATATGTCTTACAAAACTTTTATGCATGTTTTTTTTTTTATAACATTCCGAAATAGCGAAACAAGAGGGAGGGAGGGTGGGAACTAACCTACAGCTCCAGCTTAGGCTCAATGTGTGCTCACTGCCACACACATCTCTTTAAGAAACCTCTGCTGAAACCCCTCCTCTCTCCCCTCTCTACCAATCAGAAACCACTCCTATCCTTTGCTTCCTTCTCTGGTCACCACCCACTCCCCTTTCACTTCGCTCTGCCGTGGGTTCATTGACCAGTTACCGTCATACCTGGGATATCCCCACAGCCCAACAAACCTGAAATAACTACATGACACCAATCTGGGTATAAAAACTGGCCACAGCTTCTTTATTAGACTTAACAGGTAAACCAAAACCAAATTTTAATTAACCAATATACCAACTAGTGCTTGCCCGCCCTACTTAGCCTAATACCCCTCAGGGGACCCCGTGCCCCTAGAGGCTCCTCCTCCTTCACCAACGTAGGAGGGCAAGCACTACCGCCACAAACGCACGTCACGTGCGTTCCGCCACCGAAGCTATGGCCCTTGCAATGCTGTCCTTAATTGCATAAATAAACAAATTTAACCCAATTGGATTTAAGTGCACCCCATCTTTCATAAAATATCCCATAACGTCAACTATCTCAAAGTCAACGTGCCTTATGGAGATCCCTCCATGCCTCCTAATGAAACTCGACATTGCCTTGTTGACTCGCTTCCTACACCTGTCCATCGTTGCCCCATCCATGGGAGCCCTCCACTTCCTACGCTGTATCATTTCTGACCATACTATCACCAAACCCGGGAAGAGAGCCAACAAGCGCTCTACATCCCGCTTCATTATCCTGATCAACTCCTTGATTGGCATGTTGCCTAAGTCATTTCCCCCAGCGTGAACAAACAACACCTCGGGCCCCTCAAACATTCTGGCATACCCCGCTATATGCTCCACCAGCTTGTGCCACTTAAGCCCTCTAACCCCCAACCACCGGAGTGACACCCGATCTGAAGGGAATCCCAGCTGCAAACCTCCATCCTTGATCCCAGCCTCCTTCCTGGTCCAGTAAATATACGAGTGACCCGTGAGCCACCACTGCCAGGTGGAACCTGTCATAAAGAAAGCCTTAATTACCAGTCACTAACTCTGGCCGAATATATGACCTGAAGCTATTAGATCCCCATCTACCAATTCTCTTAACCCAGTCATCCCCCATACCTGACCCCGCTGCCTCAGTTGCTGCCCCTATCCTAAACGAATGCGACCCAAACTGAGATGGTGTTAGCCCAATTCTACCCAATGTTAACTTGAGAACGGAAATGAACTGGAACTGAGATAAAGGACTCCCATCTTCGTGCATTAGGAAGGAACCCTGCTTCTTACCTCTAACTACCCTGAAACTAGCTACTAATTTACAAGGGCAGACTGCGAATGAAATAGGATGCAAATAAATGGCAGACCCCTTACCATAAATGTCGGTCTTCGACCGCCTAACCCATATAGCCAGTGAATGACCCAAATCTTCTACATCCTGATCCTGAAGACCTCCCATAACTGTCTTGTTCCGGCTTACCAGTTCGCTAATCTGAAACGCCCCAAAGAAAACGAGCGAAAAGGCCGTCTGAAACAATAGCGCCTCGTACTCAGATTTGCAAATTCCACCTAGCTCGCCATATAAGGATTGCAAAACTGCAAATGATATAGGCCTCCTCACATCCTTTCATTTGGTCCCCCGTCTCATTCCCTTTAAAGCCTGCCTCACACAGAAATTTTTTGTGACATCTGGCCTCCCCTGCAGCTTCAACATGAAGGCCGGGGCTGTTATCTTCCTACCTACCACGGACGGGGATATTTCCCGCTCCTGGCACTGCAGCATGAACGCGATGAGGGTACTCAGATAATTTACCTCACCGCCACTTTTTCTGGCTAATTCTTCCCCAAAAGCTTCCCACTCCAGCCACACTTTCTTATAACCCCTCCATGTGGTTGGTGCCAGCGAATTCTTTATCATCCCCCCTAGCTCCACGCTCCCATGTTCCATAAGTGGCGTGGTAACAGGATTCCTGTCTCGGACGCCGCTGGAGCCACCTGCCGGAAACGATCCCACTGTGACCGGGACAACGCATCTGCTATCACATTTTGAACCCCAGGTACATGCTTAGCCCTAAAGTTAATGTTACACTGCATGCACCTAAGAACCAACAGTCTGATCAATCTTATCACTGGCAAAGAGGAAGCCGACAGTGAATTGACCGCCTGAACCACCCCCATGTTGTCACAATGAAATATCAGCTGCTGGTCTCTAAGCTGATCCCCCCAAATAAACATTGCGATCACTATAGGAAAGAGTTCTAGGAATGCCAAATTTTTAGTTAGCCCTATTGAAACCCACTCCGGCGGCCACTGCTCAGCGCACCATTGCCCCTTTAAATAGGCCCCGAATCCGACGCTACCGGCTGCATCCGTAAAAAGGTCTATCTCCGAGTTGCTGACGGGAACTGCCGGGATAAAACATCTCCCATTAAAAGAATCCAAGAACCTTAACCACACTTCTAAATCCTCCTTGATATCCATGGTGACCCTAATAAAGTGATGAGGCTGTTTAACCCCAGCAGTCGCCAGCGACAAGCGCCTAGAAAAAATCCTTCCCATAGGAATTATCCGACAGAGACTGAAGGGCCTTAAGGGTCACTTTCCGGGCTCCCCGTGTTTCATCCACTCTGGTCCTGAGATCGGTTATTTTATCGTCCGGCAGACGACACTCTAACCTCCCCGAATCAATTGTAATCCCCAGGAAGCTAAGCACTGTACATGGACCCTCTGTCTTTTCTCTCACAATAGGGATCCCAAAGTCTTTCGCTACAGACATGAACACGTCCATCAGATCCCCACATACCTGAGAACCCCCTTGTCCAACAAAAAGGAAATCATCTAAATAATGGACTAGGGACTTGGATCCTGACTTGACCTGAACCACCCATTGAACAAAGGAACTGAAAGCTTCAAAATACGCGCATGATATAGAGCATCCCATAGGCAAACACAAATCGACATAATAGTTGCCTTGAAAGTGGCAACCTAGTAGATGCTGACTCTCCGCGTTTACCGGAAGCAATCTGAAAGCAGACTCAATGTCTACCTTTGCCAATAGGGCGCCCCTGCTTGCTAACCGAACGAGCTTTAAGGCCTGTTCAAATGGGGTGTACCTTACCGCTGACAAGTCCTTATCGATCTCATCATTCACCGATCCCCCTTGGGGTAAGAAAGGTGATGTATCAGCCTGTACTTGCCAGGCTCCTTTTTGGGAACCACGCCTAATGGCGATAACCTCAAGTTTGGGACGGGTGGCTCCCGAAAGGGGCCAGCCATCCGTCCCAAAGCTAGTTCTTTTGTAATCTTTTCCTTAACGATGCCAGAAAACTGACCTGCCGATTTTAAATTAGTGGGAACAAACAATAGCTCAGGAAAAGTCTTAAAAGGAATAGGAAAACCGCCGTCAAAACCATCACGAATCAACTCCGCCTTTTTAGCGTACCCTCTTCGCCTACTGTACATTTTTAACCAAGGAAGCATCCTTTCTAGCCTGATCGGCGTTCTCGCCTTTGGAAGCTGGCTCAGACTGCCCTGCAGTTCCGCGCAATTTCTTAAAACACCGGAACAATGGATGTGGATGCCCGCATTCCGAACACTCGTGCCTGAATCTGCAGGCAGATCCCCATTTGCATGAACTTTCGTTGTATAGGAAACAACATCCCTTCTTAACCGAGCTGGCGACCTGCTGCTGCCTACTACCGGACCCACGAAAGGACTGAGCCGCTCTGAGTGGGGTGACTATCTTCATCCATATGCCTACCTCCCTATCATCCCATCTCATTTCCTCCCTAACAGCCATCCTCTGCCTGAACTGTTCGTCGTACGCCCACCAGGCCATCCCCCCGTATGTCCTATGGATGCTGTCTATTTCGTCCTGGTAGCAGAATAGGGCACAGCAATATTCTGGCTTCCTTTCCCCCACTATGCTTGCCAAGATTGCGAACGCTTGCGACCAATTCGCAAAGGTTTTTAGGATTCTCCTAAACCTATGCTTCCTCTCATCCTCCTCTTTTTTGCCCTCATCCCGGGATGAGTCCTCCTTGACCTCAAAATACTGATCCAGCGACAGCAAGAAAAATATTTCTATAAACTCCCGCTTCCATATCCTATCTTTTAGATCCTGAGCTACATGAACTCCCAGAGGGCCTATCCTGCAGAGGGTGGGGGCTGCTAGCGCAGTATCCGCTACCACGATAGATGCCGAGTCACTCCTCCCTGTTTTCTGGCTCTCCCCCGCACTCTCTGCCTGCCCCCTTCCTGCATCTACCAGCGTTGCTGGGGCCCATGCCTGCGCCGCTGACTTCCCACCTTCTAACTTAGGCAACACAGTCCTCAGGAGCTCCACTATAGTGTCTGATTGTGTTCCTTGTATTGATTGTGCTGTGTGTGTGCATGAGCCGTGTGCAAGGCACTCACCTCCAGAGTTAGGTGTTGCGGCGTTCCTGCACAACTCCGCCGGGATAGCATCCCACCGTGCGGCAACTGAACTTGATGTGTTGTTGTCGCCACTCCGCCGGCGTGTCGCTGCCGCTCGTGCTGATGACATCTGCGAACCTGTATAAAAGGCAGAGGACCTGTGTGATTGGTACACATGAGACATTCCTTGACTCCCCCCCAAGGCCCTTTCCAGCCTGCGGGGCTCATCCCTGCCACTTCTCCTGCAGTGTAACTTCTGTGAGGTCTCCTCTCGCCGCCTTCCACTCCTGATCCTAACTCTAGTTCTACCAGGGGAGTAGCTTCTGCCTTGCCTTCCTCCATCCACTACCCCACTCATACCTCCCACCCTGCTCGTCACTCTCTGCGTCCTCCCAATACCCTGCAGCTGCCACTCCAGCCCTGGGCTCTATAGAAACTTCTCTCCGTGCCTGGCTTACCCGGCTACCAGGCCCCTCCACCAGTGGGGCCCTTTTGCGCCCATTCCCAGCTTGGGTTCTAGCCTGTAACCCCTTACCGCCTGGCCTTGTCGTTACAGGGTTAACCCGCCACTCCCCATCAGGTTGTCTGTCCCCTGGGCTCCTCTGGGTGCTGAATAATCCATCTGCCTGGGGGGGGGGGGGCCTGCTGCTGGCTCCTAATTCTCTGTTCTAGTGCACTGGCTCCCCCCCCAGGTAGCTCCCTTCCCAGGCCTATGGGCCGCCTGCTCCTAGTGAGCATACCCACCACCCTGGGTTGTGGCTGGTCCACACCCCCAGGTGGCACTGCTTCTTCCTGGGCTTGCTGCCTCTCAGACCCAGCATCAGACCTCACTGCTGCGGCTGACCCAGTGCCTGTGATGATCACAGACCTCAAATCCCGTGGGACCCGTAACTTACCCTTCCTGTTGTCAGCGCCATCCCTGCTGGCCTCCGCAGTCTTCCGCCGAGCCGCCGGAAGTGACGCTGACGTCACTTCCGGTCGCGCCGTTCCTTGCTGCCGGGCTGCCGGAAGTGATGCTGACGCCATTTTCGTCCCGCCGAGCTTCCTGGAGCCACGTGCCAACTCCTGCTGCCGGACCACATGTTGTGCCTTCTCTGGAACTCCCAGCCGGGGCACCTTCAGCCCGCTGGATGCTTCACCGGCGTGCCTCTTGGCCCGCTACTTCCCTCCAGGCCCAGCATCGTTCAGACCAGCAGGAGGGACCGGCTGGCTCACTGAAGGGGCTGATGGACCAAGGCACAGTCTTGCCGGAGGCCTGGTTCTTCTGGAGGGACGATGACAGGCCTCTTGAGGTAGGATGGCCGAGGTGGATGGGGGGGAGGGAGATAGGTGAAGGAGGGGGGATCCAGGAGGAGGGGAAGGGGGAGAATTGGGGATATCAGGGGATGGTTCCCTACTATAAATAGGAGGAGGGGTAGGTGGAACCATAGAGGGAGAACTATCCCTAGCAGGGGTAACTCTGGGGATGGAGGCCACTAACGCTGACAGCCAATCCTGGCCTTTTTCAGCTGCAGCCTCCCTAATCTGACCTAGCAGAGACTCCATGTCTGCAGATGACATTATGGGTAAATGGGGAATAATAGACTGTCACACTACTCACAACTAACCTACAGCTCCATCTTAGGCTCAATGTGTGCTCACTGCCACACACATCTCTTTAAGAAACCTCTGCTGAAACCCCTCCTCTCTCCCCTCTCTACCAATCAGAAACCACTCCTATCCTTTGCTTCCTTCTCTGGTCACCACCCACTCCCCTTCCACTTCGCTCTGCCGTGGGTTCATTTTCCTTTAAAAGAGCCCAGCAGACTTGTAATTGTGTCTATGGGATCTAACCACTGTTTATTGTTGCATTACAGATGTTGTTAAAGAATTAATAAATTCTATACTAAAATTAGATTCTCTGTCTCTGTATCGTCAGACAGAACTGAATCTGCACTGTAATCATTTTTTTGGGATTTGTTGATGAATTTTAAAATGTCATTATTTACATTCAAGGCATCTATATTTTTTGATGTTAATATCACTGTGTTTGCAATGTCTGAGTAATCGTCCTTATTCAGAGTGTTTAGGATGATAGCCGATATGAGTGATTCCGTGCAAACCATTTGTGATGGAATTTCAATGGTATCATTGGATAAATCATTTATTTGTCGATATTTTCCTTCTCCAATCTGAATGAGGCAATCATAGAATTTGTTTTAATCTTTCAGATCTCATATTTAATTCTAATTTGAGGTGTGTAAATATTTTCCACAGTTTACTTGTCTTGATACATGTTTCAATGATGTCAGTCCTATTTCCATGTGGCACAACAGGTAATGTTTGCCTAAAATCTCCTCCTAACAACATCACCTTTCCACCAAATGGCAAATTATTATCTATTGCTTCTTTTAATAATCTATCAATACATTGCAAGGCATGACATGACATTATTGTTGCCTCATCAATGATAATTCATTTACTTTTTTTAAAAGTCTTATAAAGAATTCCGTCGAATATCTGACACTGATGTTTCTAAAATGGGAACTGGCAGTTTAAATCCACTATGCACAGTTCTGCCACCTAACAAAAGTGCGTCAATTCCAGTTGTTGCAAATGGCATTGCTATTTGACCCTGTGCTCGAATGTAACTTATCAAACAATTGTACAGATACGTTTTTCCTGATCCAGCAGGGCCATCTAGATAGAAATGACGGTCTTTGACCATTTCATCATCTGTAGCATTTTTGATGGCATTAAATGCTTGCAATTGTATTTAAAGTTGCCAGTTTTTCTTCTGTTTTTTTGTTTTTGAAGCTCAGTGTCATAATCATCAAAGTTGATGTCATCTATAAGTCCTGGATCAGGCAAATTAAAACTTGCACAATTTAATCCATGAGCAAGAAATATTTCGTGAATTTCCATTAACGCTTTTAAGAGTGCAATGGGCTCATTGTAACGTTTCAAGAAGTCTTCACACATATTTATTTTAAATGTTTCCCACAAAGTAAATGTCAGGTACATTGCAAAAGATGCAATGAATGCAAATTGTTCTCTCATTTGCTTTGGCATTTGACATAGTGCTGCTTCTTCCAGACACCTCTCCCATTCTGTATAATCTGCTATGAAGTTTTGATATCTTGCAGCTAATAGAAAAGTATCATAAACTATGTCATTCACTGTGTGTAAATGTTCATTACTTTGTGCACTGGAAACATGTAAAAGGAGTAATACACTTTTTGCAATGTATGAATCTTTAACTTGTCATTGCCTGTAACTTAACTTATGTATAGCGCTACGAAATATGTTGGCGCGTTACAAATAAACGATAATAATAATAATAATCCTAAACTGAAACGTTCAATGTCTCTTGGACTGACGGTATAAATTTGTGGTATATCTCTTTTTCTTTGTCACCATTGACCATTTACAAATACATAGTGATATGGAATCTCAATGTATAAAAATTGTCTGGCCTCAGTGTCCTGGCAGTTTAATTGAAACCAAACAGTAAGTGTTGTTTCTCGATGTTCACTTTGGGCTAAATTCCCTGCAGTAAAGCAAACAAACTGACTTTGTGGCAAATGTACAGCTAATCAATACACAGCATGTGACCAATCATGCATCTCAAATTTCAAAAGACGCCACATTGCTTCAGGAGCACTGACATAGCAAGCATCTAAATAATTTGAAAGTTCGTCATGTAAAATTTGATTTTCCTTTTCGTTTTGTGCACCTTGCACAACAACAATTGCTGCATCATATCCTTTGTATATATATTTATACACATATTTGATGTGTATATTCGACAATTATAATATGGGATTTGGGTTTAATAGAAGTGCAAGCTTCCACATTTATGTGTGCATTGTAGTTAATGAGCAAATGTGGATTGTATGGAACAACATATCTATTATCAACCTTTTGGCCATGTATAATAGCTGTTTGTCCTTCTCTTCTTTTATACAAAGGGTATCCATCACAATAAGCATAAGTTTGCATTTGAAATTGTTTTGTAAATTTTTTGTTTTCCATACATGGTGAATTAGGAATCATATCTCCACATGGACCATGTAACATTCTGTGTGTTACAATCTCATAAAGTTTGAAATGTTTCTCTGGATGCGGAAGTTCAGCAGTAATTACCGAATCCACCCTGTTTGCCATATTCAACTTTTCTTTTTCCTGCAGAATTAAAAGTATGTAAGCATGTGGCAGGCCTCTTTTTTTTAATTCAATGGTATAAACAAAAGCAACACATTTTCCAAATAACTGTGCTTTAGTTATATTATGTATTAATGAATTGAGTTTTATTTTGAATACTCTTGCCACTAAATCTAGTCAGAAGTATTTTGTCCAAGATACAAATTTTCCTTGATCTCTGGCCATTGTGAATGTAATGAATAAATCTGGTTTTCCAAATTGTGTGAAATAGCCATGACATCATTATATCTTTCTCGCATATCGCAAGGAGATACTTGGAAAGTAATTGCTCTGATGGTAGCCAATTCAGCGACATAATCCATCAATCCACTATATTGTTTTACTCAAAGCTTGTTTTGTTGAAATTTTATAAAATTTAGATTATTTGCTTTGACTTGTAGATAGGAATCAATAATCCATTGTTGTGTTAGTTTGCCCCAACATAAAATAGGATTAAAATGATCCTAAATAGCAGTTTGTGCCAATTTATATTCCAGCATAGAAATATTGCATCTAACACTAACTTTGCTATTGGGATAACTTTGCAATTGTAATTTTGGTTCTTATCCATGTTCACCATTTGGAAAGAAGATGTAATATGTCATTGGATCCAAATTACAACTTAATATTTTTATGTTTATAAAAGGTTGTTCTTCATTGCATGGATATATTCTAATATCTTGCTGAAAAGGTGGTTCACCCTCTTCATTTTTAAAAACCATGGCAATCTCATTTACTGTTGGTAAATTATACCATCTTTGATCAGTGTTTCAAACTCTTTTTAAAACCATATTTACTCTTGGCATTGTCAATTGATGTCTTTGAGCATGTTGATGTTCTTTTTCAACCTGTGCTAATTGTATGCTTTACTGTATGGGTTGTTGGCCATAATTTGATCCAGCTGTTTAAAGACTATGCACAAACAGTTTTTATTTTCCGGAAGAATCATTCTTTGTTCAACAGCTTCCATTGTATCTAAGACATCAAACTGTGCAAATTTCCTATGCTCTCCTTCTTGTGGGTGTAAATGTGAAGTGCCGTGGTAAATTTGTCCTTGATCTATAAAACAGTAACGACCATGTCCTGGGCCACTTTCTGATAATGTAGCACCCATTGAAGCAAATGAAATTCCACCGTTATAAGACCTTATGTTTTTTTTTTTATTGGTATAATTTGGAAATGTTGGATTGCTCATGATACTTTGTAAGTAATCTGGAAATGTGTGTCTTTGTGAAAGTCTTACCATTCCTTTTTGACAGCAAACAGTTGGTCTTTCCTTGAGAAAATGACAGGCCCCACAAAACTGAAAAAACACAATGAGTAATCCACAATAATGAGTGTCTACTGTTAGTGCTGTAATGAAAGCAGTATCCTGAGCTTCCTGGACATAGATATCACTACAACTTTCTATATCTACATTGGTGTCATGTGTATGAACATTGGTGTCATGAGGCAATATTGGATCATTAGGCAATGTTTCACAGACATGTTTTTGTTTACTTTTTCTTTGAAGCTCCAGCGCACTCACTTTGTGCTTTCTTACTAATTTTTCTTTGATTTAAAAGTCTCTGTTAGTCTTCTTCTCTTAAGGATTGGGAAGTCTCGGGGGACTATACATCTCTCCACCTTTGCTTCCTTTCCCTTGCCGCTCTTCTTTTGCGTTCAATCCTATCTTCTGCGTTGTCCGCCATTGTAATCTGTAATTGTAAATACAGGTGTAAGATGTAATGTTTTTTTGTATTGTACATATTGTTTGTAGCTGCTCTCAATCCAAAGCTAAATAGCATTAATGAAAGAATGCAATGATTTGAAAAGCATTTTGAATTTTTCCATGAAATATTGGCATACGTTAAAAAGGAAAGTACTGCACATATATATATATATATATATTGATAACTATTTTTTTTTTTAATAATTAATTATTAAGTCATTAATAAATGAATATACATTAATGAATTAATCAATAACTGGCATCAATGGTAAACCTAAAGAGATAATTATGTTTTCCTAAAGAAGGGCAAACAGAAAGAGCTATGAACAAAGTATAGATCGGGCTTAAAATAATGTGCAATTTTGTAATTTTATTAATGATGAAATCAATTGACTTATGAGGTATAATTTACATTCTTTAAAAGTTAATTAGGTAAGCATATATGTATGCATATTTTTTTGTGTGGTTATTATGAATGAATAATTAAATACTAAGGGCCTCATTAATTTGCAAGTTGTGCAATGCAATAGGGCACTATGTAAGCAGATATCATATTTTTTTGTAATTTATTTGGTGAAAACCTTAGTTTAGGATCGATGTTCATTAATTAAAAAATGAATGTAAAAATAATATGCTATGTCCTTGTTTGAGCCCTATTCAATTTTTCAAATTGCAATTGAATGAGGCCCTAAATAAATATAGGTTAATTAATTAATCATTAACTGTCATCAATGCAAAATAATAAGGGCATCATGAAATCATATACCTGTGAAATTAATTTCAGAAAAAATCTTGCAGAATTCACTCTCTGTCTGCAGTCAGGTGCAGAGATGAGTAATCTGTGAAAAGACATGAAAATCATTTTTAATGTTTGTAATCAATTAATTTGTGAGTCATTGAAACTATGATCTTTAATTGGCATAGATGCAAAACATAAAGGCATAATCAACAATATATTTATAAATAAAATCATTATAAAATTTTAAATGTAGCACATGTCAGAATCTAAGAAACTGCTTTAAGTATGTAAGGTCCTATCCCTGTCAGGTAATTATAAGAAATCAAGATATGTAAGTAAGAAACTGTCAAATATGATGAAAAGTATTTGTAATATTTGGATTCATCCCTATCAGGCAATCATCAGCAACACGGATATATCAGTGCATAGTAAAATATACATATTGTTTGTGGTCCTTTTTTTTTACTAATTAATATTTAATAAATGAATGTACATTAATAATCAATAAATCAATGACTAAATATATACTAAAGAGCTAAGCATTAATATATTAATAAACTAAACGCATTGTAAAATATAGAATATTTGTTGTTCATAATAATTACGAATAATAATTTAATAAAATAATGTACATTAATAATAATGTCTAAATATATTAGAAAGAGGTAAGCATTCATGTATTATTAAACTTTAGGCAGATTAAAATGTTATAATTTTTTTCATAATAATTACTAATTAATAAATTAATGTACATTACTAATTAATTATTCAATGAATTAATATATTACAAACAGCTAAGCATGAAAGTATTGCTAAACTAAAGCAAGCGTAAATTATAAGTTTGTTGCTCATTTTTTTTAAACTAATAATATATACCTTTTTTTAAGAATAATAAATGTGTTATTTATTATTAATATACTTTACCTATTTGTATTTAATATTCAGCAATTAGTATCCTGAGGAGTTAACAATCTCTTTGGATTTTCCGGCAGCAGAATATGTCCACTCAGACTGTCATCACCTGAGGAGAAAGTGTCAGCTCTGTGGCAAGTGTGCCCTATATATAGGCTGCGTGCGCAAGACAAAACCGTTGGTTTAGGCGGGAAATCCGCCATTTCAGAATCTTATGTGTAAATGTGTAAGTTAGTTTTGTAAAATGACGGTGTTAGTCTATGTTTTACGTGTTACGCGAGCATTTTGCGTCCTTCCTATTAGAATTTTTCTACCGTGTACGTCGCTGGCTGTGTTTTGTGCAGTTCGGGGTCGAGTAGCCATTACTTTTCTTGCTTAGCTGATTTTCAAGTGCCAAAACTGCTTAAATTCAACATAAATTCGCGTCTCACCTCACTTCCAGACGTCCTGGCTGTTCTCCCGTGCTATGTGTGATGTTTTTGTATTTTTTGTGTTTTTCTTGTTTTTTGGTTTGCGCAATTCATCCGTTAACTTCATATTTTTCCTATGTAGTAGTTTTTTTTGTAAGTCCCGCATCTCGTAATTTTTTTCGTTCAGCTGCTTGCAGTAAGTGTAAGTGTTTGTAGGCTAAGTCTTGCGTGTTTCATTACCTCCACTGCCATTGGCGCTCATCACCTGTGCTGCGCGTTTTAGTGGTTTAATGGCTCGTCTTGCTTTGCAAGGCTTGCAGGCAATGAGCACCTTTGGCACTCATCACCTAATTGTTTTGAGTTAAGGGTTTGCTGGCGATGAGCGCCTTTGGCGATCCTCGCTAAGTTGTACGCACCTTGTAAAGCGTGACAACGTCTCGTAGTTCGACAATTATAATATGTGATAGACATTCATAGTTAGAAGCCCTAGAAAGCTATGTTACAGTAAGCTGATGAAATAGCACAAGTGACTGCTCCTGAAAGGGTCTACCTACCTATTGCCTTTAAGTTTTAGAAAAATATAGACATTTATTGTGCCTATTACAGTCTGTGAAGTGCTTTCTGTTTACTTCAGACACAGAGCACACACACAAAGCCCTACAATGTATACTCACAATGCCCTGTGCTGAGCACACACAGAGCCATCACTGTACACTCACAGAGCCACTGGCAAGGAGCACACACACAGAGCCATCACTGTACACACACAGAGCCATCAATGTACACTCACTGTACACTCACAATGCCCTGTGCTGAACACACACAGAGCCATCACTGTACACACATACAGCCACTGGCAAAGAGCACACACACAATGCCCTGCACTGTATACTCACAATGCCCTGTGCTTAGCACACACAGAACCATCACTGTATACACACAGCCATCACTGTACACACATACAGCCACTGACAAGGAGCACACACAATGCCCTGCACTCTATACTCACAATGCCCTGCGCTAGGCACACACAGAGCCATCACTGTACACACACAGAGCCATCACTGTACACTCACTGTATACTCACAATGCCCTGCGCTGAGCACACACAGAGCCATCACTGTACACACACAGAGCCATCACTGTACACACACAGAGCCATCACTGTACACACATAGAGCCACTGACAAGGAGCACACACACAATGCCCTGCACTATATACTCGCAATGCCCTGCGTTGAGCACACACAGAGACATAACTGTACACATACATAGCCATACAGAGCCACCACTGGCTGAGAGCACACGCATAATGCCCTGCACTGTATACTGGCAATGCCCTGTGCTGAGCACACATAGAGCCATCACTGTACACACATACAGCCACTGACAAGGAGCACACACACAATGCCCTGCACTGTATACTCACAATGCCCTGTGCTGAACACACATAGAGCCATCACTGTACACAAATACAGCCACTGACAAGGAGCACACACACAATGCCCTGCGCTGAGCACACACAGAACCATCACTGTACACACACAGAGCCATCACTGTACACACACAGAGCCATTACTGTACACTCACTGTATACTCACAATGCCATGCACTAGGCACACACAGAGTTATCACTGTACACACACAGAGCCATCACTGTACACACATACAGCCAATGGCAAGGAGCACACTCACAATGCCCTGCACTGTATACTCACAATGCCCTGCGCTGAGCACACACAGAGCCATCACTGTACACACATAGAGCCATCACTGTACACAAATACAGCCACTGACAAGGAGCACACACAATGCCCTGCACTGAGCACACACACAGAGCCATCACTGTACACACACACAGAGCCATCACTGTACACACACACAGAGCCATCACTGCACACACACAGAGAGCCATCTCTGTACACACACACAGAGTCATCACTGTACACACACACAGAGCCATCACTGTACACACACACAGAGCAATCACTGCACACACACAGAGCCATCACTGTACACACACACAGAGCAATCACTGCACACACACAGAGCCATCACTGTACACACATAAAGCCACTGACACAGAGCACACATGCAATGCCCTGCACTGTATACTCAAAATGCCCTGTGCTGAGCACACACAGAACCATTACTGTACACACAGAGCCATCACTGTACACACAGAGCCACTGAGCACAAACAACATCCTCATAATATACACCAGCCCTTGCACTTAGCAGATACACAAAGTGTTCCCTGTACACACAACACCCTGCTCTATGAACATGTACAAACACACACACACAGTACTGTACACACATACATGCATAATGTTTTGAACTGAGACAAATGTATAATACATGTGATTGTCAGTTTATTTTGCCTCAATCCCTATACCTGTTCTGATCTGCATGTTAAGTATTGTGGTCATACCATGTGGGTTGTTATAGGTTTGCAGCTGAAGCCATTATTACAGTCAGTTCATCATTTGTGAGTAAGAATGAAAGATGATATTTGGCACTACATGCTTCTTCAATTGGGTTTGTCCAGAACCTAGTTCTGACCTGCCCAAAGGTCTGTGTGGGTTATTGCAGATATCCCTGCTAGTAGGAATGAACCCAGACCAAAATTTGCACACCAAACAGGAGCAAGTGACCACTAGAAAAAAATTATCAGAGTCACCGACTGTAACTCGCATCAATGACCCCAATGTATCGGATCATTCCTTCCCCAGAATACAAACTGACAAGAAAAATGTATATTTATGTATATTTTACAACCTTAGCAAACATTCTAATCCCCAAAGCCAATCCCCAAGTTCTATTTTCTCACTGAGGTACTTAAAACAGTACTCGCCTGAAACAGTAATTAATAACTGACTCCTTTGGTCAGCCTTTCATGGGGGTTTATCTGACTAATCAAAGATGGAAACAACTTGTCTGGCTATCATGTGACCTCTCATGCTGGGAGGAAAGCAAACCCATTTGGTCAGGTCTTAAAAGTGGCACCAACTAAATGTCACCAGGGGTCAATAAGAGTTAATTAGATCTCCTTCGTCCTTCACTTACCTGAAATACCAGGGCTCTGATACCAAACTGTGATGATCCGTGATTAGGGGCTATACAAGCCCAGAGTCACCTGCTATAGACTACAGGTTATCTAACCAGAAGGATCGTTGGATTCTTTGAAATCTCGGCACTAGCACCCTGATATCTAGCTTCTGTATAAATCAGAGCCTCTCCATCAGGAATCAGCATTTCCAGGGGTTCCAATAACCTTCCTGTGGTAGTGATGAGAACAGGTTACTTAGAGGGTGGAGATAGGTTTGGTATTGCAGCCACCATGAACATAATCAGAGATACATGATTTATTTGTATCTCCAAGTGAACTGATTTATTTTTGACACAGAGGGGGTGTACACAGCATAACAATTAGGGGGTGTGGCAGACAAACACAAGAGATAAACTCCACATGGGGTCTAACAGTAGTTTCCTGAGATCAATAGGATTAGCCTTCAATCCACATCCTGCCATCTCTAGCACATATCAGATGCGATTAACTTAATCTGGAGGTCTGATCTACTCTCTTCCTGACTGATTAGCTTAATCTGGCAAACAATGGAACAAAGTAGGTTTACAAATACAATAGAGTTGTTTATACAGATAATCCATTGCTGGAGCCAAGGAGTCTGGTGGCTCAATAGTCCAACACCCTGAGAAAAAGGGGTCCGTGACACAAACATAATATGGGGGTTCTCATACTTAACATTACATATATAAATCATATAGGTTACAATCATACCACAGGCAATTGTAACCAATTCATGCCAACAGATCCAGATTCTAGGGCAATATTAAATGTGTTGATCATCCAAGTTCCTAAGTATTTGTGCATTGTTTTTTATGGGAAAAAAGGGAGAACTGATGTTATTGCACTCTTTGACCCCCAGGGCCCCTAGTAGTCCTTAATCCCCACAGTCCAGCGGCCCCCCTTGGTAAGACAACTTCGCCCTTGCCTCTTCTAGTGTTGTCTAGAAAGTGATTCTCTACAGATGACTTTCTAGCTATACTGTGCTTACTTGTCCTTCTGTCTTGAGAGTCCATTTGCATTTTGATGGACCTTGCCCCAGCGATGTTGTATGCCAAAATTTAAAGTGTTTAGTCTTTTGTGATCAGTCACAACTGTGAACTCCAGAACATGTAAATAATGCTGTAATTTCTTCAGGCCCCATACCACAGCCAAACACTCATTTTCCACTGCTGCATATGTTACTTCTCTAGCAGCAGCTTCCTACTGATGTAGGCTATAGGATGCTAAATTCCCTGCTCATCCTTGTGACCGATGACTGCTTTTAGTCCAAAAGTGGAGGCATCTGTCTGCACAATGAAGGGTCTAATGTAGTCTGGGGTAGCCAAAACAAGAGAGCAGGTGAGAACCTCTTTCAGGGCCTTAAAAGCTTTTTTCTATTGGATCATCCTGGACATCTTCCTTCGGATCAGGTCTGTCAGAGGCATAGCCATGACGCTCTAACAGGGAATACACTTTTGGTAATACCCTGTGTTTCCCAGGAAACTCACCAACTGCTTCTTTGTTTGGGGGCGTGGGCCATGCAGCTATTCCCTCTACTTTAGCTGGTTCCACACTGGTCTGCCCACTACCCTTTCAATGCCCTAGATATTTTACTTCTGCCCTGGACCACTGACACTTTGCCAATTGGCCCCTCTAATAGTATCTAATTTGCTTCTGACATGCTGGAGGTGATCCTCAAAGGTATTACTCAATATGGCAATGTCATCTAGGTAAGATTGATCATAACCCTGGTGCTCTTGTAAAGATCGGTCTGCTAATCTTTGAAAGGTTGAATGGGCATTCTTCATCAAATAGCATTACCTTGAACTAGTATAGTCTAAAAGGGGTGATGATGGCCAACTTCTCTCTGGCTGTCTCAGTAAGGGGAATTTGCAAGTACCCCTTGGAGCGATCCAGAGTAGTTATGTACTTAGCAGCACCCAGCTGGTTCAACAACTCATCCATACATGGAATAGTGTAAGCATCCGTTTTGGTCCATTTGTTTAGCTTATGATAGTCCATGCAGAAATGAGTGGTTCCATCTTTTTTAGGCACCAGTACAACTGGGGAAACCAGGGGCTACTAGAATGCTCAATTATCCCTAATTGTAACATCTCCCTCATCTCATCAGTGATACTAACCTTCAGTGCTACTGGGACACGGTAGGAAGTTTGCTCAGAGAAGGGCACCCTTCTGTCAACACCTCATGTACAGCTGGGGGGGGGGGGGGGTTATACCTAAGGCTAGTGGAGAATGGTACAGGTAAGGGTATCTACCAACTGTTTTTTGTAACTTAAGTTTACAGACTGCTCTACCACCTCTATATGGGTGTTTGCCTGGCTGGAACTAAGAGATCAGGTAAAACCCCTTCCAGTTACTTCCAGTAGGCAGACAAATTGCCAATAAAGTGTGATATCTCCTATGATACTCTTTCACCCGATTTATATGTGCCACCCTTGTGATCTTCCTACCTGGCTCAACCATTACTACATATGTATGGGGGTTCCGTTTCTTACTAATGAGGTAGGGCCCTTCCCAAGTAGCTTGGAGCTTATCTTGGGACTGGGGTACCATCATTAATATCTCTTGCTCTACCTCCAGTTCGCTCTCCTTTGTACCCCTATCATGATATTTTATGTTCTTGACTTGGGCCTCCTGCATGTGTTCCCTAACTAACCCAGTTAATATGGCCAATAACTCCCTGAAAGCTAGGACATATGAAGCCACTGAGTCCTGAATCTGCCCATAGTAAACTTCCCATGCTTCCCTGATCATGTTCAAGGGTCCCCTTATCTGTCTACCATACAGGAGTTCAAAGGGAGAGGACCCCCTGGACTTCTTTGGTACTTCTCTGTATGCAAATAGAAGGTAGGGAAGTACAGTAGATGCTCCCAATCAATCTCTTGCTCTGTTAACCTATTTGAACTTCTCACATAACCCATGGGTTTGAGGGTGGTATGGGGAAGAACTGGGTGCCCTTTATGACAGGACTTTTTAGGGAACCCCATCCTAGAGAACACCCACATAGAGCCTCTGCAACCTTTGTGGCCAAAATGTAACCAAAGGAACATCCTTAGGATACCGGGTAGCATATTTCACAATGGTTGGAATTAACTTATTCCCGGTCCTGCTGCTTGTAGCTTGGGGCCTATAAAGTCAATAACCATTCTTTGAAACAGGGTATCATCATGACTTATTTTGGGGCCATGATGGGACCCACTGCACCCAACAAGTACCACTGTTATCTTGGACTCTTACACATCTGATTATCTGACACCAAGGCTATTAAAATGGACATTCAATCTTATGCTGAAAGTTACCAATGTAAAATATGTTGGATTTTTCCCTTCCCCGATGGCACATATAAACAAATACTATTGTAGAAACCAGAGGGAGACATTTGGCAGGCATTTGGCCTCTGACCTAGGATTAGGAGTGTCATCCACCACCAGAATTTCAGATAGGGGAGGCAAATCTACTATGCCCAGATGCTTGGTCTCCGGGCCTCAGTAATAAAAGCTTAGTTAATTGCCCTCTAGGGTTGTAAAACAAATCAAGTTTGAGGATCAAGAAAAATGTAACCCCCCAACTTATGGGCAAAGACACATAACAGATAAAGTATATCTCACAGGGGGAAGGATCTTTTGGTGCTGTGTAAAATCTCTTTTGTAAGAAAGAATAAAGTCAGTCTGCCTCTGAACTAAAAAAGGGTGTCGTTCATCTGATTTCTCCTGTTTCTTCATGACTGATGTCCTGATCTCAATTGCTGGATGCTGAGATGAATATGAAGTCACAAACTGCAGATTGCTCCGAAAAGCTACAGTAGGAGAATTAGCGGTGTACTGAGCCCTCGTCTCTGGGTCGTGACAGCTATCCATTATTGGAAAGGGTTGAAGGGGGACCCGGGTACAATAGGTAGTAACATCCCAGTTAATCCCCTGCCAATAGAACACCATGATAAGGCGATGCTGTGTCTTCTTCACACCCAAGTGACCAGCTATGGGTACCTCATGGGCTATCTCCAGCAGTCTCCCCTAAACATCTGGGGGACAACCATATGTTTCTTAACTTTTCTCACTGCCTCCCATTCAGCCTCTTGGGTGATCCTGTACCTGTAACCCCTCCCCCCATACTTCACTTGTCAACCCTTTGCCTAGTCCCCAACATGTTCTCATCTTTTCTTAACTACGCTGACCCAACTAGTCCTTGGTGCCCCAGCATGTGATGGGCTTACCCTAGGTTCCATGGTCCCAGCCATGTCCTCCTCTGATGGCTCACTCCTGGCAATCTTGACAGCTTGGGATTTGGTCACAGCTGAAACATACCTACTCTCCAGGTGAACCAAATTGTTGCTAAAAAAAAACATGCATTTGCGTAACTCCTACTTCCCATACTCCTTTCCTAGTACCCCAATCCAACTGCATTACTCATCTGCTGTCCCACTCGCTGCTTCCTATACCCTGCTGAATTACATTAAATATCCTGAAAATCACCTTTAAACCCCTCAACAACACTGTACCCTGCGATTTAATCTCCTAATAGTCCCCTACTCCCCCATGCTCATGACACATCTATATTCATCTGTTATCACCTCCTCACTCTCGTCTCCAAGTCTTTTCTTGTGCTGCCCACACTATGTGGAAATCTCTACCATTTTTTTGCATTGGGGCCCTCCATTCTCCAGCTCTGTGACTGCTCCTGTAATTCGTGCTGTTAGGAGTGAGAGTCCAACAGACATTATTAGAATGGTCAGTATATTCATATGAGAAGTGATGTACCTGTAGAAATCATTATCATGGTCAGATATCAATAGATATCAATATCATAGTGTAAGAGTCCTATAGATATCTCTTGTATGGTTTACGCATCGGATCTGGATCAGCGTAAGAGTCCATCAGTACTGGTACATTTGACCAGTACATTGTATAATAGTGAGGGTCCAGTCTTCTGCATAGTCAGTGTATCAGATTTGGGTAAAAATGAAAGTCATGCAGTTAGTTCGGTCAGTGCATTCAACTGGGCATGAATTAGAATAAATCATTTGTAATAAGTATATTTACTCTCCTTTGAATTGTGGTGTTGGACTGCAAGAAGATCCACTTAATCAATACCACAGGAAGTGACGCCAAACTGTTCACTGGAAGTTTTGATCATGAAGCTGAAGCTCAAATATTTTGTCAAAATCATGAGAATACAGAATTCCCTGGAAAGAGCCTCATGCTGAGAAAGATTGAACATAAACTTGATAGAGCTCAAAGGGGCAATGACTCAGATATGTACCTGGCATGCTGCCATCCATATGGTCACCGAGAGTTGGATGATACTGAATGAATAAAAAACAATATATGTTTACTGCATCCAGTGGTGGAGCTAGTCAATTGAGGGGCCTGGTGCAAAAAACTATTTTGCCTCTGACGCACAACCTTGTAATACATTATTACATATAGGTAGCTTGGTGGGTAACAGTGGAGGTTTTGGACAGGCAGGTGGAGGTAGGGAGAGGCAGATGGGGACAAATGAGATGTGAGATCACCACTTACTATCTACAAAACTAGGAATGCAAATGAAGAGCAGAAGCAGCCTGAGAACAAGTGACCTGCAGCGATGGTAATACAGCGTGACACACAACAACTACACAATGGCGCCCAGATTTCAGAAATGTTTGTTTATACTGAACGGTTTCTGGATTTCTTAGAACACAAAGTAATTGGCAGCCGCCCCTAGTCCTATCAACCCACCCAGTGTAAGAACTCTGCTGCACCATCATCAGCACATCAAGGAGGGGGAGGTATGAAAAGTCAATGGAAACAACATGGTGAAGTTAAAAAAAGCATGACCGCCATCCTTAGGACAACATTACTTATACAACACTGCCATCTAGAGGACAAACCTAAAATACCAACCACAAATCTGCACATAACTCATGTCCCTCCACCCAGATGGAGAATTACTTACCTTACTTAGCTCAATGTACTTCTACTAAACAGTGTGAATAAAACAAATGAAACAAACCCCCTACTCAAATAGACCAGTTATGGAGGTTGGTACTGACTTGAGACCACCCTGACACACAGGGTAACAGATGGGCGAGCATGAGTGGAGCAAAGTGGGTGAGAGTTGGCTGCAAGGCCATATATTTAGGAATAAGCCGTTGTTGTGTAGGGGGTCCTGAGCTGTAGGGTAAGAGTCTGTCAAATAAGAGAAAAAGCACGCCCTACAAACATAACCCAAAACAATAGTGCTCAGTAACTAGAGGGCTCTGGTGCAAAAAAATCTTGGGGAACTTCTGGCGAAGCAATTTGTTTATTAGCACCCCAAGTGCAATATATATATATATTATGTATTGCTCCACTATCATAGTTACATAGTAATTAAGGTTGAAAAAAGACTTTCAGTCCACCAAGTTCAACCTTTTAAGATCTCCTCTGATCTGCAATATGCGGATTAGTTATTAATTAATTAGTTGTTAATTTTTAATTAATTATTAATCAACTATTATTATTTTTAATTTTTTTTTATTATTAAGTAATCCAGCGGAAGGCAAACAGAAAAAAAAACCAAGTGAAACTTAGCCATTTATCTGAAAGATAAAAATAAAATTCCTTCCTGACCCCAGATATTGGCGATCAGATTTCTCCCTGGATCACCACCTCCTGTCACCACCTCCTCTGGTGAATTCCACAGATTAACCACCCTTACTGTGAAGAACCCTTTTCTTTCGTTAAGGTGGAATCTTTTTACTTCTAACCTCAAGGTGTGTCCTGTTGTCAGTTGAAAACCTCTTTGCACAAAAAGCTCCCCTGACAAATCTTTATACTGACCCTGGATGTATTTTATAAGGTAATCAGATCTCCTCTTAGATGCCTTTTTTCTAGAGAAAATAAGCTTCATTTGGTTAGTCTTTCTTCATAACTTAGCCCCTCCATTCCCCTTGTGACGGACCCGCTGGCACTCCGACCGAGTACCTCCGCCAATCGATGCTCCTAGTGCTTGCCGAGGACTTCAAGCACTCCAACCGACACCATCAGCACTGCAGACTTATCACATTCCCCAAGCATGAGCCAAGGTTTTAAGAAAGGGTCAAGCAGGTCTGTTTAATGAGCACCCAAAGCAACAGCACTCACACAGCCAGAGCAACTCCTCCTCAGAGAGAAAAAAACTGACAGTTAAAAACAGACAGTATTTAAAATATGACAGTTATTAAGGGTTCTAAACTGGTGTTCTAGGAGGGAGGGGAATAAAACAGTCAAACTAAGTCCATAAAACAGGGGTTTTCTTCACACTCTGCATCCGAAGTGCATAGCAAAACTGCAGATCCTTTGTCAGAGCATTTAAAAGGGCCAGAACCAGTCTAATAAAATCCACTATGCTAAAATAATATACAGTTCAAATACAGGCAATAATCAAGGCAAAAGTCTCTTGTGGCTGCTTCTGCCACAATGCTCCCCCAGAACCAAGCCGGCATAACCAGTCTGATCCCAACGGATCTGCTTGGGCATGTCCGGAGGAGTGCTCACAGATCATTTCTCGAGTTCTGTCTGTCTGGACAACCTGTCGGCGTTACCATTTTGTTTCCCTGGGCGATACTGGATGGTGAAATCAAATGGTTGTAGTGCCAAGCTCCATCTCAGTAGTCTAGCGTTGTCCCCCGACACCCGGTTTAGCCACACCAACGGGTTGTGATCTGTGAGCAAGGCAAATTGTTGTCCATATAAGTAGGGCTGCAGTTTCTTGAGGGCCCACACCACCGCCAGGCATTCCTTTTCGATGGTGGCATAGCTACAGAAGTGAGGCTCACTGGTCTATAATACCCAGGATTTGCTCTTGCTCCCTTTTTAAATATAGGTATCACATCTTCTTTTCTCCAGTCATCTGGTAGTGACCCTGTGTTCTATTAAATATAATAGTTTGGCTATTACAGAACCCAGTTCCCTTAGTACCCTTGGATGTATTCCATCAGGACCCAGGGCTTTATTAACATTGATTTTTTCCAACCTCTTTTGGATTTCTTCCTGCGTTAACCAATTATGTGGTGAAGGTAGTGTAGCCCCATTATGTTGCCGTGTCCCAACCACTGGTACCTCCCATGTGTATACCGAAGAAAATAACCTATTTACCTCATCTGCCTTTTCCTGGTCACTAAGTATCAGACTGTGTCACATTGTAATGTTCCTATAGCTTCCTTCCTCTCTTTTGCAATTACTTTTTCATTTTCTATGTTAGCCAGTCTAATAGCCCTTTTGCTGCCTTGGTGATTTCCTTGTACACACGTAAAGCAGTCTCTGTCCTCTCTTGTTTGTATAATATAAATGCCTGTTTTTTACTCTGTATCTTGATCTTTAAACCATTGTTACACCACATTGGATGGGATTTACTCCTTTACTTTTGTTCCCACATGGTATATGGTGATAGGTATGTATATTTAGCAAGAACGTTGTGCATTTATGGTCAATATTTTTACCCGTCAGTTCTCTGTCCCAGTCGATACTTTGTATCGCTGACCTTAGATCTGCCCTTTTAAAATTAAGAGTTTTCGTTGGCCCCTTACGGTTTTGTTTTTTTAATTCAATCTCAAATGAGACTGTGTTGTGATCACTGTTTGCCAAAGGTTGCCCTATTTCTACATTTAATACTATATCAATATTATTTGTTACTAGCGACTTGCCCGTCAAAAAATGATGGCAATGAGATGTCTATGTTTGGAAAGTTGTTTAGTTATTAATATACATATTTGACACTTGTAAGATTTTAGTTATGATGAAATAAGTACTATTGTGATATTAAACATGTTTAGTTTTGTAAAATGTTCTTTTGGTCAACAGTAACTGTTAAAGAATTTTGTATTAAAAGTATTAACATTCGAATGTAAGAACAGTTGAACTTTAAATTAATCAGTATTGTAAACTTGAGGTAATGTTTTTTTAACATACAAGTTCTATCTCAAGAATTAACTTAAATATACATTGAATCCAGAGGAAGGCAAACAGTAAAAACCCTCCTTGAAATGTAGCCAATTGTATCAGAGAGGGAAAAAATTAATTCCTTCCTGACCCCATTAACTGGCGATCAGATTACTCCCTGGATTAATGTTTAACATAAAATACAACATTTACATTGTGACTTTAAACATGGTTGAGCTCTTAACATGAACTTTGTAATATGTCTATTTAAGGAACTTGAAAGTATATTTTTTTAAACTTGAACTTTCTTATCTGTCTAAGTAAGGAACTTGATTTTTTTTTTCAAACTTGTAACATTAGAAACAGTAACATAGTTAACTAACATTTTAACATAATTTGTAAAAATAATGCAAGGCAAGTGTTTTGTGAGGCTAATCATCCATAAACAGTACTTCCATTAATTATGGCTGAATTGTTTATTGATTTGTATTTTTCAATGGTTGACCTTTGTTTATTGCTGTGACTAAAAACGTGGTTGAGCTCTTAACATTAACTTTGTAATATATCTAAGTAAGAAACTTGAAAGTAAATTTTTTGAAACTTGAACTTTCTTATCTAAGTAAGGAACTTTAAAAAACATTTTTTCAAACTTGTAACATTAGAAACAGTGACATAGATAATTAACATTTTAACATAATTTGTGAAAATAATGAGGCTAATGATATATAAACAGTACTTCCATTAATTATGACTGAATTGTTTATTGATTAGTATTTTTCAATGGTTGACCTTTGTTTGTAGCTGTAGTAATTGTTTTAAATCGCACATATAGTTTGGTCTGTGGAAAAGTAGTTCTCTAAAAAGAGAATGCAAGACGTTAAACTTGTTGCATGCTGTGTAAGCACTGTTCTTTATGTGTTTGACAATTTAATGTAGTTTAACAGTAAAATATTGTTTTTGTAAATGTAATTTCTGTTGCGTAATAATGACCTTTTCAAGGGAACTGACATTTATGTGTATTTTTTGTAAAAAATTGGTGGTTATATTGTGGTTTTTCATCTTTTTGCATTTGCTTTTAAATTTGTTTTGCATGGCTTTTGTTTCTTTAATGAAAAGTTAAAGTACTTCATAGTAGACAATGTTTTGAGTAAAAATACATTCATCTTCTAATAAATCACCTTGACTTTCATTCTTTTCAATGTAAACTTTAATAGCCTGCGGATTTTTGCACAGTGATAACGCAATGTACAATTGGCCATGTGCAAATACTGGTTGTTCTAAGAAAATACCCACAGATTTGAATGTTTGTCCTTGTGATTTATTAATAGTCATGGCAAATGCCATAATGATGGGAAATTGTCTTCTTTGAAGTGTAAAAGGGAGACTACTTTCACCTGGTGCTAAATCTATTCTTGGTATGAAAACTCTCTCTCCTTTATGGGTACCAGTTAGAATTTCATAGGTCTTGCATAGGCCTTTTTTGGGGTTCATATTTTGCAGTAACATGACAATTGCACCTTTCTTTAGCTGCAAAATATGTGGTGGCATTCCAGAATGAGTTAGTGAGTTTATGAATTCAGTGGAAAAGTTTGCCTGACTTTCATTGTCATCAGTAAGTACAGAATCAGCACTGTGATAATTTCTTTGTGGTGCATTAAAGATTTCATTATTGAGGATTAATGCATCCTTATTTTTACACGTTAGTATGACTTGGTTGGCAATCTGTGAATATTTCTGGTGATTTATGCTACCTTCAAATATAGCCAATATAATATCTTGGTGAGAAATCATATGAGGATCTGCACAGTGTCGTCAGGTAAATTTGGTATTTTTTCTGTTCTGCCTACTTCAATTTTAATAAGCCAATCATTGAAATCAGTTTGGCCTTCTGATCTCATGTTTTGTTGCAGTTGAAGATGGGTAAAATGTTTCCATAGTGTGCTTGACTTTATACAGGTTTCGATAATGTCAGTTCGATTTCCATGTACAACAACAGGTAATGTTTGTCTAAAATCAACACCTAACAACATTAACTTTCCACCAAATGGAAAAGTATTATCCATGACTTCACGAAGCAAACGGTCAATACATTGGAGGGCATAGCATGACATCATTTTGGCCTCATCTATTATAATTAATTTACTTTTTTTCAATTTTTTTGCTTGTAATGATGTCATGCAAATATCTGACACAGAGGTTTAAAGCCACTATGTACAGTTCTTCCACCTTCTAACAAAAGTGCAGCAATTCCAGTAGTGGCAAACAGCATTGCTATTTGACCTTGTGCTCGTACAAAATTCATTAATAAATTATATAGATAAGTCTTTCCTGATCCGCCAGGTCCATCAAGATAGGAATAACGCTCTTTGACCATATCATCATCTATTGCAATTTAATGGCATTAAATGCTTGCAATTGTAACATATTTAAAGTTGCAAGTCTTTCTTCTGTTCTTTGTACTTGTTGTTGAATGTCATAGTCTTCAAAGTTTATGTCATCTATAAGACCTGGATCAGGCAAATTAAAACTTGCACAACTTAATCCATGAGTTAAAAATACTTCTTGGATTTCCATTAACGCTTTTAAGTGTGCAATAGGTTCCTTGTATCGTTGCATAAAGTCTTCAACCATATTACTTTTAAATGTGTCCCACAAAGTTAATGCATTTGGAGCATTTGAGAAGATACAAATAAATGCAAATTGTTCTATCATCTGCCGTGGCATTTGACATAGTGCTGCTTCTTCTAAACATCTTTCCCATTCTGTATCATCAGCTAGTAAGTTTCTATGTCTTGCAGCTAAATGGAAGGCTTCATATACTATGTCATTAACAGTTCTTAAGTGTTCAAAACTTTGTGCTCCCGGAACATTTAAAAGTAATATTCGTAAGCAAAAACATTCAACATCTCTTGGACTGACCGTGTAAATTCTTGGGATTATTTTATTTCCTCTGCTTTTTCTAGGTCTCCATAATCCATTCATAAAAACATAGTGATATGGAATTTCAATATATATAATTGTGTTGCTTCTGAATCTGTGGAATTTAATTCAAACCATGCACTTAGTGTAGTGTGACGATCTTCACTTTGGGCCAATGCATTACTTTCATTTCCAGCATTGAAATACACTAAATGTCTTTGTGGCAAATGTACTGCTAATATATATACTGCATGTGATCTATCATGCATTTAAAATTTTAAAACTATAGCTTCTGGTGCACTTACATAGCGAGCATCTACATGAGATGCAAGTTCATCATTTACTATCTCAGTGCTTTCAGGGTTGTCTGCACTTTTGACGACTACAGTAGCTGCATCATAGCCTTTGTAAATATATTTGTAGACATATTTAATGGATTTGATGGAAGTGCAGGCTTCTACATTAATGTGTGCGTTATACTTCATGAGTAAATGTGGATTATAGGGTACTACATATCTATTTTCAACTTTTTTGCCACGAATAATGGCACTATCTCCTTCTCTTCTTTTATAACGTGGATAGCCATCACAATTGGCATAGGTTTTGTCTCTATAATCTTTTGGAAAATCTTTGGAACATTTATTATTTTCCATACATAGTGATTGTGGATTAAGATCACCACAGGGTCCATGAATCATGCGATGAGTAACAATCTCATATAGTCTACCATATACTTCTGGATCTGGTAGTTCAGCAACAATGACTGCATCCACTTTGTCAGCAGTATCTAATTTATCTTTTTCTTGAAGTATTATGAGAAGATGTGCATGTGGAAGGCCTCTTTTTTGAAATTCAATGGTATATACATAAGCAAGACATCTGCCAAATAAGTGACTTATAGTGATGTCACGTAATAATTAATTACATTTATTCTTAAAAACTCTGGCTACTAAATCTGGTCTATCGGAAGGACTTTTGCCAAGAAGTAAATTTTGTGTAATTTCTGGCCATTGGGGATTACATGTAAATGTAAGAAATAAATCGGGTTTGCCAAGTTTGGTGACAATAGCCATAGCATCATTGTATCTTTCTCTCAAATGTCGAGGAGATCCTTGAAAGGAAGATGGTAAAATGATGGCTTTGCCAGCTGTCGTGTCTCTGCTTGTAGCCACCTCAGCAACATAGTACATTAGTCCCGAATATGGCAATTATTTTACGTTCTTTTTCTTGTTGAATTTCCTTCTGCTCCAGTGTCTGCCGGCTGGCCAATCTCTGTTGTCGTTCTCTAGCTTACCATCTTATCTTTTCTTGTTTGCTCTCGTTATCAGCCATGTTAATCTGTAAAATAATATAATGTATCATTAGTTTATTTTGAGATGTTAAGTTTGTTTTATAAAGTCTTTATTATCAACAGTTTGTTTCTATGTGATTGTAGTTCATTGTAGCTGTACTTTCTTTGTATTGTTAAATAAGTGTTTTTTTTTATTTTTTGCTTTTACTTTCTGTCGTAGGTTGTAATTTTTGCCTTGCATGCATAGCACACTAAGGGTAATTACACTATAGCTTCTTCTACATGTAGTAGGTGTATTTTTTTGGTTTGTTAATTTATTTTTTTGTTGTACTTTTGGCTTATAGGCATAGTAGAGGGCAGAAATTAGTCTTTGTAATTTATCATACAGGGGATTGTTATAATAGTATTTTTATATTTTATTTAAAGGCTTATATGTTGGGGCTCTGAAAATGTTTCTATTATTGTTTTTTGGGTGTTAGGACTATGTGTTGTACTATTGTACTTTATGTGTGTGGTTAGGTTTTATGCTTAATATTGTACATTAGGACTGGTAATTTAGAATGACAAATTTTATTTAGTCTTTGTTTTGAGACTTTTGTGGACTATGCTGTTTTCTTTTTTTTTTGGCTAGATTGAAGTTTGGATTTACTGTTAAACATTATTGTCCATAAAAGACAAATAAGAGTTAAATGAGAAATGTGTCAGTTATATTTTGGTAAAAGTTATAGTATGTGGTTGTTATTGTTTTTTTTTTTTTTTCTGTTGACATGGATGCAGAGCAAACATGTTTATTTAGTTTTCTCTTGTTTTACTTGTTATACTGTACCTTGGTTGAAGTGTGATTTCAAGCAGAATCTTTGTTGGTCCGCTGTTGAAAGTCTTAGTCCGATGCTCTTCACGCAGTGTCTGTTGTAAAATAAAAAGTTAAATGTTATTTTATTTTAATGTATTTGTACTGAATAGCAAATGTTATTGTTTTGGTCTATTGTATCTGTTATGGGGAATTTTACTGCTATGCTGTTTTTTGTGCAACCGTTTAAAACACTTTAATTGTATTTGTATATTACATGGTATCTTTTTTTTCCCTTGTAATTATTAATGTTTTTACTATTTTGGATCTGATCACAATGTTTTTAGCATTATCCTGTTTTGTGTCCACCACTTTTGGTATGCTTATTTAGGCTTCTTTGTAATGCTTATAGGTTCTTAAACAATAAAGAAGAATATTAATTAACTTTTTTAGCTGTCTCTGTGATTTTAGCTACAATCCAGTTTTGTGTCCACCATATTTTGCATACTTTATTTCCTTAATTAGTCTTGTTTATTTTGAATATGCTCACAATGTTTTTACCATTATCCTGTTTTGTGTCCACCACTTTTGGTATGCTTATTTAGGCTTATTTGTAAGGCTTATAGGTTCTTAAACAGTAAAGCATATTATTTAACTTTTCTATCTGTTTGTGTGATTTTTGGTACAATCCTGTTTTGTGTCCACCATATTTTGCATACTTTATTTGCTTAATTAGTCTTCTTTATGAGTATTAAATGATGTTGGACAGTAAAAATGAATGTTAATTGCCTTTTCTATATCATGGTAGGCTTTTTTGTTTTATCCTGTTTTGTGTTCACCACTTTTTGGTTGCTGCATTTGGCTTGTGGGTGATGGTTGGAGTTTATTTTACAGTGAAGAGGAAGAATACTTTTGTTTTATGTATGTTGCTAATGTTTCGGATGCTATCCTGTTTTGTGCCCACCTCTTTTTTTTTTCTCTGAAACTGTCTTTCTTTGTAAATTGTATAGGTGCTTGTGAAGTTTGCTGAACTGTGTTGTTTTAGTCTTTATTAAATGTTATTTTTTTTATTTTTTGTACTTTTAATTTTTATATTGGCGGCCATAAAACATACATATGCCCTTTTTTTTTCTACTTGTTATACTATTCCTTGATTGAAGTGTTGTTCTTGTCCGAATGACAGAGGGTCCCCTACTGCCAATCTTAATCCACCAGTCTTCTTGTAGTGTCTGTTTGAAAAAGAAAGTTAAATGGTTAATTGTATATTTCTTCTTTTTGATTTAGCAAAGTATGGTCTTTTTCAGCATGTAATGTATGTTTCTATCTTACCTCTTGTTCTTTGTTTGTGTTCTTTAAAAGTAATTCTCTTTCACATTCCGCGGTGCAAATTCTTGAGTGACGCTGTTGATGCAGAGTCTGTTTGAATAGTGAAAAAAAGGGCAAAGATTCAGCTTCATGTTCCATATGTATTAGTGTCATATTATTTTTTGCTATGAGTTGCAGTAAATTAATGTCATTTAAATATACTTGTTTCATTAGTTTGAGTTAACATTAGTTTGTTGTAGGGCCTATACACATAAATGTGCGTTTCACATGTCACTATATATGAATCACATTTTCATAGTTAATGTTGTTTTTTTTTTGTTTTTTTTTCTGTCTTGGTAATACAATGTAATATATTATAGCTTACCTCTCAGTTGTAATTTGCAGAGTGTAAAGTAGGAAATTAGGAAATAATTATCTTCTCAAGTAACAGCAGCAGTTAGCTATCCAGTCACTCCGTTCCTCACCTGAGTAGAAATGTAGAATTTTCTAGAAAGTAGGCAGTATTTATAAACTTTGAGGTACCTCAGACCGTTAGAACGCAATACGCATGCGCTATTTGCGTTCCAGCTTACAATTTGCGTTCCATCCGCCATTTTATGCGTAGTAGTTTTCAAAATGGTGGTTAATATCAGTGTGGTACGTGCCGCATAGGATGGCCATTTTTTCTCTCGCTTATGGGATTTTCGGCAGTTTAAACTAGTTTTTTTGGACTTAAATGGACGTTTAAATTCACTTTTCGAGGTGCTGGATGCCCCCTTGCTGTAAGTAAGCTTTTTATGTGTTTATTTATTGTGTTTCTGATGTTTTCATGCGCGTCGTTTTCGGACATTTTTTGCGTGTTCGGAATGGGTCGTAGCGCGTGTTGGTGTTTTTTCTAAGTCTTGTGTGTGTGTGTTAACCGCCTGTAAGGCGCCTTTGAGCCTCCACCTCCGCAAATGCGCCCCTCACTTCGCAAGAGTCCGCATTTGCGGACAAACACAGCCGACGTTGGAGCCTCCACCTTCCGCAAATGCGGCCCTTTGCTTCGCGTGGCCCGCAAGCGTGAGCAACGGCTCGTATGCTCACAACTATATATGTGATAACTAAATCCAAGATGGTGTCATTTCTAGTAGGTTCTTGTATGACCTGGGCCAGATAACGATCCCTGAGTGTACTCAAGAACCTGCTCCCCTTTGCTGAACTGCTGGTCTCATTTAACCAGTTTATTTGGGGTTATTAAAATCTCCCATTATTAGAACATGCCCGTGCTTAGCTGCATTTCCAATCTGTAACAATAATTGTATTTCCTCACTTTCAGCTATATTTAGGGGTTTATAGCATACTCCTACTAATATTCTTTTGGAATTTGCTGCTCTGCTATTTAACTCTACCCACAAACATGCAACTTTATCACTAGTTCCATCATAAATATCTTCTCTGACTATAGGTTTAAATTCAGGCTTAACATACAGACAAATCGCTCCTCCTCTTTTACCATTGCCCCTATCTCTTTCCTAAATAGGTTATTACCATCCAGATTAACAGTCCAGTCATGAGATTCATCCCACCACGTTTCGGTAATGCCTATTTAATACCATTTTTCATTAATTGCCCATAATTTTAACTCATTTTTCCTGGCAAGCTTCTGGCATTAGCAAGCATACACCTTATGTTATGAGTTTGTAGTTTGGTGGTGCCTGCCACTATACTTGAGTTACTTAGTACTACCTCCCTATTGACTATACTACCCCTCCCCCATCTCCTCCCCTATGAGTTGTTAATTCATGCCTTATACTCTATACACTTTCTACACCATTACTTATATATCGTCCCTCCCCCACCTACTAGTTTAAAAACTCATCCAGCCTTTCTACCATCATATCCCCTAGCACAAAAGCTCCCTCATCACTAAGGTGCAATCCATCCCTACTGTAGAGATTGTACCCAAGTGAGAAGTCAGCCCAGTGCTCTTAAAAACCAAACCCCTCCCTAGTGCACCACATCTTTAGCCACGCATTAACCTTCCTAAGCTCCTTCTGCCTCCCTGGGCTAGCACGTGGCACTGGTAGTATCTCAGAAAATACTACCTTGGAAGTCCTTGCCTTCAGCGTATTACCTAGTTCCCCAAAATCATTCTTTAGGACACTCCATCTTCCACTAGTCGCAGGGCAGGAGGCTGGCAAACAGTCCTCTCCAAGACAAAGTGGCGAAGGGCACTTCGTCACAACTACCTTGGAGGTCCTTGCCTTCAGCTTATTACCTAGTTCTATAAAATCATTCTTTAGGACATTCCATCTTCCACTAACTTTGTCATTGGTACCAATATGTACCAAGACCGCCGGTTCATTTCCAGACCCTCCTAATAATTTGTCTACCTGATTCACAACATGCCGAGCCTGAGCACCTGTTGCTGTGCCTATTCTGCCCTCCCTCTCCTCCAGTAGAACTGTTCTCCCGACTGTTAGAGGGAACAGGTCTATCTGGCATTGCCATTCCTGAATGGACATCCCCAACATTTTCACTCAATCTGGCAAATCTGTTGGTGTTTGCAAAATCAGAACTGGCCTACCTCCTCCTGTTCCCCCTTCTAACTGTTACCCAACTACCTCCCTGGACATCGTCACTAGCCCCAGCTCCACCCTCCATGCTAGGCCGGGCTAAACTGTGCTCCGTGAGCACCATCCCCCGTTCCAAGCTATATCGCTAAGTGCTGCAATTCTCCTCTCCAGTTCTCCAATCTGAGCTTCCAGAGAGGTAACATGCTCACACCTGTGCATACATATGACAGGATGTACACTGAGTGAGGTTGCCACTGGACTGACTCATAATTATTATTATTGTCTACAAAAATTCAGTGGGAAAAATAAAGAATATAAAATAATATATTTGTATAAAGTTTTTAAAAAAATAATATATATATATATATATATTTATAAATATATATATATATTTTTAATCATCCCCCTTTGCACTATAAATCTGCCCCCCTTTACTTTGAACTCCTTCCTTTTATCTAAACTCCTACACTTTTACTAGAATTGAACTTATACTGGAAATGTTCGCAAGCTCACAAGTTCGCCCTGTAACGGAGTTGGAACACGAATCCAATATCTCCACTGGTATACGGTAAAATATCCAAGAAGCACTACAGTCTCACCATCCCCAACCTCCCATATTGGACGACACTCAATTGGGGAGTCAAAGAATACTGTCTTTATTTTGTTATGCAGAAATATATATACACATCTCTTCCCACAGGCAATACACATCCCCCATAGTTGGCCACACAATACACATAGAGGGACAATAGGTGGGTCACACCTCCCTGAGGCTACCTGGCTACTTTGATACAATCAGACATTGATTAGATCATCCTTCCCTTTGTTCCATCTTCACAATGTGAACACTTCACACAATGGACCTCTCTTGCTTTTGAGGAGCCCTTGTAATAGGATTATCTATTATGCCAAGGTCTGCAATAGTCTGGCTAATATTCTGCAGAGCATAAACCAACATACATACAGTATAACAGTAGGATCATATTTTAATCATAATAATTAAATAACCATAAAACAGGGTAAAACAGTGATGGGTTCCGTTACACGCCCCTTCTCCTGTTTATATTAACTTCTGCCTTCTCACCTGGGCACAGTTAGTGGACTCTGCATTTTATCAGCCTTTACTTGCAAAAAGGAAAGTCCACTTACAGTATTGCAGTGTTTCCTGTATCCATTTCTTTGGGTACACAGAGATATACCCAGAGCTGAGCATGGTACCACCAGTACAGAGATATACTCAGAGCTGAGCATGGTACCACCAGTACAGTGATATACCCAGAGCTGGTACAGAGATATACCCAGAGCTGAGCATGGTAACACCAGTACAGTGATATACCCAGAGCTGAGCATGGTACCACCAGTACAGTGATATACCCAGAGCTGAGCATGGTACCACCAGTACCGAGATATACCCAGAGCTGAGCATGGTACCACCAGTACAGTGATATACCCAGAGCTGAGCATGGTACCACCAGTACAGAGATATGCCCAGAGCTGAGCATGGTACCAACAGTACAGTGATATACCCAGAGCTGAGCATGGTAACACCAGTACAGTGATATACCCAGAGCTGAGCATGGTACCACCAGTACAGTGATATACCCAGAGCTGAGCATTGTACCACCAGTACAGAGATATACCCAGAGCTGAGCATGGCACCACCAGTACAGTGATATACCTAGAGCTGAGCATGGTACCACCAATACAGAGATATACCCAGAGCTGAGCTTGGTACCACCAGTACAGAGATATACCCAGAGCTGAGCATGGTACAACCAGAACAGAGATATACCCAGAGCTGAGCATGGTACCACCAGTACAGAGATATACCCAGAGCTGAACATGGTACCACCAGTACAGAGATATACCCAGAGCTGAGCATGGTACAACCAGAACAGAGATATACCCAGAGCTGAGCATGGTACCACCAGTACAGAGATATACCCAGAGCTGAGCATGGTACCACCAGTACAGGGAATATACCCAGAGCTGAGCATGACACCACCAGTACAGTGATATACCCAGAGCTGAACATGGTACCACCAGTACAGTGATATACCCAGAGCTGAGCATGGTACCACCAGTACAGAGATATACCCAGAGCTGAGCATGGTATCACCAGTACAGTGATATACCCAGAGCTGAACATGGTACCACCAGTACAGAGATATACCCAGAGCTGAGAATGATACCACCAGTACAGAGATATACCCAGAGCTGAGAATGGTACCATCAGTACAGTGATATACCCAGAGCTGAACATGGTACCACAAGTACAGAGATATACCCAGAGCTGAGCATGGTACCACCAGTACCGTGATGTACCAAGAGCTGAGCATGGTACCACCAGTACAGTGATATACCCAGAGCTGAGCATGGTACCACCAGTACAGAGATATACCCAGAGCTGAACATGGTACCACCAGTACAGTGATATACCCAGAGCTGAACATGGTACCACCAGTACAGAGATATACCCAGAGCTGAGCATGGTACCACCAGTACAGTGATATACCCAGAGCTGAGCATGGTACCACCAGTACAGAGATATACCCAGAGCTGAGCATGGCACCACCAGTACAGTGATATACCCAGAGCTGAGCATGGTACCACCAGTACAGAGATATACCCAGAGCTGAACATGGTACCACCAGTACAGAGATATACCCAGAGCTGAGCATGGTACCACCAGTACAGAGATATACCCAGAGCTGAACATGGTACCACCAGTACAGTGATATACCCAGAGCTGAACATGGTACCACCAGTACAGAGATATACCCAGAGCTGAGCATGGTACCACCAGTACAGTGATATACCCAGAGCTGAGCATGGTACCACCTGTACAGAGATATACCCAGAGCTGAGCATGGCACCACCAGTACTGTGATATACCCACAGCTGAGCATGGTACCACCAGTACAGAGATATACCCAGAGCTGAGCATGGTACCACCAGTACAGAGATATACCCAGAGCTGAACATGGTACCACCAGTACAGAGATATACCCAGAGCTCAGCATGGTACCACCAGTACAGTGATGTACCCAGAGCTGAGCATGGTACCACCAGTACAGAGATATACCCAGAGCTGAGCATGGTACTGCCAGTACAGAGATATACCCAGAGCTGAGCATGGTACCGCCAGTACAGTGATATACCCAGAGCTGAGCATGGTACCGCCAGTACAGAGATATACCCAGAGCTGAACATGGTACCACCAGTACAGTGATATACCCAGAGCTGAGCATGGTACCACCAGTACAGTGATATACCCAGAGCTGAGCATGGTACCACCAGTACAGAGATATACCCAGAGCTGAGCATGGTACCACCAGTACAGAGATATACCCAGAGCTGAGCATGGTACCGCCAGTACAGTGATATACCCAGAGCTGAACATGTTACCGCCAGTACAGTGATATACCCAGAGCTGAACATGGTACCACCAGTACAGAGATATACCCAGAGCTGAACATGGTACCACCAGAACAGAGATATACCCAGAGCTGAGCATGGTACTGCCAGTACAGTGATATACCAAGAGCTGAGCATGGTACCACCAGTACAGAGATATACCCAGAGCTCAGCATGGTACCACCAGTACAGAGATATGCCCAGAGCTGAGCATGGTACCACCTGTACAGAGATATACCCAGAGCTGAGCATGGTACCACCAGTACAGTGATATACCCAGAGCTGAACATGGTACCACCAGTACAGAGATATACCCAGAGCTGAACATGGTACCACCAGTACAGAGATATACCCAGAGCTGAGCATGGTACCACCAGTACAGTAATATATACCCAGAGCTGAACATGGTACCACCCGTACAGTGATATACCCAGAGCTGAGCATGGTACCACCAGTACAGTGATATACCCAGAGCTGAGCATGGTACCACCAGTACAGTGATATACCTAGAGCTGAGCATGGTACCACCAGTACAGAGATATACCCAGAGCTGAGCATGGTACCACCTGTACAGAGATATACCCAGAGCTGAACATGGTACCACCAGTACAGAGATATACCCAGAGCTGAACATGGTACCACCAGTACAGAGATATACCCAGAGCTGAGCATGGTACCACCTGTACAGAGATATACCCAGAGCTGGGCATGGTACCACCAGTACAGAGATATACCCAGAGCTGAACATGGTACCACCAGTACAGAGATATACCCAGAGCTGAGCATGGCACCACCAGTACAGAGATATACCCAGAGCTGAGCATGGTACCACCAGTACAGTAATATATACCCAGAGCTGAACATGGTACCACCCGTACAGTGATATACCCAGAGCTGAGCATGGTACCACCAGTACAGTGATATACCTAGAGCTGAGCATGGTACCACCAGTACAGGGAATATACCCAGAGCTGAACATGGTACCACCAGTACAGTGATATACCCAGAGCTGAGCATGGTACCACCAGTACAGGTATATACCCAGAGCTGAGCATGGTACCGCCAGTACAGTGATATACCCATAGCTGAGCATGGTACCACCAGTACAGGGAATATACCCAGAGCTGAACATGGTACCACCAGTACAGTGATATACCCAGAGCTGGGCATGGTACCACCAGTACAGTGATATACCTAGAGCTGAGCATGGTACCACCAGTACAGGTATATACCCAGAGCTGAGCATGGTACCACCAGTACAGAGATATACCCAGAGCTGAGCATGGTACCACCAGTACAGAGATATACCCAGAGCTGAGCATGGTACCACCAGTACAGAGATATACCCAGAGCTGAGCATGGTACCACCAGTACAGAGATATACCCAGAGCTGAGCATGGCACCACCAGTACAGTGATATACCCAGAGCTGAGCATGGTACCACCAGTACAGTGATATACCCAGAGCTGAGCATGGTACCACCAGTACAGTGATATACCCAGAGCTGAGCATGGTACCACCAGTACAGAGATATACCCAGAGCTGAACATGGTACCACCAGTACAGTGATATACCCAGAGCTGAACATGGTACCACCAGTACAGAGACATACACAGAGCTGAGCATGGTACCACCAGTACAGAGACATACACAGAGCTGAGCATGGTACCACCAGTACAGATATATACCCAGAGCTGAGCATGGTACCACCAGTACAGTGATATACCCAGAGCTGAGCATGGTACCACCAGTACAGAGATATACCCAGAGCTGAACATGGTACCACCAGTACAGTGATATACCCAGAGCTGAACATGGTACCACCAATACAGAGATATACCCAGAGCTGAACATGGTACCACCAATACAGAGATATACCCAGAGCTGAGCATGGTACCACCTGTACAGTGTCAAATGTCAATATATTGAATAAGAATATAACCGAAAGACCAGAGTTAATCAATAGTACGGTCAGGTCATCAGATTAAAGAAGGAGTGAGAGTCCAGTAGATATCACTCAAGTGGTCACTGCTTTGGATGTAGGTTGGGATGAAACTCCATTGGAAGTCATTGGAGTGAACTCTTACTATAGTAGCTAAAAAGGTCAGTTTCAGGAGGACACTGTCACCTACTTATCATCCAGGATTTCTCCACTTTGTTTAACACAGCTGACTTTTTCTCCAGACTAATTTAGCCTCTTTGACACTGCAATCTTATCTATTTAACAACTTATTTATTGTTTCCTACAACTTCATCAGCATTAGAAACTCACTGTTGGGGTACCCCATGGCTCTCTTTTGGGCCCTTGCTTTTCTCTATCTACCCTGTCTTCTTGATAATCCTACAAAGTCTCTTGAGTTCCGCTATCATCTCTATGCTGAATGAAAAGGGGGAGGAATGAAAAGTAGATGGAAACAACATGGTAAACTTGAGAAGAAGCATACTCTGCCCTCCTGAGGACAACTTCAGCAAGTTCTACCATAAGTGTCTTCATGAAGGAAGAAGCATTACTTATACAACACTGCCATCTAGTGGACAAATGTAAAATACCATCTGAGATTCTGCACATATCTTTTATCCCTCTATCTACTTGTGAATGGGCCTGTAGACCACCCCAGGCCTTCTGGTGTTGGTAGGAGGGGGCCACTTGACCTTGCAGGACCGGGGTATGAGATAGGAGGTGGCTAGCATGGGGGTGGAGCCACTTATAGGTTCTCTTGGCACCATTGTCTCCAGTATGCCCCAGCTAGCCATGTGTGTAGATACCCACCCAGCCATCCCTAAAATGTCTTGGTAGAAAGAGGGATATATAGTAAAAAAAAAAAAAAAAATGTGTGGATAGTAAGTACAATTTGGAGGTATCATCTTGTCTATAGCTTTAGGCTTGTTTTTCCGTAAGTAGGAATTAAGTATGTATTCATATGTTTCCAATGTATGTATATGTTGCTGTCACAGCGGCGGGTAGTAGGGGGAGTCGCCGTGGCAGTGGTCATGTTGGTGAGATCCTACCCCATGGTGGTATGGATGTTCCATCACAGTGGACACGGGTTCAGGGCGTAGAGTGTACTGTCCATGGTCAGGCTTCTCCCCTCACTTGCTTATGTTTATTTATTTATTGGTATTGTTGTTCACTATTTGTGTTTACCAATAAACACTGTGGCCTGGTTCTCCCCAAGCAGTAGTCTGTGTCTAATTATTATATTCAATATGCGATTGTGTCTAAATCCTTATGGGTCCATACCCAACTGGGCCTTGCCGAGGTCATATAATTGATGTACTTCTACTCAACAGTGTGAATAAAACAAATCCACTACCCTCAGTGACCTGGTCAAATAGGCTGGGTACTGACATGGAGGTTGGAACGGACTCAGGAGCCCTTGACACACAGGGTAACAGATGGGCGAGCATGAGCGTAGCAAAGTGGGTTTGAGTTGGCTGCCAGGCCAGATATTCAGGACTGTCTGTCAAATAAGGGAAAAAGCACACCCTACAAACATAATCCGAACTAGTGGTAGAGGTAATAAATGGAGGGCCCAGGTGCAAAAACAATCTTGGGTCACACCATTGTTAGCACCCCAGGTCCTCTGTCTGTAGAGTAGGGGGCACCCCTCCGCCCCCACGGCCCTCAGCGAATCTCTGAGACCCAGCGGCCACTATGGCTCTCAGCGAACCACTGAGCACCTGTGGCCTCCATGGGCTTCAGCAAACCCCTCAGCCTTGTGGTGCACACGGGCCTCAGCGGGTCCCTCAGTCACAACAGCCCCACTACCTTATTTGTTTTTTTTAGGGGCAATTCAATGGTGGTTCAGCAGTTAGTGGCTTCATTTAGGATTACCTGCCAGGGCTTCTTCTCTCAGGAACAGGGAATCCCAAATGAAGTCACATTTGTGTGAATTGGGGTCTTGGAAGCCTACTATAGTACAGAAATAAAACAAGTAAATACGAAAAAATTAAGACAGAGGAGGACCCTGGTGCATTGCCCTACCTACACCGGTGGTAGTTCCACCACCTATCAGAACAGCACTGCCCATGTATAACTCAACACATTGTATTTGAGCCCATACAGAGACAGACATGTAACTGATACTCTTACATATATATATATACAGTGCCTTACCAAAGTATTCACCCTCCTTGGCATTTTTTCTGTTTTGTTGCCTCATAACCTGGAAGATGCTTTTTTTATTATTATTGTGAAGCAAACAACAAATAGGACAAAATAACAGAACAAGTCCCTGTGCATAACTATTCACCCCCTAAAGTCAATACTTTGTAGCGCCACCTTTTGTGGCAATCACATCTCCAAGTCTCTTCGGATAAGTCTCTATGAGCTCGCCACATCTTACCACTGGGATTTTTGCCTATTCCTCCTTGCAAGACTGCTCCAGCTCATTCAAGTTGGATGGTTTGCGCTTGTGACCAACAATCTTTAAGTCGGACCACAGATTTCCTATTGGGTTGAGGTCTGGGCTGTGATTCGGCCATTCCAACACATTTACATGTTTCCCCTTAAACCCTCCAAGTGTTGCTTTAGCCGTGTGTTTGGGGTCATTGTCCTGCTGGAAGGTGACCCTCCGTCGTAGTCTCAAATCACGCACAGAGTGGTGCAGGTTTTGCTCATGTCTCTGTATTTAGCACCATCCATCTTTCCCTCAACTCTGACCAGTTTCCCAGTCCCATACCCACAGCATGATGCTGCCACCGCCATGTGTCACTGTGGGGATGGTGCTCTTTGGGTGATGTGATGTGTTCGGTTTGCGCCAGACATAGCGTTTTCTTTGATGGCCGAAAAGTTCAATTTTTGTCTCATCAGACCAGATCACCTTCCTCCATACATTTTGGGAGTTTCCCACATGCCTTTTTGTGCCATTTTGTTTTTTGCTGAAAGTAATGGCTTTCTTCTGGCCACTCTGCCATAAAGCCCAACTCTATGGAGCATATGGCTTATTGTTGTCCTATGTACATATACTCCAGTCTCTGCTGTGGATCTCTGCAGCTCCTCCAGGGTTACCTTCGGTCTCTGTGCTGCCTCTCTGATTAATGCCCTCCTTGCCCGGTCCGTGAGTTTTGGTGGGCGGCCGTCTCTTGGCAGGTTTGCTGTTGTGCCATGTTCTTTCCATTTGGTTATGATAGATTTGATGGTGCTCCTGGGGATTATGAAAGACTTGGATATTTTTTATAACCTAACCCTGACTTGTACTTCTCAACAACATTGTCCCTTACTTGTTTGGAGAGTTCCTTGGTCTTCATGGCAGTGTTTGGTTAGTGGTGCCTCTTGCTTAGGTGTTGCAGCGTCTGGGTCCTTTCAAAAAAGGTGTGTATATGTAATGAGAGATCATGTGACACTTAGATTGCACACAGGTGGACATCATTTCACTAATTATGTAACTTCTGGAGGTAATTGGTTGCACCAAAGATTTTTATGGGCTTCATAAGAAAGGGGGTGAATACATACGCACATGCCAATTTCCTGTTTTCTATATCTAAAAAATTATTTTATGTATATATTTTTCTCATTTAACTTCACCAACTTAGACTATTGTGTTCTGATCCGCCACATAAAATTCAGATTAACAAAACATTGAACTTAAGGCTGTGATGTAACAAAATAGGTAAAAAGTCAAGGGGGTGAATACTTTTGCAAGGCACTGTATATACGGGACCATATCAAGGAGTCCACCACCATCTACTGGCTGCAGTTGATATTACAATATTACCCATCCCAATAAAGTACTTTTACATGATTCTTTTCCCATAAACATCATCTCTGCTCATTTACATGTGTTTATATGTTGTGTCTAAGATGACCACCCTCGAATACTCTCCTCAACATATACGCTGAGCCTACATGTCTACCTGATCAACCAAGGTGGATATCCACAGAAATAGGAAGTCAACACAGACCAACCAGCCCCAGCTCTATTCAATTGAGGAGTAGTTTGTTAAGACATAAGATCTATCACACCCTCCAAACAGAAAAGTATTAACCACAAATTAATTCTCTTAATGGATCGATATATAGGCAAAGCTGCCATGCCAGGTTCCACTAAACCACAAAGAGACAAACCTAAAGAGAAATTAAACAATACAAATGGCAGAAATGGAAGAGTAAGGGACGGGAAAGAAATCCCTTCCACCGCTTCAGTAACAATGGCCTCCACTGCAACAACTAAAGTGGTGTCAGAGCTCCTTATGCTAGCCAATTTACAACAGTCTTTTAATTCCTTCTTGGCTGCACTAATTTTCCCTAACAACAGTTTGGTAGAGGTGGAGAGCGGGGTCAGAAATCAGTAAGTGGTCATGGTGAAAGAGCGACATTACATTCCTATGGGAAAGACCTGAAAAAAGATCCCTATGGCAGATTGTACGGCAACTCTCCTATTTTGTTGTTGTTGTTTAGTAGTTCAGTTGTGTCAGACTCTCTGTGACCCTGCCCCTCTATGCTCATTCGAGCTCATGTTAATTTCTCCAATGACCTAATCTATCAATCTCCACCACTTCCATCTGCTTCAATGTTTCCCAGCATCAGAATCTTCTCTAGGGAATCCTGCCTTCTCTTGATATGGACAAAATATTTGAGCTTCAGCCTCATGATCAAACCTTCCAGTGTACAGTTTGGCTTCATTTCCTGTAGTGTTGATGAATTGGATCTTCTTGCAGTCTAAGCAGTTTTCTCCAGAACCACCTTTCAAAGGCGTCAATTCTATAACGCTCTCCCTTCTTTATGGTCCAGCTCTCACATTTGTTACTACTGGGAATAACGTAGTTCTAACTATGCAGACCTTTGTTCATGGTGTAATATATTTAATTTTAATTGCTTATCCAGACTTGTCACAGCTTTCCTCCCCAGAAGCAGTGATGGCTGCAGTCACCATCTGCAGAGATCTTGGGGCCCAGAAAAATAAAATCTGTCACTGCCTCCACTTCTTCCCTGTCTATTTGCAATGATATACCCTTCAAATCTCAAGATCTCTTGTGATGGTAAAAATATTTTGTGGGCAGACAGAAAAGAGGCTGTAGAGTCAAGGACTGATACCTTCGTGGTGCCAACAACGGACGTGCTGAGCAGTGGCGCAGTTAGTGAATGTAGGGCCCCGGTGCAAAGTAAAAATTTGACATTTTTTTTTTTGAGCCTTGCCCCCCTGTATCAACTCATATATATTTTATCTGATTTACTCAGACAAGTAAAGTGTGTTTATTTCCTGTGTGCAATGATTTGGTACATGTGAGAGGGGAGTGTTTTTGCCTGGGTTGAACTTGCATATACAGTGTGAGGGAATTCAAAGAAAAGGGTTAAATTGTAGTATTTTTTGTCATTTGTAATTATGAGTCAGTTCGGTGGCAACCTCACTCAGTGTACATCCTGCCACGTGTATGAACAGATGATCCAGGGTCCATACCTCTGTGAGAGGTGTGAGCAGGTTGTGTCCTCTCTGAAAGCTCAAATTGGGGAACTGCAGAGGAGAATTGCAGCACTTAGTGATATTCCACTGGAAAGGGGGTTGGTGCTCACTGAGCACTGTTTAGATGGGCCTAGCATGGAGGGTGGAGATGAGGCTAGTGAGGAGGTCTGGGCCTAGCATGGAGGGTGGAGATGGGGCTAGTGAGGAGGTCTGGGCCTAGCATGGAGGGTGGAGATGGGGCTAGTAAGGATGTTTGGGCCTAGCATGGAGGGTGCATATGCGGCTTCTGAGGATGTCCAGGGAGGTAGATGGGTTACAGTTAGAAGGAGAAGCAGGTGGGAACATGGTACCACCCGTACAGTGATATACCCAGAGCTGAGCATGGTACCACCAGTACAGTGATATACCCAGAGCTGAGCATGGTACCACCAGTACAAAGATATACCCAGAGCTGAACATGGTACCACCCGTACAGTGATATACCCAGAGCTGAGCATGGTACCACCAGTACAGTGATATACCCAGAGCTGAGCATGGTACCACCAGTACAGTGATATACCCAGAGCTGAGCATGGTACCACCAGTATAGTGATATACCTAGAGCTGAGCATGGTACCACCAGTACAGTGATATACCCAGAGCTGAACATGGTACCACCAGTACAGAGATATACCCAGAGCTGAGCATGGTACCACCAGTACAGTGATATACCCAGAGCTGAACATGGTACCACCAGTACAGAGATATACCCAGAGCTGAGCATGGTACCACCAGTACAGTGATATACCCAGAGCTGAGCATGGTACCACCAGTACAGAGATATACCCAGAGCTGAGCATGGTACCACCAGTACAGTGATATACCCAGAGCTGAGCATGGTACCACCAGTACAGAGATATACCCAGAGCTGAGCATGGTACCACCAGTACAGAGATATACCCAGAGCTGAACATGGCACCACCAGTACAGTGATGTAACGGAACCCATCACTGTTTTACCCTGTGTTATGGTTATTTAATTATTATGGTTAAAATATGATCACATTGCTATACTGTAGATATGTTGGCTTGTGCTCTGCAGGATGTTGGCTCAGACCATTGCAGACACCTAGCATAATACATAATCCTATTAGGGTCTCCTAGAGCCAGGAGAGCCCTATTGTGTAAAGTGTTCACATTGTGAAAGATGGAACAAAGAGAAGCATTATCTTATCAATGTCTGATTGTATCAAAAGTAGCCGGCTAGTCCCTGGGAGGTGTGACCCACCTATTGTCTCTATTGTGTGGCCAAATATGGGCATGTGTATTACCTGTGGAAAGAGATGGATATATATATTTCTGCATATAACAAAATAAAGTCAGTATTCTTTGACTCCCAAGAAAGTGTCGTCCAATATGGGTGGTCTGGGCTTCAGAGACTGCGCAGTGCTTCTATATGGATATTTAATGCTGAACCTGACTTTCCCTCTGGAACTCTTGGATGGGATTATACCAACTTCACTTTTACACAGCAGCTTGCCAGGGAAAAGGACGTCTCCAACAGCTGGTACCCTCTCACTACCGGGGTAGCCAATACAAGTGATATACCCAGAGCTGAGCATGGTACCACCAGTACAGAGATATACCCAGAGCTGAGCATGGTAACACCAGTACAGAGATATACCCAGAGCTGAGCATGGTACCACCAGTACAGAGATATACCCAGAGCTGAGCATGGTACCACCAGTACAGAGATATACCCAGAGCTGAGCATGGTACCACCAGTACAGAGATATACCCAGAGCTGAGCATGGTACCACCAGTACAGAGATATACCCAGAGCTGAGCATGGCACCACCAGTACAGAGATATACCCAGAGCTGAGTATGGTACCACCAGTACAGAGATATACCCAGAGCTGAGCATGGTACCACCAGTACAGAGATATACCCAGAGCTGAACATGGTACCACCAGTACAGAGATATACCCAGAGCTCAGCATGGTACCACCAGTACAGAGATATACCCAGAGCTGAGCATGGTACTGCCAGTACAGAGATATACCCACAGCTGAGCATGGTACCGCCAGTACAGTGATATACCCAGAGCTGAGCATCGTACCACCAGTACAGTGATATACCCAGAGCTGAACATGGTACCACCAGTACAGTGATATACCCAGAGCTGAACATGGTACCACCAGTACAGAGACATACACAGAGCTGAGCATGGCACCACCAGTACAGTGATATACCCAGAGCTGAACATGGTACCACCAGTACAGAGATATACCCAGAGCTGAGCATGGTACCACCAGTACAGAGATATACCCAGAGCTGGGCATGGTACCGCCAGTACAGAGATATACCCAGAGCTGAACATGGTACCACCAGTACAGTGATATACCCAGAGCTGAGCATGGTACCACCAGTACAGTGATATACCCAGAGCTGAGCATGGTACCACCTGTACAGTGATATACCCAGAGCTGAGCATGGTACCACCAGTACAGAGATATACCCAGAGCTGAGCATGGTACCACCAGTACAGTGATATACCCAGAGCTGAGCATGTTACCACCTGTACAGTGATATACCCAGAGCTGAGCATGGTACCACCAGTACAGAGATATATCCAGAGCTAAGCATGGTACCACCAGTACAGTGATATACCCAGAGCTGAGCATCGTACCACCAGTACAGTGAAATACCAAGAGCTGAACATGGTACCACCAGTACAGAGATATACCCAGAGCTGAGCATGGTACCACCTGTACAGAGATATACCCAGAGCTGAACATGGTACCACCAGTACAGAGATATACCCAGAGCTGAGCATGGTACCACCAGTACAGTGATATACCCAGAGCTGAGCATGGCACCACCAGTACAGTGATATACCCAGAGCTGAACATGGTACCACCAGTACAAAGATATACCCAGAGCTGAACATGGTACCACCAGTACAAAGATATACCCAGAGCTGAACATGGTACCACCAGTACAGTGATATACCCAGAGCTGAGCATGTTACCACCTGTACAGTGATATACCCAGAGCTGACCATGGTACCACCAGTACAGAGATATACCCAGAGCTGAGCATGGTACCACCAGTACAGTGATATACCCAGAGCTGAGCATGGTACCACCAGTACAGTGATATACCCAGAGCTGAGCATGGTACCACCTGTACAGAGATATACCCAGAGCTGAGCATGGTACCACCAGTACAGAGATATACCCAGAGCTGAGCATGGTACCACCTGTACAGAGATATACCCAGAGCTGAGCATGGTACCACCTGTACAGAGATATACCCAGAGCTGAGCATGGTACCACCAGTACAGAGATATACCCAGAGCTGAACATGGTACCACCAGTACAGAGATATACCCAGAGCTGAGCATGGTACCACCAGTACAGTGATATACCCAGAGCTGAACATGGTACCACCAGTACAAAGATATACCCAGAGCTGAACATGGTACCACCAGTACAGTGATATACCCAGAGCTGAACATGGTACCACCAGTACAGAGATATACCCAGAGCTGAGCATGGTACCACCAGTACAGTGATATACCCAGAGCTGAGCATGGTACCACCTGTACAGAGATATACCCAGAGCTGAGCATGGTACCACCAGTACAGAGATATACCCAGAGCTGAGCATGGTACCACCAGTACAGAGATATACCCAGAGCTGAGCATGGTACCACCAGTACAGAGATATACCCAGAGCTGAGCATGGTACCACCAGTACAGTGATATACCCAGAGCTGAGAATGGTACCACCAGTACAGAGATATACCCAGAGCTGAGAATGGTACCATCAGTACAGTGATATACCCAGAGCTGAACATGGTACCACCAGTACAGAGATATACCCAGAGCTGAACATGGTACCACCTGTACAGAGATATACCCAGAGCTGAGCATGGTACCACCAGAACAGAGATATACCCAGAGCTGAACATGGTACCACCAGTACAGCGATATACCCAGAGCTGAGCATGGTACCACCTGTACAGTGTCAAATGTCAATATATTGAATAAGAATATAACCGAAAGACCAGAGTTAATCAATAGTACGGTCAGGTCATCAGATTAAGGAAGGAGTGAGAGTCCAGTAGATATCACTCAAGTGGTCACTGCTTTGGATGTAGGTTGGGATGAAACACCATTGGAAGTCATTGGAGTGAACTCTTACTATAGTAGCTAAGAAGGTCAGTTTCAGGAAGACACTATCACCAACTTATCATCCAGGACTTCTCCACTTTGTTTAACACTTACGATTAACAATTAGTCTGACTTTTTCTCCAGACTAATTTAGCCTCTGTGACACTGCAATCTTATCTATTTAACAACTTATTTAGGTTTTCCTACAACTTCATCAGCATTAGAAACTCACTGTTGGGGTACCCCAAGGCTCTGTTTGGGGCCCTTGCTTTTCTCTATCTACCCTGTCTCCTTGATAATCCTACAAAGTCTCTTGAGTTCCGCTATCATCTCTATGCTGAATGAAAAGGGGGAGGAATGAAAAGTAGATGGAAACAACGTGGTAAACTTGAGAAGAAGCATACTCTGCCATCCTGAGGACAACTTCAGCAAGTTCTACCATAAGTGTCTTCATGAAGGAAGAAGCGTTACTTATACAACCCTGTCATCTAATGGACAAATGTAAAATACCATCTGAGATTCTGCACATATCTTTTATCCCTCTATCTACTTGTGAATGGGCCTGTAGACCACCCCAGGCCTTCTGGGGTTGGTAGGAGGGGGCCACTTGACCTTGCAGGACCGGGGTATGAGATAGGAGGTGGCTAGCATGGGGGTGGAGCCACTTATAGGTTCTCTTGGCACCATTGTCTCCAGTTAGCCATGTGTGTAGATACTTACCCAGCCATCCCTAAAATGTCTTGGTAGAAAGAGGGATATATAGTAAAAAAAAAAAAAAAAACGTGTCGATAGTAAGTACAATTTGGAGGTATCATCTTGTCTATAGCTTTAGGCTTGTTTTTCCGTAAGTAGGAATTAAGTATGTATTCATATGTTTCCAATGTATGTATATGTTGCTGTCACAGCGGCGGGTAGTAGGGGGAGTCGCCGTGGCATTGGTCATGTAGGTGAGATCCTACCCCATGGTGGTATGGATGTTCCATCACAGTGGACACGGGTTCAGGGCGTAGAGTGTTCTGTCCATGGTCAGGCTTCTCCCCTCACTTGCTTATGTTTATTTATTTATTGGTATTGTTGTTTACTATTTGTGTTTACCAATAAACACTGTGGCCTGGTTCTCCCCAAGCAGTAGTCCGTGTCTAATCATTATATTCAATATACTATTGTGTCTAAATCCTTATGGGTTCATACCCAACTGGGCCTTGCCTAGGTCATATAATTGATGTACTTCTACTCAACAGTGTGAATAAAACAAATCCACTACCCTCAGTGACCTGGTCAAATAGGCTGGGTACTGACATGGAGGTTGGAACAGACTCAGGAGCCCTTGACACACAGGGTAACAGATGGGCGAGCATGAGCGTAGCAAAGTGGGTTTGAGTTGGCTGCCAGGCCAGATATTCAGGACTGTCTGTCAAATAAGGGAAAAAGCACACCCTACAAACATAATCCAAACTAGTGGTGAGGTAGTAAATAGAGGGCCCAGGTGCAAACACATTTTTGGGTCACATCTTTGTTAGCACCCCGGGTCCTCTGTCTGTAGTGTAGGAGGCACCCCACCGCCCCCATGGCCCTCAGCGAATCTTTCAGACGAAGCAACCCCCACAGCCCTCAGCGAATCTCTGAGACCCAGCGGCCCCTATGGCCCTCAGCGAACCCCTGAGCACCTGTGGCCTGCACGGGCTTCAGCAAACCCCTCAGCCCCTGTGGTGCCCATGGGCCTCAGCGGGTCCCTCAGTCAGAACAGCCCCACTACCTTATTTTCTTTTTTTAGGGGCAATTCATTGGTGGTTCAGCAGTTAGTGGCTTCATTTAGGATTCCCTGCTAGGGCTTCTTCTCTCAGGGCAGGAAATCCCAAATGAAGTCACATTTGTGTGAATGGGGGTCTTGGGATCCTACTATAGTACAGAAATAAAAAAAGTAAATACGAAAAAATTAAGACAGAGGAGGACCCTGGTGCATTGCCCTACCTACACCGGTGGTAGTTCCACCACTATTTGAGCCTATACAGAGACAGAAATATAACTGATTCTCTTACATATATATATATATATAGTCCCTTACAAAAGTATTCACCCCCCTTGGCATTTTATTGTTTGAGGATTTGCATCATTTAATTTACAGAACATGCCACAACTTTGAAGATGTTTTATTATTGTGAAGCAAACAACAAATAGGACTAAATAACAGAATAAGTCCCCCCCCCCTAAAGTCAATACTTTGTAGAGCTACCTTCTGCGACAATCACAGCTCCAAGTCGCTTTGGGTAAGTCTCTATGAGCTCGCCACATCTTACCACTGGGATTTTTGCCCATTCCTCCTTGCAAAACTGCTCCAGCTCCTTCAAGTTGGATGGTTTGCGCTTGTGAACAGCAATCTTTAAGTCTGACCACAGATTTCCTATTGGATTGAGGTCTGGGCTGTGACTCGGCCATTCCAACACATTTACATGTTTCCCCCCCTTTAGCAGTGTGTTTGGGGGCATTGTCCAGCTGGAAGGTGACCCTCCGTCCTAGCCTCAAATCACGCACAGAGTGGTACAGGTTTTGCTCAAGAATATTCCTGTATTTAGCACCATCCATCTTTCCCTCAACTCTGACCAGTTTTCCAGTCCTGGCTGCTGAAAAACATCCCCACTGCCACCGCCATGTTTCACTGTGGGGATGGTGCTCTTTGGGTGATGTGTTGGGTTTGCGCCAGACATATTGTTTTTTTTGATGGCCGAAAAGTTAAATTTTATTCTCATCTGACCAGAGCACCTTCCTCCATACATTCTGGGAGTCTCCCAAATGCCTTTTCACAAACTCAAAACGTGCCATTTAGTTTCTTGCTGAAAGTAATGGCTTTCTTCTGGCCACTCTGCCATAAAGCCCAACTCTATGGAGCGTACGGCTTATTGTCGTCCTATGTACAGATCTCTGCTGTGGATCTCTGCAGCTCCTCCAGGGTTACCTTAGGTCTCTGTGCTGCCTCTCTGATTAGTGCCCTCCTTGCCCGGTCCATGAGTTTTGGTGGGCAGCCGTCTCTTGGCAGGTTTGATGTTGTGCCATGTTCTTTCCATTTGGTTATGATAGATTTGATGGTGCTCCTGGGAATCATCAAAGGTTTGGATATTTTTTTATAACCTAACCCTGACTTGTACTTCTCAACAACATTGTCCCTTACTTGTTTGGAGAGTTCCTTGGTCTTCATGGCAGTGTTTGGTTAGTGGTGCCTCTTGCTTAGGTGTCGCAGCCTCTGGGGCATTTCAAAAAAGGTGTGTATATGTAATGACAGATCATGTGACACTTAGATTGCACACAGGTGGACATCATTTCACTAATTATGTGACTTCTGAAGGTAATTGGTCGCACCGGAGCTTTTTATGGGCTTCATAACAAAGGGGGTGAATACATTCGCACATGACAAGTTTCTGTTTTCTATTTCTAAAAAATAGTTTTATGTATATATTTTTCTCATTTCACTTTACCAACTAAGACTATTGTGTTCTGATCCGCCACATAAAATTCAGATTAATAAAACATTGAACTTAAGGCTGTGATGTAACAAAATCAAGGGGGTGAATACTTTTGCAAGGCACTGTATATATGGGACCATATCAAAGAGTCCACCACCATCTACTGGCTGCAGTTGATATTACAATATTACCCAGCCCAATAAAGAACTGTTACATGATTCTATTCCCATAAACATCATCTCTGCTCATTTACATGTGTTTATATGTTGCGTCTAAGATGACCACCCTCGAATACTCTCCTCAACATATACGCTGAGCCTACATGTCTACCTGATCAACCAAAGTGGATATCAACAGAAATAGGAAGTCAACACAGACCAACCAGCCCCAGCTCTATTCAATTGAGGAGTAGTTTGTTAAGACATAAGATCTATCACACCCTCCAAACAGAAAAGTATTAACCACAAATTATTTCTCTTAATGGATCCATATATAGGCAAAGCTGCCATGCCAGGTTCCACTAAACCACAAAGAGACAAACCTAAAGAGAAGTTAAATAATACAAATGGCAGAAATGGAAGAGTAAGGGACGGGAAAGAAATACCTTCCACCGCTTCAGTAACAATGGCCTCCACCGCAACAACTAAAGTGGTGTCAGAGCTCCTCATGCCGGCCAATTTACAACAGTCTTTTAATTCCTTCTTGGCTGCACTAATTTTCCCTATCAACAGTTTGGTAGAGGTGGAGAGCGGGGTCAGAAATCAGTAAGTGGTCATGGTAAAAGAGAGACATTACATTCCTATGGGAAAGACCTGAAAAAAGATCCCTATGGCAGATTGTACGGCAACTCTCCTATTTTGTTGTTGTTGTTTAGTAGTTCAGTTGTGTCAGACTCTCTGTGACCCTGCCCCTCTATGCTCATTCGAGCTCATGTTAATTTCTCCAATGACCTAATCTATCAATCTCCACCACTTCCATCTCCTTCAATGTTTCCCAGCATCAGAATCTTCTCTAGGGAATCCTGCCTTCTCTTGATATGGACAAAATATTTGAGCTTCAGCCTCATGATCAAACCTTCCAGTGTACAGTTTGGCTTCATTTCCTGTAGTGTTGATGAATTGGATCTTCTTGCAGTCTAAGCAGTTTTCTCCAGAACCACCTTTCAAAAGCGTCAATTCTATAACGCTCTCCCTTCTTTATGGTCCAGCTCTCACATTTGTTACTACTGGGAATAACGTAGTTCTAACTATGCAGACCTTTGTTCATGGTGTAATATATTTAATTTTAATTGCTTATCCAGACTTGTCACAGCTTTCCTCCCCAGAAGCAGTGATGGCTGCAGTCACCATCTGCAGAGATCTTGGGGCCCAGAAAAATAAAATCTGTCACTGCCTCCACTTCTTCCCTGTCTATTTGCAATGATATACCCTTCAAATCTCAAGATCTCTTGTGATGGTAAAAATATTTTGTGGGCAGACAGAAAAGAGGCTGTAGAGTCAAGGACTGATACCTTCGTGGTGCCAACAACGGACGTGCTGAGCAGTGGCGCAGTTAGTGAATGTAGGGCCCCGGTGCAAAGTAAAAATTTGACAATTTTTTTTTTGAGCCTTGCCCCCCTGTATCAACTCATATATATTTTATCTGATTTACTCAGACAAGTAAAGTGTGTTTATTTCCTGTGTGCAATGATTTGGTACATGTGAGAGGGGAGTGTTTTTGCCTGGGTTGAACTTGCATATACAGTGTGAGGGAATTCAAAGAAAAGGGTTAAATTGTAGTATTTTTTGTCATTTGTAATTATGAGTCAGTTCGGTGGCAACCTCACTCAGTGTACATCCTGCCACGTGTATGAACAGATGATCCAGGGTCCATACCTCTGTGAGAGGTGTGAGCAGGTTGTGTCCTCTCTGAAAGCTCAAATTGGGGAACTGCAGAGGAGAATTGCAGCACTTAGTGATACTCCACTGGAAAGGGGGTTGGTGCTCACTGAGCACTGTTTAGATGGGCCTAGCATGGAGGGTGGAGATGAGGCTAGTGAGGAGGTCTGGGCCTAGCATGGAGGGTGGAGATGGGGCTAGTGAGGAGGTCTGGGCCTAGCATGGAGGGTGGAGATGGGGCTAGTAAGGATGTTTGGGCCTAGCATGGAGGGTGCATATGCGGCTTCTGAGGATGTCCAGGGAGGTAGGTGGGTTACAGTTAGAAGGAGAAGCAGGTGGGAACATGAAGAGGAGGCCAGTACTAAGTTAACAAGCACCAAAAGATTTGTCAGATTGAGTGAAAATGTTGGGGAATGGCAATTGAGGAATGGCAATGCCAGATAGAGCAACAGCCGAGAGTACAGTTCTACTGGGAGATTGGGAGGGCAGCATAGGCAAAGCAACAGACAGGTTTTGATGGTAGGGGACTCTATTATTAGGAAAGTCGACAGGGTGATTTGTCACCCAAATCCCAGCAGTCGAACAGTTTGCTGTTTCCCGGGTGCTCGGGTCAGCATGGTGTGGTTCGGGTAGACAAATTATTGGGAGGGGCTGGAAATGAACTGGCAGGCTTGGTACATATTGGTACCACTAACAAAGTTAGTGGAAGATTGAGTGTCCTAAAGAATGATTTTGGGGAACTAGGTAATACGCTGAATGCAAGGACCTCCAAGGTAGTATTTTCTGAGATACTACCTGTGCCACATGCTAGCCCAGGGAGGCAGAAGAAGCTAAGGGAGGTTAATGCATGGCTAAAATGTGGTGCACTAAGGAAGGGTTTGGATTTCTAGAGCACTGGGCTGACTTCTCACTTGGGTACAATCTCTATAGCAGGGATGGATTGCACCTTAATGATGAGGGAGCATGTGTGCTAGGGGATTGGATGGTAGAAAGGCTGGGGGGGGGGGGGGACTAGATAGAAGTAATGGGACAGAAAGTGTAGAGGGGATAAGGGATGAATTAACTAGTCATGTGGGAGGAGATGGGGAGGGGTAGTATAGTCAATAGGGAGGTATTACTAAGTAATTCAAGTACAGAGGCAGGCACCACAAAACTACAAACTAATAACATAAGGTGTATGCTTACTAATGGCAAAAGCTTGCCAGGAAAAATGGGAGAGCTAGACTTATTGGCAATTAACAAAAAATTGGATTTAATAGGCATTACCGAAACATGATGGGAAGACTCTCATGACTGGACAGTTAATCTGGATGGTTATAACCTATGTAACGGAACCCATCACTGTTTTACCCTGTTTTATGATTATTATGGTTAAAATATGATCCTACTATTATACTGCATGTATGTTGGTTGATGCTCTGCAGAATATTGTCCCAGACATTTGCAGCTACTTGGCATGGGAGATAATCCTGTTACAGAGACTCTGCATAAGATAAAGGAAGTCTATTGTATACAGTGTTTTCATTCTCAGATAAGAACAAAGAAGTGTAATTGAATCAATGTCTGATTGTATCAAAGTTGCCAGGGAGCCTCGGGGAGGTGTGACCCACCTATTGTTCTCTTTATGTGTATTGTGAGCCAAATATGGGCATGTGTATTGCCTGTGGGAAGAGATGGGTATAAATATTTTAGCAATAACAAAATAAAGTCAGTATTCATTTGACTCCCAAATTGTGTGTCGTCAAATATGGGAGGTCGGGGATGGTGAAACTGTAGTGCCTCTTGGGTATTTTACCGTATACCAGCGGAGATATTGGACTGCGTGTTCCAGCTCCGTTACATTTGGTGGCAAGTGTCGGAATTGTTCCCACGGTCAGAAGGACAGCTACAGGAGACACCATTCCGTGGAGTACAAATTGAGTGCAAAGCTAGTATCCGTACAGCGCCCCTGGCTACAGCAGGATGGAACCGGCTAGTTTTCAGACAGCGTTCCATCATGAGGAGGAGGAGGCGGCCGCGGACTACAGGCATGCAGACAGAAAGGAACTCATGGTTACAGTACCTCTTATTACCCCACAGACTGAGTTTGAAAGAGAACTCCAAAGCAGACAGGCCTTTTTCCCAGGTACGCTTCCCATAAAAACCTTGGAATGGTTAATGACAGATGTCCACAAATTCATAATGGAAAAGCAGCGGGCACCGGAGCGGTCCATCTTGGGAGCTGCCAACCCACCTCCCACCATTAACCCCCCCCCAGCACTGCGTCCGGGTGGTGGGAATTACCAAACCCCTCCACGGTACATCAGGTGCCACACGTGTAACCAGCAGGGCCACATGCAGAGAGACTGTCCCAGAAACAGAAACTGCTCCACGTGGAATACTCCAACTAATTCCCCTCCCCAGCGACAGTGTGTACCCCAGGGGGCCGAAGGTGTCGTCCTTCCCCCCCAGCGGCAGTGTGAACCACAGGGAGCTGAAGGTGTCGTCCTTCCTCCCCAGCGGCAGTGTGTTCCCCAGGGAGCTGAAGGTGTCGTCCTTCCTCCCCAGCGGCAGTGTGTACCCCAGGGAGCAGAAGGTGCCGTCCTTTCTCCCCAGTGGCAGTGTGTACCCCAGGGGGCCGAAGGTGTCGTCCTTCCCCCCCAGCGGCAGTGTGTACCCCAGGGAGCTGAAGGTGTCGTCCTTCCTCCCCAGCGGCAGTGTGTAAACCAGGGAGCTGAAGGTGTTGTCCTTCCTCCCCAGTGGCAGTGAGTACCCCAGGGAGCAGAAGGTGTCGTCCATCCCCCCCAGCGGCAGTGTGTACCCCAGGGGGCAGAAGGTGTCGTCCTTCCCCCCCAGCGGCAGTGTGAACCCCAGGGTGCAGAAGGTGTCGTCCTTCCCCCCCCCAGCGGCAGTGTGAACCCCAGGGGGCAGAAGGTGTCGTCCTTCCCCCCCAGCGGCAGTGTGAACCCCAGGGGGCAGAAGGTGCCGTCCTTTCCCCCTAGCGGCAGTGTGAACCCCAGGGTGCAGAAGGTGTCGTCCTTCCCCCCCAGCGGCAGTGTGAACCCCAGGGGGCAGAAGGTGTCGTCCTTCCCCCCCAGCGGCAGTGTGAACCCCAGGGGGCAGAAGGTGTCGTCCTTCCCCCCCAGCGGCAGTGTGAACCACAGGGGGCAGAAGGTGTCGTCCTCCCCCCCAGCGGCAGTGTGAACCCCAGGGGGCAGAAGGTGTCGTCCTTCCCCCCCAGCGGCAGTGTGAACCCCAGGGGGCAGAAGGTGTCATCCTTCCCCCCCCAGGGCAGTGTGAACCACAGGGGGCAGAAGGTGTCGTCCTTCCTCCCCAGTGGCAGTGAGTACCCCAGGGAGCAGAAGGTGTCGTCCTTCCTCCCCAGTGGCAGTGAGTACCCCAGGGAGCAGAAGGTGTCGTCCATCCCCCCCAGCGGCAGTGTGTACCCCAGGGGGCAGAAGGTGCCCCCTAGCGGCAGTGTGAACCCCAGGGTGCAGAAGGTGTCGTCCTTCCCCCCCAGCGGCAGTGTGAACCCCAGGGGGCAGAAGGTGTCGTCCTTCCCCCCCAGCGGCAGTGTGAACTACAGGGGGCAGAAGGTGTCGTCCTTTCCCCCCAGCGGCAGGGTGAACCCCAGGGGGCAGAAGGTGTCGTCCTTCCCCCCAGAGGCAGTGTGAACCCCAGGGGGCAGAAGGTGTCATCCTTCCCCCCCAGCGGCAGTGTGAACCACAGGGGGCAGAAGGTGTCGTCCTTCCTCCCCAACGACAGTTTACCCTAACCAGGGGAGACCCCAATCTCCCAGACGGCGCAGATGGGACCGTGGTCTCTGTGCCTGACCTACCGGGATGCTGGAAAGCCTGTCCAGATCCCCAACTACTCTCACTGGGACAACCGGAGGAGGGGGTAAGTACAAATTCCCCTCCCCAGCTAACTCCTAATGTGGCCCCAGGGTTAACAGAGGAAATGTTAACCCCCACTGCCCCCCACCTTTCCCTGGCTACTGAGCCGGAATATGTCCCAAGTGCCCCAGCAGAAGAGCTGACAGTGGGGCAGAGTGCAGTCGGCCTCTGCCCTCCATTTGTCCCTTGTACAGAGCAGGATGTCCTGCAGGTTATACCAGCAGAAGAGCTGGCATCAGGGCAGAGTGCCGCTGGCCTCTGCCCCTCAAGTCCCCTCAGCGTGTTGCCCCATCACCCCAGCGAAATATCCAGGTGCCTGGTTAGACTTCCCCCCAAAGGGGAGATGTGTGACGAAGTGCCCTTCGCCACTTTGGCTTGGAGAGGACTGTTTGCCAGCCTCCTGCCCTGCGACTATGGCCCTGGTACATATTGACCTTTGGAACCAGTGTTCGGCCATACCAGAGTGTATGTCACTCATTCTGGCCCTTTACATACAGGGGGGTCATTCTGTACTTGCCCTGTATGAACCATGATACCCCAGATAACTGTGCCATGAAGCCCATTCATATAATGAAAGACTATGGGAAAGACTTTAGCTACATGGCAATTCAACTGTGTGAAGAGGATGTGAGCGCTATTCGGTAGTTTTGTGCGCTCAGATCCCAGCTACCTGGGGATTTGGTAAATGTGAGTAAATGTGAATTGCAGTAATGCTGATGGGTTGGCAAACTAGAGAATTGACCAACAAATACTTTTGTCCGGACATCCCCAGGCCGATCCGTTGGGATCAGACCGTGTATGCCGGCTTATGGTCACGGCGGAGGTGTGTAACGGAACCCATCACTGTTTTACCCTGTTTTATGATTATTATGGTTAAAATATGATCCTACTATTATACTGCATGTATGTTGGTTGATGCTCTGCAGAATATTGTCCCAGACATTTGCAGCTACTTAGCATGGGAGATAATCCTGTTACAGAGACTCCGCATAAGATAAAGGAAGTCTATTGTATACAGTGTTTTCATTCTCAGATAAGAACAAAGAAGTGTAATTGAATCAATGTCTGATTGTATCAAAGTTGCCAGGGAGCCTCGGGGAGGTGTGACCCACCTATTGTTCTCTTTATGTGTATTGTGCGGCCAAATATGGGCATGTGTATTGCCTGTGGGATGAGATGGGTATAAATATTTCTGCAATAACAAAATAAAGTCAGTATTCATTTGACTCCCAAATTGTGTGTCGTCCATTATGGGAGGTCGGGAATGGTGAGACTGTAGTGCCTTTTGGGTACTTTACCGTATACCAGCGGAGATATTGGACTGCGTGTTCCAGCTCCGTTACAACCTATTTAGGAAAGATAGGGGCAATGGTAAAAGTGGAGGATGGATTTGTCTGTATGTTAAGGCTGAATTTAAGCCTACAGTCAGAGAAGATATTTATGGCGTAACTAGCGGTAATGTTGAATGTTTGTGGGTAGAGTTAAATATCGGAGCAGCAAATTCCAAAAGAAGATTAGTAGAAATAAACTGGATAAATGAGACCAGCAGTTCATCTAAGGGGAGCAGGTTCTTGAGTACACTCAGGGATCATTATCTGGCCCAGGTTATACAAGAACCTACTAAAAATGAAGCCATCTTAGATTTAGTTATCACAAATAATATTGATATTGTATCAAATGTTGAAATAGGGCAACCTTTGGGAAACAGTGATCACAACACAGTCTCATTTGAGATTAAATTAAAAAAACAACATTTTAAGGGGCCAACAAAAACTCTAAATTTTAAAAGGGCAGATTTTAACGGTCTAAGGGCAGCGATACAAAGTATAGACTGGGACAGAGGCATGATGGGTAAAAACACTGACCATAAATGGACAACATTTAAATCCTTACTAAATATACATACACATCGGCATATACCGTGTGTGAATAAAAGTAAAAGGAGTAAATCACAACCCATGTGGCTTAACAATGAACAAGGAAATCAACAAGGCAGCAAAAGGGCTATTAGACTGGCTAAAATAGAAAATGGAAACATTAATTGCAAAAGAGAGTAAGACTAACCCTAACATATTGTTTAAGTATATTCATGGGAAGAAGGCGAGGAAGGAAGCTATAGGAACTTTACAATGTGACACAGTCTGATACTTAGTGACCAGGAAAAGGCAGATGAGCTAAATAGGTTATTTTCTTCGGTATACACAAGGGAGGTACCAGTGGCTGGGACACCGCAACATAATGGGGCTACACTACCTTTGCTAAATAATTGGTTAACACAGGAAGTAATCCAAAAGAGGTTGGAAAAAATAAATGTTAATAAAGCCCCGGGTCCTGATGGAATACATCCAAGGGTACTAAGGGAACTGGGTTCTGTAATAGCCAAACCATTATATTTAATTTTTCAAGATTCACTCAACACAGGGTCTCTACCAGACGACTGGAGAAAAGCTGATGTGATACCCATATTTAAAAAGGGAGCAAGAGCAAATCCGGGGAATTATAGACCAGTGAGCCTCTTTTCTGTAGTGGGGAAGCTTTTAGAAGGGTTAATAAGGAATAATATACAAGAATATGTCTATTTGAACAGGATTATAAGTAGGAGTCAACATGGGTTTATGAGGGATAGGTCATGTCAAACAAATCTAATTAGTTTCTATGAGGAGGTTAGTAGGAACCTGGATCAAGGCAACTCAGTGGTATAGTCTTTTTGGATTTTGCAAAGGCTTTTGATACAGTGCCACATGGGAGACTATTGGGCAAACTAAGGGATACAGGAATTGCATTAAATATCTGCTCATGGATTGAGAGCTGGCTAAAAGACAGGAAGCAAAGGGTTGTTGTAAATGGAACATACTCCGATTGAACTAATGTGGTAAGTGGGGTTCCTCAGGGTTCAATATTAGGTCCTCTCCTTTTTAACATATTTATTAATGACTTAGAGGTAGGATTGGAGTGTGGGGTCTCCATTTTGGCTGATGACACAAAGTTGTGCAAGGTAATTAAATCAGAAAATGATGTGCTTTCCCTCCAAGGGGATTTACATAAAATTGAGGAATGGGCATCTAAATGGCAGATGAAATTTAATATGAATAAATGTAAAGTTATGCATCTGGGAAGGAAAAATAGCCATGCTATGTATAATCTTAAATAAACGCATCTAGGGGTATCAGATATTGAAAGGGATTTGGGAGTACTAGTGGACAACCACCTAGGTAACAGCGCTCAAAGCCAAGCAGCAGCTGCAAAGGCAAATAAAATATTAGCATGTATTTAGACGGATATAGAAGCCAGGGAAGCAAATATAATTCTACCACTATACAAATCTCTAGTACGCCCTCATTTGGAATATGGAGTACAATTTTGGGCACCACTTCAAAAAAGAAAAATGGAGGGACTAAGTTATGAAGAAACACTAACCAAATTACACTTATTTTCTCTAGAAAAAAGGCCCCTAAGAGGAGATATGATTACCTTATATAAATACATCCAGGGTCTGTATAAAGATTTGTCAAGGGAGCTTTTTGTGCCAAGAGGTTTTCAACTGACAAGAGGACACCCCTTGAGGTTAGATGTAAAACGATTTCACCTTAAAGAAAGAAAAGGTTAATCTGTGGAATTCTCTACCAAAGGAGGTAGTGACAGCGGATTCGATACATAACTTTAAAAAGGGTCAGGAAGGAATTTATTTTATCCCCTTTTGAGACAATTGGCAAAGTTTAACTTAGGTTTTTTTTCTTTTTGCTTCCTCTGGATCAATTAACAATTAATCCGCATACAGTATTGCAGATCAGAGGAGATCTGAAACGGTTGAACTTGATGGGCTAAAAGTCTTTTTTCAACCTCAATTACTATGTACCTATGGTATGTGGTGATACATATGTATATTTAGTAAGGATTTGAACGTTGTCCATTTATGGTCAGTATTTTTACTTGCCAGTTCTCTGTCCCAGTCTATACTTTGTATCGCTGCCCTTAGACCATTAAAATCTGCCCTTTTAAAATTAAGATTTTTAGTTGGCCCCTTACAGTTATGTTTTTTTAATTCAATCTCAAATGAGACTGTGTTGTGATCACTGTTTCCCAAAGGTTGTCCTATCCCAACATTTGATACCTCCTCCTGTTCCCCCTGCTTCCCCTTGTAACTGTAACCCAGCTACCTCCCTGGATATCTTCACTATCCTTATCTCCACCCTCCGTGCTAGGCCCAGCTATGTCACTAAGTGCTGCAATTCTCCTCTCCACTTCTCCAATTTGAGCTTCCAGAGAGACAACATGCTCACACCTGTCAGAGAGGTATGGACCCTGGATCATCTGTTCTACTAGTGCATACATGTGGCAGGATGCGCACAGAGTGATGTTGCCGCCGGACTGACTCATACTTATTGTCTACCAAAAATTCAGTCGGAAAAATGAAAAGTAAAAACAAATATTATTTGTGTAAAGCTTTACACTATAAGTTTGTCCTCTTTTCTTTGAACTCCCTCCTAGAACTGCACTTGACACTAGAACTGTTTGGAAGCTCACAAGTTTGCTCCTTCCCCTGTTTGTATTATGTTCTTACTACTCACCTGGAAAAAATTAGAGCACACAGCAAATAAACACAATTTACTTGCAATAAGTAAATCCTAGTTGCAAACAACAACCTTTATGCAAGTTTATATACTGTATATATGTGCATACACATACACACACACACAAAACAGTGAAATATAGTAAGCATATGCTTAAAAGGAGCCATGTAGAAAATGGTTGGATTGAAAAAACTGCATCCAGGTGTGTCTCTGTGGAATATTCTGAAAGCTATAACCAGGTAAACACCTATGAATATTCAAATCTCATGAAAATAAGAGGATCCAGCATATTAACAACCAGAAATAAGACTCTAATTCTGGACTTTCATGGTAATAGTCAGATATGCTGCTGACTCTTTGTCTTCAAGGGCCTTGCGAGTCTCCAGCGTATTCCAGCTCTAGAGCTACAGCATCTAGAGTCCTCAACTTTTCAACATCAGGAGTGGAATAGGATGTCGGGTGTGTGTCCCCAACTTAGGCGTAGCGCAGGGTTGGGGCTCTGTTCACGTCAGTGTCCGAGAAAAAGAGAAATGCAAACATTACCCCATAACATTGGGACTACTGAAGGGATTGTGCGCTCTTTGCACTCCACCTTTGCATTTCAACATCAGGACAGAGATTCCATTAGTGGAGAAGGTTTGACTTCACCCCACTTGCTTTTTGTATACACCCATACTCATATTGTCACATCAGTGTTAGGGCTTCACAATGTCTATTCAGTGTAGGGAGGCCATCTAGTGACATATATAATAGCCCCTTCCGCCCTCATCAAACCGGAGCCATCTCTGATTTCTAGTAGCTCACATCGCTACCTACGGTCACCATCCAGAACAAACACAATGTCTATCAATTTAAACTGCACTGGGCCCCCCTCCAGGGGGGATGGTGTCCGATGTCCCTCACCATCCTAGAGGGAAGTGTGTGGCCTCCTCGAAAGGATGCAATTACCAGATATGTATCATAATGGAAAAGGTTGAATAAGTCTTTAAAATCATATAATGACAAATATTAATCAAAATAAGGAGAATATCCTAACTCTAAACTTGGAATAATAGACATTTCTCAAACCCAATCAAATGAAAGAAAATGATAATACATTTATGTAAGCCAGGAGCTAAGATAATGGTCAAATAATCATATAATAATAATAATAACTATAAGAGTTTATTAAAGATCATCTTGGTTGGTCATTAGTAGGGTCGGTGCATAACATATGGTTGGGAGTGAGCACCCTTTAGTGGTCAGTAGTATGGTAATATGTAAGGTCAGAGCACTGGATGTGGGTAGTTAATAGAAGCCATTAGTAAGGTCAGTGCATAACATATGGTTGGGAATGAGCATCCTGTAGAGGTCAGTAGTGTGGTAACTTGTAAGGTCAGAACACTGGATGTGGGTAGTTAATAGAAGCCATTAGTAAGGTCAGTGCATTATATACGGTTGGGAATGATCATCCTGTAGAGGTCAGTATTATGGTAATTTGGATGTGGGTAGTTAACCTCACATTTACATCTTATAGTAAATGAGTATTAAGCTTGTAGTAAGTAGGATGTCCAGTTTTAAACCAGGTTTGATAAATGTTTTGAAACCTTTAATTCCTACAATGCTCTGCTACAGATGTCTCTTTACCTCTTTACCACAAGACGGTGCCTTCCTGGCAGTGCTGCAAACCTACACATAATGTTACTACTTCCTGTAAGAGATAACCACAGGAAACAATAGAAGAGAAAGAAAGAGAGAAAGAAAGAAAAATGTCAAGAGCGTTCCCTCTACTATGTCTCTACTCACTGTGGCTTCAAGTAATGGATGCACAAGAACCAGGTAAGTTAGTTCTCCAGATCACTTAGTTACAACTAGAAATCTACTATAAGCAATAGTCCTCTACAATAAATCTACTAATCATCTATTATAAATATACTATAGGCACTGATCATCGGCTATAAATCTACTAAAGGAAACTAATCATCCATTATAAATCTACTATAGGCACTGATCATCTACTATAAATCTACTAAAGGCACTAATCATCAGCTATAAATCTACTATAAGCACTAATCATCTATTATAAATCTAATAAAGGTATTAATCATCAGCTATAAATCTACTATAAGCACTAATCATCCATTATAAATCTACTATAGGCACTGATCATCTACTATAAATCTGCTAAAGGTACTAATCATGGGCTATAAATCTACTATAGGCACTAATCATTGGCTATAAGTCTTCTATAGGCAATAATCATTACTAGATAAGATGATCTACTAATCCTTAAACTACTACAGACAATAAATACCATATTAACAGCCTTATTACATTTCGATTTGGCCAATTGAATTGGGATTTATATAAGCGCACAGCATATTTTTTACAGACGTTTTTAGTTAGTGAAGACCTCGCTTTTGGATAGAAGTTCACTAACTAAAAAGGTCTGTAAAAAAATATGCTGTGCTTATATAGAGCCCTATTCAATTGGCTGAATCACAATTTAATAAGGCTGTAAGTCTGTGAGTTTTCAGTTTTGCGTCGGTGCTTTGGGGAAAGCTCTATGGATACCAGATTCTAAGCTCAAAGACAGACCGGGCCCTCCATCTTTATAATGTGTTAATATTGTTTTGCCTTAATTACAACTTATGCATAGCGCTACGGAATATGTTGGCGTGTTACAAATAAACAATAATAAATAAATAAATATTACAGTGATACTTCTATTATACCTGACTCTACTAAAGACAATAAATACCAATAAATACCATATCACAGTGTTACTACTTATATATCTGACTACTACAGACACAAAGCACCATATCACAGTGTTACTACTTATATACCTGACTCTACTACAGACTGTAGACACAATATCACAGTGTTACTATATAAATACCTGACGCTACTACAGACACAAAGCACCATATCATTGTGTTATTACTTATATACCTGACGCTACTACAGACTGTAGACACAATATCACAGTGTTACTACATAAATACCTGACGGGACTACAGTCACAAAGCACCATATCATTGTGTTATTACTTATATACTTGACTATACTACAGATTGTAAACACAATATCATAGTGTTACTACATAAATACCTGACGCTACTACAGACACAAAGCACCATATCATTGTGTTATTACTTATATACCTGACTCTACTACGGATTGTAGACACAATATCATAGTGTTAATACATAAATGCCTGACGCTACTACAGGCACAAAGCACCATATCATTGTGATATTACTTATATACCTGACTCTGCTACAGACTGTAGACACAATATCACAGTGTTACTACATAAATACCTGATGCTACTTGTAACGGATCTCCTGGCACCCCGACCGGGTACCTCCGTTGATAGACGCGTCCTAGTTTGCGTCGAGGCCTACAAGCACCGCACCGGACACCACAACCACCACAGACTCCACAACCACCGTAGTTTAGCTGGAGCCGCGCCGTCTTCCTTCCACCCTGTATGAATCTCCAGCATCCAGGACCGTGTGGGGAAGACCTCTCCTCCAAGGAGGACACATCAGGAACAAGCGTTTAGTAGTTACAGCTCAAGGGAGTATGCAAAAGCATAGCAATCCCCAGTATGATATAGCAATCCCCTTAATAACGAGATGAGACTACGTTTTGAAGGGTCAAGTAGAACTATAACTTTAATGACAGGGGATCTCCTTTTATGCAATGGTGCCCTCTGAAGGGCTACACCCACATAATTATCACAGCCAATTATATACATGGTTCAACCCCCACGTCTCCTCCCCTCAGAAAACAGGTAACACAATTAAAACAGACACAATTTTAACCACATTCTGGATGTACCCCAAAAACAGGTGGTACACCTTTAAGTCCAGCACCGTTCAATAGCTCTCACCCAGGGGAACAACATATTAAAAAATGGCATGAATCAGACCAGGGGGTTAAAAGTTAGTAAAAGTATCTTACTGGCAGCATGGCAATCCACATCCCCCATAGTTGGCCACACAATACACATAAAGAGAACAATAGGTGTGGTCACCCCTCCCTGAGGCTCCTTGATATAATCAGACAATGATTAAATCAGCCGTCTTTGTTCTTATGTTTGAGAATGAATAGATGTCCTTATCTGTAACAGGATTATCTCTCCTGCCAAGGTCTGCACTAGCCTGGGGCCAATATTCTGCAGAGCATAAACCAACATACATACAGTATATTACTAGGATCATATTTTAACCAAGAATTAAATAACCATAAACAGGGTAAAACAGTGATGGGTTCCGTTACAGCTGGGATCTGAGCACACAAAACTACCGAATAGCGCTCAGATCATCTTCACACAGTTCAATTGCCATGTAGCTAAAGTCTTTCCCACAGTCTTTCATTATATGAATGGGCTCCATGGCATAGCTATCTGTGGTATCATGGTTCACACAGGGCAAGTACCGAATGACCCCCCTGTATGTAAAGGGCCAGAATGAGTGACATACACTCTGGTATGGCCGAATACTGTGTTTGAAGGGCAATATGTACCAGGGCCATAGTCGCAGGGCACGAGGCTGGCAAACAGTCCTCTCCAAGACAAAGCGGCGAAGGGCACTTCGTCACACATCTCCCCTTTGGGGGGAAGTCTAACCAGGCACCTGACCTTCTGCCGGTCAGTGCCTCCGTTAGATGATCCACCAACCCACAATAAACCAGTGCTAGAGCAGCCCCCCCACAACAACAAAGTGCAAGAGCAGCCCACCCACAACAAACAGTTACGGCACCTGGATATTTCGCTGTGTTGATGGGGCAACACACTGAGGGGACTTGAGGGGCAGAGGCCAGCGGCACTCTGCCCTGATGCCAGCTCTTCTGCTGGTATAACCTGCAGGACATCCTGCTCTGTACAAGGGACAAAGGGAGGGCAGAGGCCGACTGCACTCTGCCCCACTTTCAGCTCTTCTGCTGTGGTACTTGGGACATATTCCGGCTCAGTAGCCAGGGAAAGGTGGAGGTCAGTGAGGGTTAACATTTCCTCTGTTAACCCTGGGGCCACATTAGAAGTTAGCTGGGGAGGGGAATTTGTACTTACCCCCTCCTCCGGTTGTCCCAGTGACGGTATTTGGGGATCTGGACCAGCTGTGGGCGCAGAGACCACGGTTCTATCTGCGCCGTCTGGGAGATTGTTGTCTCCCCTGGTTAGGGTAAACTGTCGCTGGGGAGGAAGGACGACACCTTCTGCCCCCTGTGGTTCACACTGCCGCTGGGGGGGAAGGACGACACCTTCTGCCCCCTGGGGTTCACACTGCCGCTGGGGGGGAAGGATGACACCTTCTGCCCCCTGGGTTTCACACTGCTCGCTGGGGGGGAAGGACGACACCTTCTGCCCCCTGTGGTTCACACTGCCCCTGGGGGGGAAGAACGACACCTTCTGCCCCCTGGGGTTCACACTGCCGCTGGGGGGGAAGGACGACACCTTCTGCCCCCTGGGGTTCACACTGCCGCTGGGGGGAAAGGACGACACCTTCTGCCCCCTGGGGTTCACACTGCCGCTGGGGGGAAAGGACGACACCTTCTGCCCCCTGGGGTTCACACTGCTTCTGGGGGGGGAAGGACGACACCTTCTGCCCCCTGTGGTTCACACTGCCGCTGGGGGGGAAGGACGACACCTTCTGCCCCCTGGGGTTCACACTGCCGCTGAGGGGGAAGGATGACACCTTCTGCCCCCTGGGGTTCACACTGCCGCTGGGGGGGAAGGACGACACCTTCTGCACCCTGGGGTACACACTGCCGCTGGGGGGGAAGGACGACACCTTCTGCCCCCTGGGGTTCACACTGCCGCTGGGGCGGAAGGACGACACCTTCTACCCCCTGGGGTTCACACTGCCGCTGGGGGGGAAGGACGACACCTTCTGCCCCCTGGGGTTCACACTGCCGCTGGGGGGGAAGGACGACACCTTCTGCCCCCTGGGGTTCACACTGCCGCTGGGGGGGAAGGACGACACCTTCTGCCCCCTGGGGTTCACACTGCCGCTGGGGGGGAAGGACGACACCTTCTGCCCCCTGGGGTTCACACTGCCGCTGGGGGGGAAGGATGACACCTTCTGCCCCCTGGGGTTCACACTGCCCCTGGGGGGGAAGAACGACACCTTCTGCCCCCTGGGGTTCACACTGCCGCTGGGGGGGAAGGACGACACCTTCTGCCCCCTGGGATTCACACTGCCGCTGGGGGGAAAGGACGACACCTTCTGCCCCCTGGGGTTCACACTGCCGCTGGGGGGAAAGGACGACACCTTCTGCCCCCTGGGGTTCACACTGCTTCTGGGGGGGGAAGGACGACACCTTCTGCCCCCTGTGGTTCACACTGCCGCTGGGGGGGAAGGACGACACCTTCTGCCCCCTGGGGTTCACACTGCCGCTGAGGGGGAAGGATGACACCTTCTGCCCCCTGGGGTTCACACTGCCGCTGGGGGGGAAGGACGACACCTTCTGCCCCCTGGGGTTCACACTGCCGCTGGGGGGGAAGGACGACACCTTCTGCCCCCTGGGGTTCACACTGCCGCTGGGGCGGAAGGACGACACCTTCTACCCCCTGGGGTTCACACTGCCGCTGGGGGGGAAGGACGACACCTTCTGCCCCCTGGGGTTCACACTGCCGCTGGGGGGGAAGGACGACACCTTCTGCCCCCTGGGGTTCACACTGCCGCTGGGGGGGAAGGACGACACCTTCTGCCCCCTGGGGTTCACACTGCCGCTGGGGGGGAAGGACGACACCTTCTGCCCCCTGGGGTTCACACTGCCGCTGGGGGGGAAGGATGACACCTTCTGCCCCCTGGGGTTCACACTGCCGCTGGGGGGGAAGGACAACACCTTCTGCCCCCTGTAGGGCCGGTAGAGAGACCTCGGTCCCATCTCTACTTGCCATCTGGAGGTCATCCCACGACCAGTCAATGAAGTCTGGTCCTGCTTGTCGAGTAGGTTGGGGCTGCACGAAGCTGAGCAGGTGTTGGTAGTCCTGCTCCAGCTCCCACTCTCTTGTTACCAGGTGGGTCATGTCTTTGCTCACCTCGCCTTCGTCATCCCAGACATACATGCCCATCCGGTAGTCGTAGATGTCCCAAAACCTAGACTCTTCCGTGCTGCCAAGATCAATGTCGTCCTCCAAGGCATCGCATAATAAACCCGGGCCATCATAATCCTCTCCCTCCGGTAAGTCGTGTTCAGCCGTCCAGGGGGTAAGTCGAACGGTATGCCACCAGAGGGCCTGGTATGCGTTGTCTAGCCAGATCTCTCGCCGTACCAGGGTCTCTAGTCTTGTCACCCACTCATCCAGGAGATGCTCTCCCAATAGATATATCCGCATCGCCACACGCTTCTGTAGCCGCTGCTCATCACTGGGGAGACTCTCACCTCGCCGCCATTGGGCATCTTCCAGGGCATCATACCAGAGTTCCTTTCTGTCTGCATCCCTGTAGTCTGCGGCCTCCTCCTCCTCCTCATCATGGAACGCTGTCTGAAAACTAGCCGGTTCCATCCTGCTGTAGCCAGGGGCGCTGTACGGATACTAGCGTTGCCCTCAATTTGTAACTCCAAACGTTACCGGTGTCTCCGTGCTGCTTTTCCTCTTACTAGGACGCCATCCCACCACTGCCAGCCAATGTAACGGATCTCCTGGCACCCCGACCGGGTACCTCCGTTGATAGATGCGTCCTAGTTTGCGTCGAGGCCTACAAGCACCGCACCGGACACCACAACCACCACAGACTCCACAACCACCGTAGTTTAGCTGGAGCCGCGATGTCTTCCTTCCACCCTGTATGAATCTCCAGCATCTAGGACCGTGTGGGGAAGACCTCTCCTCCAAGGAGGACACATCAGGAACAAGCGTTTAGTAGTTACAGCTCAAGGGAGTATGCAAAAGCATAGCAATCCCCAGTAATATATAGCGATCCCCTCCAATAACGAGATGAGACTACGTTTTGAAGGGTCAAGTAGAACTATAACTTTAATGACAGGGGATCTCCTTTTATGCAATGGTGCCCTCTGAAGGGCTACACCCACATAATTATCACAGCCAATTATATACATGGTTCAACCCCCACGTCTCCTCCCCTCAGATAACAGGTAACACAATTAAAACAGACACAATTTTAACCACATTCTGGATGTACCCCCAAAACAGGTGGTACACCTTTAAGTCCAGCACCGTTCAATAGCTCTCACCCAGGGGAACAACATATTAAAAAATGGCATGAATCAGACCAGGGGGTTAAAAGTTAGTAAAAGTATCTTACTGGCAGCATGGCAATCCACATCCCCCATAGTTGGCCACACAATACACATAAAGAGAACAATAGGTGTGGTCACCCCTCCCTGAGGCTCCTTGATATAATCAGACAATGTTTAAATCAGCCGTCTTTGTTCTTATGTTTGAGAATGAATAGATGTCCTTATCTGTAACAGGATTATCTCTCTTGACAAGGTCTGCACTAGCCTGAGGCCAATATTCTGCAGAGCATAAACCAACATACATACAGTATATTACTAGGATCATATTTTAACCAAGAATTAAATAACCATAAACAGGGTAAAACAGTGATGGGTTCCGTTACAGCTGGGATCTGAGCGCACAAAACTACCGAATAGCGCTCAGATCATCTTCACACAGTTCAATTGCCATGTAGCTAAAGTCTTTCCCATAGTCTTTCATTATATGAATGGGCTCCATGGCATAGCTATCTGTGGTATCATGGTTCACACAGGGCAAGTACCGAATGACCCCCCTGTATGTAAAGGGCCAGAATGAGTGACATACACTCTGGTATGGCCGAATACTGTGTTTGAAGGGCAATATGTACCAGGGCCATAGTCGCAGGGCAGGAGGCTGGCAAACAGTCCTTTCCAGGACAAAGTGGCGAAGGGCACTTCGTCACACTACTACAGACTGTAGACATAGTGTTACTACATAAATACCTGATGCTACTACAGACTGTAGACACAATATCACAGTGTTACTATATAAATACCTGACGCTACTACAGACACAAAGCACCATATAATTGTGTTATTACTTATATACCTGACTCTACTACAGACTGTAGACACAATATCAAAGTGTTACTACATAAATACCTGATGCTACTACAGACACAAAGCACCATATCATTATGGTATTACTTATATACCTGACTCTACTACGGATTGTAAACACAAATCAAAGTGTTACTACATAAATACCTGACGCTACTACAGACACAAAGCACCATATCATTGTGTTATTACTTATATACCTGACTCTACTACAGACTGTAGACACAAGATCACAATGTTACTACATAAATACCTGATGCTACTACAGGCACAAAGCACCTTATCATTGTGTTATTACTTATATACCTGCCTCTACTACAGACAATAATAACCATATTACTACTTATAAATGTGACTCTACTACAGGCACAAAGCACCATATCACTCTGTTACTAATGATATACCTGACTCTACTAAAGACAGTAAACATCATATTACAGTTTTAATACTTATATACCTGACTGTTCTAGAGATAGTAAACACCATATTTCTGTTTTACTACTTATATACCTGTCGTGGGTTTTGGCAATTAGCATGGTGATATTATTAACAGTAAACTTTATTAATATTAAATACAAAATTACATATTTCACATATTTGCCAATTTAGACTAATTTCCCAAATTCTTTATACACAATATATTAAGAGCATTGGCCTCATGAAATAAACATAACTGTATTATGTGAGAATATATTTATTATGAATGAATATAGATAATAATTCAGTATATTTTAGTATAACAAGATGTTATGAACAATTGTAACAGATATATATCAAGGAACATCAAGTGTTAGTTATTATTACATTATTCACATAATCATATATAGGACATGCACAATATGTTTTCTATAATTAATATGGTAATATGGTAATTTATGACATTGGAGATAGTTTTGATTATTTTGGTATGTTTACAAATATCTATTTATTAAGATATCATACCCTTTTTATTTCATATGATTTCATAGTCAGTTTATAGTATTATCTCTTATTAAGATGTTGTCTCTAATTCAAAAGATAATTTTTTTTTTTAATTACAATAATTATCGGATATATTAAATTGCTATAAAAGCTGATATATTTCGTATTTATAAAATTAATTTGTAAATGATATAACGACTTATAATCCCCATATTTCTTATAATGTATTTATCAGATAAATATTGATATAGCAGTTTATTCTATATTCTATTTAAATATTTCCATGATTGTAATGAAAAATAAATAACATATAAAGAAATGTTATACTTTATATCATACCTGATTGTTGTACTTGATTTCATCACATGACTTAGGTCTGGATCTTTCAGAAGTTCTTGGTATGTAAGTGTATAAATTATTTTGCTAGTGAGCTGTGGAAGTGTCTTTGAGTTTTTTTATGTGTTTTGGGGGGAAAATCCCAATAGTATATGTTAGCCTGTTCTTAAGAGGTGTCTGGATGTTTGTCCTTCTCTAGATCTTCTTGTCCCTTTGTTTCTACTTTCCTCAGATCTTCCTTCATTAGATCATGTTTCTACCCTCAATTATGCCCACAACTTAATTTGGTTATCAGAAATTACAATATGGCTATGCATTTGGCAACCAATCAGAAATCCAAATGATGTCACAAAAGTGTAAGCTTTGCAGATGAGCGCCTTAGGTGCTTATCCAGCTTAAGTAGTGCGCCGTACATGGCTCGCTTCGCGATGCTTCGCAGGCGTCCTTCACTTTGCAAGGGACAAAAGTGCGTGGCCAACATCGCAAATGTTCCGAACAGGGTTCTGGGTCCACAACTATATATGTGATTCTGCTTTCAATAAGAAACTGAAAAAAAAATCCCACATCTTTTCCAATAGATGGAACTACATTTATATATATATAAATGGATAGAGCATATAAAATATTAATACATTGGATATAAAAATAAAAGTTAATAAGTTAGAATTGGAATATTATATTAACTTACTATAGAACATAATTTGAACATAATTTCTGACATACCTTACTCGTTTACATACAATGAACACAATATTACTGTGTTACTTCTATTATACCTAAACCTACTACAGCCAGGAAACGCCATATCATTGTATTAGTACTTATGTCCCGGCCTCTACTACAGACTATAATCCTCATACCACAGCATTACTACTTATATACCTGACGCTACTACAGACAATAATCCCCATATCACAGTGTTACTACTTATACAGCTGACTCTACTACAGACAATAATCCCCATACAGTGTTACTACTTATATAGCTGACTCTACTACAGACAATAATCCTCATACCACAGCATTACTACTTATATACCTGACGCTACTACAGACAATAATCCCCATATCACAGTGTTACTACTTATATACCTGACGCTACTACAGACAATAATCCCCATATCACAGTGTTACTACTTATATACCTGACTCTACTAATGACTATAATCCTCATACCACAGCATTACTACTTATATACCTGACGCTACTACAGACAATAATCCCCATATCACAGTGTTACTACTTATATACCTGACGCTACTACAGACAATAATCCCCATATCACAGTGTTACTACTTATATACCTGACTCTACTACAGACAATAATCCCCATATCACAGAATTACTACTTATATACCTGACTCTACTACAGACAATAATCCCCATATCACAGTGTTACTACTTATATACCTGACTCTACTACAGACAATAATCCCCATATCACAGTGTTACTACTTATATAGCTGACTCTACTACAGACAATAATCCCCATATCACAGTGTTACTACTTATATAGCTGACTCTACTACAGACAATAATCCCCATATCACAGTGTTACTACTTATATACCTGACTCTACTACAGACAATAACCACCATATCACAGTGTTACTACTTATATAGCTGACTCTACTACAGACAATAATCCCCATATCACAGTGTTACTACTTATATACCTGACTCTACTACAGACAATAATCCCCATATCACAGTGTTACTACTTATATACCTGACTCTACTACAGACAATAATCCCCATATCACAGTGTTACTATTTATATACCTGACTCTACTACAGACAATAATCCCCATATCACAGAATTACTACTTATATACCTGACGCTACTACAGACAATAATCCCCATATCACAGTGTTACTACTTATATACCTGACTCTACTACAGACAATAATCCCCATACCACAGCATTACTACTTATATACCTGACTCTACTACAGACAATAATCCCCATATCACAGTGTTACTACTTATATACCTGACACTACTACAGACAATAATCCCCATATCACAGTGTTACTACTTATATAGCTGACTCTACTACAGACAATAATCCCCATATCACAGTGTTACTACTTATATACCTGACGCTACTACAGACAATAATCCCCATATCACAGTGTTACTACTTATATACCTGACTCTACTACAGACAATAATCCCCATATCACAGTGTTACTACTTATATAGCTGACGCTACTACAGACAATAATCCCCATATCACAGTGTTACTACTTATATACCTGACACTACTACAGACAATAATCCCCATATCACAGTGTTACTACTTATATAGCTGACTTTACTACAGACAATAATCCCCATATCACAGTGTTACTACTTATATACCTGACTCTACTACAGACAATAATCCCCATATCACAGTGTTACTACTTATATACCTGACTTTACTACAGACAATAATCCCCATACCACAGCATTACTACTTATATACCTGACTCTACTACAGACAATAATCCCCATATCACAGTGTTACTACTTATATACCTGACTTTACTACAGACAATAATCCCCATATCACAGTGTTACTACTTATATACCTGACTTTACTACAGACAATAATCCCCATACCACAGCATTACTACTTATATACCTGACGCTACTACAGACAATAATCCCCATATCATAGTGTTACTATTTATATACCTGACGCTACTACAGACAATAATCCCCATATCACAGTGTTACTACTTATATACCTGACTTTACTACAGACAATAATCCCCATACCACAGCATTACTACTTATATACCTGACGCTACTACAGACAATAATCCCCATATCATAGTGTTACTACTTATATACCTGACTCTACTACAGACAATAATCCCCATACCACAGCATTACTACTTATATACCTGACTCTACTACAGACAATAATCCCCATATCACAGTGTTACTACTTATATAGCTGACGCTACTACAGACAATAATCCCCATATCACAGTGTTACTACTGATATACATGACGCTACTACAGACAATAATCCCCATATCACAGTGTTACTACTTATATACCTGACTCTATTACAGACAATAATCCCCATATCACAGTGTTACTACTTATATACCTGACGCTACTACAGACAATAATCCCCATATCACAGTGTTACTACTTATATAGCTGACGCTACTACAGACAATAATCCCCATATCACAGTGTTACTACTTATATACCTGACTCTACTACAGACAATAATCCCCATATCACAGTGTTACTACTTATATAGCTGACGCTACTACAGACAATAATCCCCATATCACAGTGTTACTACTTATATACCTGACTCTACTACAGACAATAATCCCCATATCACAGTGTTACTACTTATATAGCTGACGCTACTACAGACAATAATCCCCATATCACAGTGTTACTACTTATATAGCTGACTCTACTACAGACAATAATCCCCATATCACAGTGTTACTACTTATATACCTGACACTACTACAGACAATAATCCCCATACCACAGCATTACTACTTATATACCTGACGCTACTACAGACAATAATCCCCATATCATAGTGTTACTACTTATATACCTGACGCTACTACAGACAAAAACACCATATCACAGTGTTACTACTTATATACCTGACGCTACTACAGACAATAATCCCCATATCACAGTGTTACTACTTATATAGCTGACTTTACTACAGACAATAATCCCCATATCACAGTGTTACTACTTATATACCTGACGCTACTACAGACAATAATCCCCATATCACAGTGTTACTACTTATATAGCTGATGCTACTACAGACAATAATCCCCATATCACAGTGTTACTACTTATATACCTGACTCTAATACAGACAATAATCCCCATATCACAGTGTTACTACTTATATACCTGACTCTACTACAGACAATAATCCCCATATCACAGTGTTACTACTTATATACCTGACGCTACTACAGACAATAATCCCCATATCACAGTGTTACTACTTATATACCTGACGCTACTACAGACAATAATCCCCATATCACAGTGTTACTACTTATATACCTGACGCTACTACAGACAATAATCCCCATATCACAGCATTACTACTTATATACCTGACGCTAATACAGACAATAATCCCCATATCATAGTGTTACTACTTATATACCTGACGCTACTAAAGAACAATAATCCCCATATCACAGTGTTACTACTTATATACCTGACGCTACTACAGACAATAATCCCCATATCACAGTGTTACTACTTATATAGCTGACGCTACTACAGACAATAATCCCCATACAGTGTTACTACTTATATAGCTGACTCTACTACAGACAATAATCCCCATATCACAGTGTTACTACTTATATACCTGACTCTATTACAGACAATAATCCCCATATCACAGTGTTACTACTTATATACCTGACACTACTACAGACAATAATCCCCATATCCCAGTGTTACTACTTATATACCTGACGCTACTACAGACAATAATCCCCATATCACAGTGTTACTACTTATATAGCTGACGCTACTACAGACAATAATCCCCATACAGTGTTACTACTTATATAGCTGACTCTACTACAGACAATAATCCCCATATCACAGTGTTACTACTTATATACCTGACGCTACTACAGACAATAATCCCCATATCACAGTGTTACTACTTATATACCTGACACTACTACAGACAATAATCCCCATATCACAGTGTTACTACTTATATACCTGACGCTACTACAGACAATAATCCCCATATCACAGTGCTACTACTTATATAGCTGACTCTACTACAGACAATAATCCCCATATCACATTGTTTCTACTTATATACCTGACGCTACTACAGACAATAATCCCCATATCACAGTGTTACTACTTATATACCTGACTCTACTACAGACAATAATCCCCATATCACATTGTTTCTACTTATATACCTTACGCTACTACAGACAATAATCCCAATATCACAGTGCTACTACTTATATAGCTGACTCTACTACAGACAATAATCCCCATATCACAGTGTTACTACTTATATAGCTGACTCTACTACAGACAATAATCCCCATATCACAGTGTTACTACTTATATACCTGACGCTACTATAGACAATAATCCCCATATCACAGTGTTACTACTTATATAGCTGACTCTACTACAGACAATAATCCCCATATCACAGTGTTACTACTTATATACCTGACACTACTACAGACAATAATCCCCATATCCCAGTGTTACTACTTATATACCTGACACTACTACAGACAATAATCCCCATATCACAGTGTTACTACTTATATACCTGACGCTACTACAGACAATAATCCCCATATCACAGTGTTACTACTTATATACCTGACTCTACTACAGACAATAATCCCCATATCACAGTGTTACTACTTATATACCTGACTCTATTACAGACAATAATCCCCCATATCACAGTGTTACTACTTATATACCTGACTCTACTACAGACAATAATCCCCATATCACAGTGTTACTACTTATATAGCTGACTTTACTACAGACAATAATCCCCATATCACAGTGTTACTACTTATATACCTGACACTACTACAGACAATAATCCCCATACCACAGCATTACTACTTATATACCTGACGCTACTACAGACAATAATCCCCATATCCCAGTGTTACTACTTATATACCTGACGCTACTACAGACAATAATCCCCATATCACAGTGTTACTACTTATATAGCTGACTTTACTACAGACAATAATCCCCATATCACAGTGTTACTACTTATATACCTGACGCTACTACAGACAATAATCCCCATATCACAGTGTTACTACTTATATACCTGACGCTACTAAAGACAATAATCCCCATATCACAGTGTTACTACTTATATAGCTGATGCTACTACAGACAATAATCCCCATATCACAGTGTTACTACTTATATACCTGACTCTAATACAGACAATAATCCCCATATCACAGTGTTACTACTTATATAGCTGACTCTACTACAGACAATAATCCCCATATCACAGTGTTACTACTTATATACCTGACTCTACTACAGACAATAATCCCCATATCACAGTGTTACTACTTATATACCTGACTCTACTACAGACAATAATCCCCATATCACAGTGTTACTACATATATACCTGACTCTACTACAGACAATAATCCCCATATCACAGTGTTACTACATATATACCTGACTCTACTACAGACAATAATACCCATATCACAGTGTTACTACTTATATACCTGACTCTACTACAGACAATAATCCCCATATCACAGTGTTACTACATATATACCTGACTCTACTACAGACAATAATCCCCATATCACAGTGTTACTACTTATATAGCTGACTCTACTACAGACAATAATCCCCATATCACAGTGTTACTACTTATATACCTGACTCTATTACAGACAATAATCCCCATATCACCATGTTACTACTTATATAGCTGACTCTACTACAGACAATAATCCCCAAATCACAGTGTTACTACTTATATACCTGACTCTACTACAGACAATAATCCCCATATCACAGTGCTACTACTTATATAGCTGACTCTACTACAGACAATAATCCCCATATCACAGTGTTACTACTTATATAGCTGACTCTATTACAGACAATAATCCCCAAATCACAGTGTTACTACTTATATACCTGACTCTACTACAGACAATAATCCCCATATCACAGTGTTACTACTTATATACCTGACGCTACTACAGACAATAATCCCCATATCACAGTGTTACTACTTATATACCTGACGCTACTACAGACAATAATCCCCATATCCCAGTGTTACTACTTATATACCTGACGCTACTACAGACAATAATCCCCATATCACAGTGTTACTACTTATATACCTGACGCTACTACAGACAAAAATCCCCATATTACAGTGTTACTACTTATATACCTGACTCTACTATAGACAATAATCCCCATATCACAGTGTTACTACTTATATACCTGACGCTACTACAGACAATAATCCCCATGTCACAGTGTTACTACTTATATACCTGACGCTACTACAGACAATAATCCCCATATCACAGTGTTACTACTTATATAGCTGACTCTATTACAGACAATAATCCCAATATCACAGTGTTACTACTTATATACCTGACGCTACTACAGACAATAATCCCCATATCACAGTGTTAATACTTATATACCTGACTCTACTACAGACAATAATCCCCATATCACAGTGTTACTACTTATATACCTGACTCTACTACAGACAATAATCCCCATATCACAGTGTTACTACTTATATACCTGACGCTACTACAGACAATAATCCCCATATCACAGTGTTACTACTTATATACCTGACGCTAATACAGACAATAATCCCCATATCACAGTGTTACTACTTATATACCTGACACTACTACAGACAATAATCCCCATATCACAGTGTTACTACTTATATATCTGACTCTACTACAGACAATAATCCCCATATCACAGTGTTACTACTTATATACCTGACTCTACTACAGACAATAATCCCCATATCACAGTGTTACTACTTATATACCTGACTCTACTACAGACAATAATCCCCATATCACAGTGTTACTACTTATATACCTGACGCTACTACAGACAATAATCCCCATATCACAGTGTTACTACTTATATACCTGACGCTACTACAGACAATAATCCCCATATCACAGTGTTACTACTTATATACCTGACTCTATTACAGACAATAATCCCCATATCACAGTGTTACTACTTATATACCTGACTCTATTACAGACAATAATCCCCATATCACAGTGTTACTACTTATATACCTGACTCTATTACAGACAATAATCCCCATATCACAGTGTTACTACTTATATAGCTGACTCTACTACAGACAATAATCCCCATATCACAGTGTTACTACTTATATACCTGACTCTACTACAGACAATAATCCCCATATCACAGTGTTACTACTTATATAGCTGACTCTACTACAGACAATAATCCCCATATCACAGTGTTACTACTTATATACCTGACTCTACTACAGACAATAATCCCCATATCACAGTGTTACTACTTATATAGCTGACTCTATTATAGACAATAATCCCCATATCACAGTGTTACTACTTACATACCTGACTCTACTACAGACAATAATCCCCATATCACAGTGTTACTACTTATATACCTGACTCTACTACAGACAATAATCCCCATATCACAGTGTTACTACTTATATAGCTGACTCTACTACAGACAATAATCCCCATATCACAGTGTTACTACTTATATAGCTGACTCTATTACAGACAATAATCCCCATATCACAGCATTACTACTTATATACCTGACGCTACTACAGACAATAATCCCCATATCACAGTGTTACTACTTATATACCTGACGCTACTACAGACAATAATCCCCATATCACAGTGTTACTACTTATATACCTGACTCTACTACAGACAATAATCCCCATATAACAGTGTTACTACTTATATAGCTGACTCTATTACAGACAATAATCCCCATATCACAGTGTTACTACTTATATACCTGACGCTACTACAGACAATAATCCCCATATCACAGTGTTACTACTTATATACCTGACTCTACTACAGACAATAATCCCCATATCACAGTGTTACTACTTATATACCTGACTCTACTACAGACAATAATCCCCATATAACAGTGTTACTACTTATATACCTGACTCTACTACAGACAATAATCCCCATATCACAGTGTTACTACTTATATAGCTGACTCTATTACAGACAATAATCCCCATATCACAGTGTTACTACTTATATACCTGACTCTACTACAGACAATAATCCCCATATCACAGTGTTACTACTTATATACCTGACTCTACTACAGACAATAATCCCCATATCACAGTGTTACTACTTATATAGCTGACGCTACTACAGACAATAATCCCCATATCACAGTGTTACTACTTATATACCTGACTCTACTACAGACAATAATCCCCATATCACAGTGTTACTACTTATATACCTGACGCTACTACAGACAATAATCCCCATATCACAGTGTTACTACTTATATACCTGACTCTATTACAGACAATAATCCCCATATCACAGTGTTACTACTTATATACCTGACTCTACTACAGACAATAATCCCCATATCACAGTGTTACTACTTATATAGCTGACTCTACTACAGACAATAATCCCCATATCACAGTGTTACTACTTATATAGCTGACGCTACTACAGACAATAATCCCCATATCACAGTGTTACTACTTATATACCTGACTCTACTACAGACAATAATCCCCATATCACAGTGTTACTACTTATATAGCTGACGCTACTACAGACAATAATCCCCATATCACAGTGTTACTACTTATATACCTGACTCTATTACAGACAATAATCCCCATATCACAGTGTTACTACTTATATACCTGACTCTACTACAGACAGTAATCCCCATATCACAGTGTTACTACTTATATACCTGACTCTACTACAGACAATAATCCCCATATCACAGTGTTACTACTTATATAGCTGACTCTACTACAGACAATAATCCCCATATCACAGTGTTACTACTTATATACCTGACTCTACTACAGACAATAATCCCCATATCACAGTGTTACTACTTATATACCTGACTCTACTACAGACAATAATCCCCATATCACAGCATTACTACTTATATACCTGACTCTACTACAGACAATAATCCCCAAATCACAGTGTTACTACTTATATACCTGAAACTACTACAGACAATAATCCCCATATCACAGTGCTACTACTTATATACCTGACGCTACTACAGACAATAATCCCAATATCACAGTGTTACTACTTATATACCTGACTCTACTACAGACAATAATCCCCATATCACAGTGTTACTACTTATATACCTGACTCTATTACAGACAATAATCCCCATATCACAGTGTTACTACTTATATACCTGACTCTACTACAGACAATAATCCCCATATCACAGTGTTACTACTTATATAGCTGACTCTACTACAGACAATAATCCCCATATCACAGTGTTACTACTTATATAGCTGACGCTACTACAGACAATAATCCCCATATCACAGTGTTACTACTTATATACCTGACTCTACTACAGACAATAATCCCCATATCACAGTGTTACTACTTATATAGCTGACGCTACTACAGACAATAATCCCCATATCACAGTGTTACTACTTATATACCTGACTCTATTACAGACAATAATCCCCATATCACAGTGTTACTACTTATATACCTGACTCTACTACAGACAGTAATCCCCATATCACAGTGTTACTACTTATATACCTGACTCTACTACAGACAATAATCCCCATATCACAGTGTTACTACTTATATAGCTGACTCTACTACAGACAATAATCCCCATATCACAGTGTTACTACTTATATATCTGACGCTACTACAGACAATAATCCCCATATCACAGTGTTACTACTTATATACCTGACTCTACTACAGACAATAATCCCCATATCACAGTGTTACTACTTATATACCTGACTCTACTACAGACAATAATCCCCATATCACAGTGTTACTACTTATATACCTGACTCTACTACAGACAATAATCCCCATATCACAGTGTTACTACTTATATACCTGACTCTACTACAGACAATAATCCCCATATCACAGCATTACTACTTATATACCTGACTCTACTACAGACAATAATCCCCAAATCACAGTGTTACTACTTATATACCTGAAACTACTACAGACAATAATCCCCATATCACAGTGCTACTACTTATATACCTGACGCTACTACAGACAATAATCCCAATATCACAGTGTTACTACTTATATACCTGACTCTACTACAGACAATAATCCCCATATCACAGTGTTACTACTTATATACCTGACGCTACTACAGACAATAATCCCCATATCACAGTGTTACTACTTATATACCTGACTCTACTACAGACAATAATCCCCATATCACAGTGTTACTACTTATATACCTGACTCTACTACAGACAGTAATCCCCATATCACAGTGTTACTACTTATATACCTGACGCTACTACAGACAATAATCCCCATATCACAGTGTTACTACTTATATACCTGACTCTACTACAGACAGTAAACACCATATTGCTGTGTTACTACTTATATACCTGACGCTACTACAGACAATAATCCCCATATCACAGTGTTACTACTTATATACCTGACGCTACTACAGACAATAATCCCCATATCACAGTGTTACTACTTATATACCTGATGCTACTACAGACAGTAAACACCATATTGCTGTGTTACTACGTGTATATCTTACTCAATTACAGACATTAAATTCTGTATTACTGAGTTGCTTCTATTATACCTGACTTTACTACAGACAATAATAACTATATCACAGGGTTTCTACTTATATAGCTGACTTTACTACAGACAATAATAACTATATCACAGGGTTACTACTTATATACCAGATTTTACTACAGACGGTTAACACTATACCACTACCAGCCCTATTAAATTCCCCCTACTTCTTAAACCATAGCTCGTAATGTAGCCAGTAAGACTCATGGCTATTAAATTAGCCCAGTAAATCAAGTCGCTGCCTATCATAGGGTTTGGTGTGAAATCCTGTGGTGAAGCCTGTCAACAAAAATTTATTGAGGGATGGTGATGGGTGAAGGGCCAAATACAGGGATCATCGTGTAATGTTGATGGAGCCTAGTCATTTGGAGTGCATTAGTTGGGGGCAGATGGGCCTGGCATGGGCTTTTCTGCATTGAGAGCAGATATGGAGAACCCTGCAAGCAATGAAAGTACAGCCTCACAAGTTGAAATTATTGCATATGGGTGTGGCAACCAGATAATGCACTTGATGACCCAGGCGGTCCTTCTGAGGTGTGGAAGGTAGTGTGGTGTTGAGGCTGAGGAGAGGGGGAATGTGAGAGGGCCCGGGATTGAGATTGGAGGGATTGGGACAAAAGTTAATGCTATGCAAGGGTGACTAGCAGGTCTGGCATACGGATGCTTTGACAAAGTACGAACAAAATAACTTGTGGTCCAGCGGACCAGTTGATTGTGTAATTGAACTGGGCTTTGGCGGCAGCTGCTTTGGCCGTGAAGGACCGGTGATAGTCATAATAATTTAAGCCACCGTACTTATGTGAGAGATCCACCACCAAGTACAAATAATCATCTAATTATTGTCGCCTGGTTGGAAAAGCTGTACTGGTGATATCCCTAAACACGCTAAAAGCGAGGACGCACGGCTAGTTACAGGTAGAAGCGTGGATCTTTGGACTTTATAACCACTGATACGTCTCCATGAACATGGTTTTATTTTCGGCAGTGTCAAAGGACGGGATAAGTAAGGAGACCAAATTGATGTCCTTGCCTTCGATGATATCCTTGTGGATGTGGGCCGGGACGAAATGAGCAGGTTTCTCACCGTGGACTTGAGGTTGGACTTCCTCGACTTGCATAGGATCGGAAGCCGCCGGGGTCTCCAGATGATTGATGCAGGTTTGGAAAGAGGTGACGGATGTAGCGACATCTGACATCAGTCAATGGATTTCAGTCAGCAGGTCATTTGACATTGAAGTGCGGTCACAGTGCTGGTCGTAGTTCAGCCTTACGGGTAGAAGCAGGAAAGTAGATGCCTCTGTCTGTTAGTTCTTCGGCCAAACAGGGTACGTTTCATTACCCGGAATGATGAATGGCTACCAGCCAGGGATGGAGGCCTAGAAGGGAGATGGCTACCAGCCAGGGGTAGAGGCCTACTAGGCCTTGTAGATGACTCTCTCGGCACCGGAGTGGGCCTGTACAGCCATGGTATTCGAATAGAATGGCCTAGGGAAATAAATAGGGGTTATTAGTTGAATGAGAGCAGAGAAAATTGGTAATGGTAAGGCTGGTGCTCGAAAGGAGTATATTGAGGCACCAAACATCTTGTGATGCAGCATGGCAAACCAGAGCCGTCTCAGCACACTAGATCTGGGAGTAGTGCTCAGGTGAGGTTTAATGAGTGTGTGGGGGTTCAGGCTCCTCCCACAACTACAGGTCAATTACATTAACCTGTGCTTTATACCTGACTCTACTACAGACAGTAAACACCATATCACAGTGTTACTACTTATATACCTGACACTACTACAGACAAAAACACCATATAACAGTGTTAGTACTTATATACCTGACGCTACTACAGACAAAAAACACCATATCACAGTGTTACTACTTATGTACCTGACACTACTACAGACAAAAACACCATATCACAGTGTTACTACTTATATACCTGACTCTACTACAGACAAAAACACCATATCACAGTGTTACTACTTATATACCTGACTCTACTACAGACAAAAACACCATATCACAGTGTTACTACTTATATACCTGACGCTACTACAGACAAAAAACACCATATCACAGTGTTACTACTTATATACCTGACACTACTACAGACAAAAACACCATATCATAGTGTTACTACTTATATACCTGACTCTACTACAGACAAAAACACCATATCACAGTGTTACTACTTATATACCTGACTCTACTACAGACAATAATCCCCATATCACAGTGTTACTTCTTATATACCTGATGCTACTACAGACAAAATACACCATATCACAGTGTTACTACTTATATATCTGACACTACTACAGACAAAAACACCATATCACAGTGTTACTACTTATATATCTGACTCTACTACAGACAATAATCCCCATATCACAGTGTTACTACTTATATAGCTGACTCTACTACAGACAATAATCCCCATATCACAGTGTTACTACTTATATAGCTGACTCTACTACAGACAATAATCCCCATATCACAGTGTTACTACTTATATATCTGACTCTACTACAGACAATAACCCCCATATCACAGTGTTACTACTTATATACCTGACTCTACTACAGACAAAAACACCATATCACAGTGTTACTACTTATATAGCTGACTCTACTACAGACAAAAAGTAGGAGGTAGGGAGTAGGAAGGGGAGTGGTCTGCTATGCTGACTGTGGGGGGGGGGGGGGGGGGGGTGGCCAAGCCCCTAACACGTCTTCTCAAAATGCAGACCAGTCACCTCCCTTTCCAAAGGTATAGCATTGAGTAAAGTTACAACCACACAGAAGAAATATTTCAAAAGAATACACGCATATACATACATATATATATATACATACACACATACTCACAAGTACACAGAAATATGCAAACTGTTACATGCAATGCATTCAAACAAAATAATCTCCCATTACATTGTAGGTCTTATGGAGATTTCTTTCTTGGTTTAATAATCCGAAAACCCAACACACCTGTCTAAGGTGTGTTCATTGACGCCCCTGATGATTGTCTAAGGTGTGTTCATTGACGCCCCTGATGATTGTTACGTTGTTGTGTTCGTTACACAACCAATTCTCAGTCTGTGTCCATATATATACTGTACTCTTAGGGGTACGTCTACAGTCCTAAGGTACTGTTTCCTTTGAGGTGCGGTCTCAAAGTCTAACTCTGTGTATATATCTTGGATTATTTACTTTTTAAATCAATCTCCTCCCGGGACACACCCACCTTCACACAATATTCACACAAACATTTACTTCACGTTCTGTAATTACAGTTGAGCAAATTTAACAACAACATGAAAACATGAACAGAAACATGAAACATGACAGTTATTTCACTTACCGTACAAATTCATACGACCTTAAGCATTGGCATAGAAAGAATTCTCTTCCTTAAAAGAATTAAACGAGATTGGAGGGGGAGTATTCTTTTGCTGTGTGTGCTCTGACCTTGCCTGTCACACAGCCACAGCAAATTCAGCTTCTCAGCTTCACAAGTACAGGGGGAGAAATTCTAAGCTACATTTCTCATTAAAATATGCATCACAACCAGCAATAACAGACCATAGTAACATTTAAACAATTTCTGCAGAACATTTCTCGGGGTTATCACACTACCAGGGCACGAACATCATGACCCCCGAAAGATATTCGGCTATCCAACACGCATAGACCCTCCTTAGGAAAAGTATGTCAAACGACACCGATCCCCAAAGTACGTATATGCATTCCTGTACGTACAGCTCCTCCGGTTTTATGTGCCATCCGTCCCCGGAGTCTGCTGCACGTACACATGTATGTCCCGGTCCGCAATATCTAAGAAATCACAAACACTCAACCCACACTCTCAGCAGTCATACACAGGCAACAGATATTATTCAGTACAGATATTTCTTTAAGGTAGACCCTGGGCAAGCAATTTATCTGTACTTTTGGTGCCTTCAGTAGCAGCCCAAGACAAAGCGGCAGAACTATAGCAGCAATATTCATATATATGCATGGTTTTAAAACATTAAACCTTACCATATATTAGAGTTGAGTTGATCAGGCTCCTTTATGCCACCATAGACCGTCCCAAAGTCTTCCTTGTCTGCTGCCTGTTGGTCACAACCCAAAGTCCCTGCTCTCGGGCACCATGTTGTTTTGGATTGATAAAAATAATCCCATTTTATAATATCTGTTCCTGTCCAGATCATCTGTCTGTTGGCCATGTGTGCACACAGAGACAAGAATTTACACAGACCCAAAAGTTCTGGTATAAAACTTCTTGTATTTTTCCCAACGAACGAACTCCCCCAAATACAACATAGGAACTTATATAGTATAAGTTGATCAGATATAACAATCATAAGACTCATTGTTAGACAGTGAGTGAGTTATTAAATGGTTGACAAGGTAGGAAGGGTCCTTCCATATTTGGTCTCGGATGTTGATGTCATTATGGTCAGGTTTGGTGAAGCTTATGATTGCCTCTGGAAGGTGGCGGGGCTCATATCCTTATTTGGTCACGGATATTAATGTCATCTTAGGACTCTCAGGATACAGCTCAGTAGCCATCTTAGGACTCTCAGGATAAAGAATAAAAGTAATTAGTGCCTTATCTTATGATATATTGTAAGGAAAGGAATGCAGCATGGACATAATATACATTTTCATGAATTTCGTCCACAACACAGTCACCTCATCCTGTATGGTCACTATGTCGACGTCAGGTTTTATTATATATTGTACAGTCACCTCATCCTGTATGGTCACTTTGTCCACATGTGTTATTATTACATATTGTACAGTCACCTCATCCTGTATGGTCACTATGTCCACGTCAGTTATTATTATATATTGTATGGTCACCTCATCCTGTATGGGCACTATGTCCACGTCAGTTATTATTATATATTGTATGGTCACCACATCATTGTCTCTTTACAGATTCCTTCCATGTGCGTCTCTCTGGTGGACATGACTCATGTTCTGGCCGAGTGGAGGTTTATTCTGATGGTCAGTGGGGCACTTTGTGTGACAGCAGCTGGTTCCTTGATGACTCTGTGATGCTCTGTAAAAACCTTGGATGTGGACCCTTTGTAGACATGACCCAGTATGAGCACACGCTAGGAACATACATGGCTTTTATATGTATGGCAAATGCTACATCCCTGAGGAACTGCTCAATGCACCGAGAGAACCCCATCATCTGTGGCCAGTCTCGGGCCGTGGGGCTGGTGTGCAAAGGTGGATGCAAAACAGTGGCCTCCATGACAAGGGCTCATTGTCACACTCACATATGGCTCTCATGTCACACTCACACCTTTCTCCTCAAGTCACAATAACTAATAGCTCTAACTTCAAACTCAAAAACATCTTTCTCCATTAAGTCACACTAAAAAATGTCTCTAACATCACACTCACACCTTACTTCCTAAGTCACACTCACATATGCTTCTAACATCACACTCACACCACTTTCTCCTCAAGTCAGACTCACATATGGCTCTAACATCACACTCACACCTTTCTCCTCAACTCACACTCACATATGGCTCTAATGTCACACTCACATATGGCTCTAATGTCACACTCACACCCAAAGATAGTCATTTTTTTTGCCGATTCATATTTTCTTATTTCTTTTCTACAAAGCTTCATGTTGTCACTAAGTCCACAATGACCCCGAGCACAGGTGAGTTTATGATGAGTATACACTTTTGTCATCCTCCATGTGCAGAGTTACTTTTAGTTCTATCTGTGGAGCCCAAGATGTAATGGAGACACTAGAGGTGTCCCCCTAAGGTGGGAGGGATGCAATCAGAGAACGATCTATCCTTAATAGGTCAGTTCTATGGACATGATAACCCATCCAGAGAGCCGTCTCTTAGCTCACTTGTGCCCTTTGCAGGGAGAACTATCCTGTAGTATATCAGTCTGGTCTCAGTCAAAAGAGCATTCCAGCCCTGAAATACCAGGCAATTCTAAATTCTGAACAGAAGAAACAGCAAACCTCAGACATACGTGGCAGCCTTAGTTAGGCCCCATCAGTGAGGTGCAACTGAAGTCCCTTTAGAGGTATTATTGTACGCCTTTAGAGGTATTATAAAGGTGTTCACGGAATCTTGCTTTTAGTGGTCTTATGGTATGTCCCACATATTGTTTTCCCCATCCACAGGTGGCGACGTACACTATATGGTCCGTTTTGCAGTTTATGAGGGATTTGATATTGAACTCCTTTTTGTTGTAGGTAGAAATTACCTTATGTTTATCCTTCCTCTTCAAATGTATACATGTGGTGCAATTTTTAACTCCACAGGGGTAAGTCCCTTTAGATGAGGAAGTTAAGAAGTTATTTGTATGGATGTTCCTGTGCCACTTCATTTGGCTAGGTGCAAGGACATCTTTAAGAATAGAGTTTTAAAGATGTTTTTAAGGTCACAGTAGAGACTTGAGGAAGTACATCTTTCAGGTGTTCATCCTCTACCAAAATGGGCCAGAATTTATTGAGGCTATTCTGTATGGCGTTAGAGGCAGAGTTTAATATAGTTAGGAACCTGCATGTAGCTCTTTGCCTACCAATTTACGTGCTATTCGCCTCCGGTTTTCTTTTCTTCTTCAGCAGTTCAGGTCTATTTAGTTCCCTAGATCTTGTATAGGCATCCAGGGATGCTTCATACCCTTTATCTAGGAATTTCCTTTTCAGGGTCTCACTTTCTTTGCCGTAGTCTCTCAGGGTGGTGCCGTTGCATCTTAGTGAGCAAGGAGTCCATGTCTGAAGCCCCCTTAAGGAGACTAAGCCCTACAGGACATTTGCATAAGCAACATGAAAAGTAGATGCTCTGAATCAGAGAATAAACTCACCATAATTGATTTAATTCTATGGACTCTGTGAGCAGGTTAAAGGGGTTAACCCCAGACAAGGTTATCCAAGCTATCACCTGCAATGTTTGTAAGAACCACTGCAGGTCAACTACACCCAAATATACAATAAATAACATGGAGACCACCAAGGAGATATAACAATCAAACCAAAGCTATAACTGTTATATAAAATTCTGATTTGGTCATAAGGGATAATATTATTATTATCCTTTATTTGTAAGATGCGATGGTCAGTCACTCACCACACTCATCATTTATGGCTGATAACCAATGTGAAGAAGAACTCATTTTCTGTGTAAGGTTTGAGGATATAGACCTCCATTCCTTTCTCGGATATCACTTTATTTCTCACTGACTTTTTGGGCATCTTTGCCAAAAAAATCATATGGACAAGCACAACAAGAGACATAACAATATGGCACCAGAAGATGAGCCCCTCAGGTCAGAAGGTGTATACCACATTATTGAGGAAGAGCAGAGTACAAGTAGCACCAGAATGAAGTGGTTGGGCCAGAGAGTACACTGAGCTGCGGATGTGTCCAGAGGGGAAAGGAAAGTTTAACATTGGAATCTGGAACATGAGAACTATGAACCAAGGAAAACCAGATGTGGTCAAACATCAGGTGACATGGTTAAACATTTATATTCTTGAAATTAGTGAACTTAAATGGACTGGAATGGGACGATTCTCAGTGGAGAACCCGTCATAGTCAAAGAGTGGCCAAAGCAGTGCTTGGTTACAACCCAATAAACAACAGAATGATCTCAATTTAAATTCAAGGCAATGTATTTAACATCACAGTGATCTAAGTCTATGCTCCAACCATGGATGTTGAAGATGCTGAAGTTGTCCAGTTCTATGAAGACATTCAACACGGCATAGATACCAAGAAAAGATGCTACTACAGAAAACTCCCCGTTATGCAGCACCTATGGGGACTCCCTACTGATGGATAACTGTAGTTGCCGGTTAATTGGGAGTCACTGAATGTAAGGGTCTAAACGACCATTAAGCCCCCCAAACCCCCTCAAAATGCCTTTAAAAAGGCATTAGCTCTTAAACTGGGCCATTTACACCCCAAAAAACCATTAGAAAAAAAGCTTTTTTTTTTGCAGTCTCGAACTGACGGATGTTGCCGGATAGTGTTTGTTATGCCAGTTTAGCTGGAGTTTTTTGAAAATGGGGAATTGATGCCGGTGCCAGTTGTTTAAGTGGATAACCAAAAGTTAACTGTATCATCATAGGAGATTGGAGATAAACTAGGGAACCAAAGGACACCTGGAATAACTGGAAAGTTTGGCCTTGGAGTACAAAATGAAGCAGTTCAGAGATTAGTAAACACCCTTTTCCAACAGCCTCCGAGACGACTCTACACATGGACATCACCAGAAATCAGATTGACTATATACTTTGCAGCCAAAGATGGAGGAGCTCTACAGTCAGCAAAAACAAGAGGAAAATATTGGTGGTTTTCCCATCAGACTAAGTAGATACGAAATAAATAATACCACTTGTAATTATGCAGTGGAGATAAGGAATAGATGTAAGGAACTAGACATGGAAGATAGAATGCCTGAAGAACTTTGGATCAAAGTTTGTGACATTGTCCAGTAAACAGCAAAGAGTGCTCCAATTATCCAACAATGTCACTCTTTACACTTGCCAGCACGCTAATGCTTAAAATCTTAAAAGCTCAGCTCTAACAATATATGGACCAGGAACTACCAGATGTGCAAGCCGGGTTCCGCTAAGGAAGAGGCGCAAGAGAACAAATTGCCAATATCGCCTGGATAATAGAGAAAGCAAGAGAGTAGCCGAAAAACATTTACATTTAAAGTTTTACTAGGATCGCTATGCTTGATTACTTAGGATCTCTAACCTCCTGCTGTATTGTATTTGTATTTGTTTTTGTCTCCTCATGTGTACACAGTATCTCTAGTCATGTGTATACAGTATCTCTATTCATGTGTATACAGTATCTCTAGTCATGTGTATACAGTATCACTATTCTTTAGTACACAGTATCAGTCTTCTTGTGTATACAGTACTACTCTTCTTGTGTACTCAGGATTTATCCATCTTTGTGTTTTCAGGATCTCTCTACATGTGTACTGTGACAGATCCACTGTCACACTCAGGATCCGTGCCTTGTTTTTCAATAAAATGGAGGACGCAGGAGCCCTTTAAATATTTAACCACGCTTTACTGATTGTTTTGACAGCATACAACATAAAACTGAAGGCAGAAACAAAACACTAGCTTCTCATTGAAGCCCTGCATAACTAAACTGTAGTTCCCTCACTGTCTTACATATAAGTGCAAACATTCAGTCCAAACATAGGCAGCAGAGGTGTCTTTCTCTCTCACCTCTCTCTCAGGCTCTGTATCTCCGGCCTCTCTTTCCTAAGCAGATCCCTTCCTCGGTCATCACCTTCAGGGACTTTCTGTTCCTCTTATCTGCAGGCTCTCTCTCCAAAGCTTCTAGCTTTGGTCCATTAGCTTTCAGTGCGGCCGCTGGCAGCAGCCCTGCACACTTCCACAACACTCCAGCTCTGTCGAACAAATCTCCAGCTGGAGGCAGCAGCAGTCTTCGATTGCAGCCACACTCCTGACTTTTGAGCAGGTTGTTAACTGTCTCCCTCCTGGGGAGGAGTCTTGAGAGCTCTCTTCTGATCTCTGGTGGCACTTCACCACAGTACTTATATTCACTCTGGTTCTGAGCTCTCTATTCTTCGGTATTCATGTCTATGATTGTATAGTCAGAATGTCTCTCCTTGTGTATTGAGGTTCTCTCTCTCTCTGTATACTCCGAATCTCTCTCCTTGTTACTCGGTATCGCTCTGTTTGTGCACTTGGCATTTCTCATCTTGTGTACACACATATTCTCATGTGTTACACTCACATATTCTCTTGTGTACACATTCACATATTCTCACGTGTTACACTCACATATTCTCACGTGTACACACTCACATATTCACACGTGTTACACTCACATATTCTCTTGTGTACACACTAACGTATTCTAACGTGTTACACTCACATATTCTCTTGTGTACACACTCACATATTCTCTTGTGTACACACTCACACTCACTGTCTTTTTATTTTCTAATTCCTTCAGATTCCTCGGTTGTGACTGGGTTCATGCCAATCTCAAGCACAGGAGTGCCCTTATACATAGGTATCATCCTCCATATTGGGAATCAACAACTTTGTATAACTTTATTATTTTTATGAAATTAAATTTTTCTATAAGAAATATTTTGTGTCACAATACAGGACCACCAGAACAGGACATATTTGTAGAGCAGGCTCTAAAACTCCCACAGGTTAGGTCCTTGTATTGCGTGGGCCTGCCCTAAAACTCCCACAGGTTTGGTCCTTGTATTGGGTGGGCACACTCTGGAACTCCCACCGATTAGGTCCTTGTATTGGGTGGGCATGCCCTAGAACTACCACAGGTTAGGTCCTTGTATTTGGTGGGCACGCCCTAGAACTCCCACAGGTTAGATCCTTATATCAGGTGGGCACGCTTTGGAACTCCCACAGGTTAGGTCCTTGTATTGGATGGGCACACACCCTGGAACTCCCACAGTTTAGGTCCTTGTATTGGGTGGGCACACTCTGGAACTCCCACAGGTTAGGTCCTTGTATTGGGTGGGCACGTTTTGGAACTCCCACAGATTAGGTCCTTGTATTGGGTGGGCACGCCCTAGAACTCCCACAGGTTAGGTCCTTGTATTGGGTGGGCACGCCCTAGAACTCCCACAGGTTTGATCCTCATATCAGGTGGGCACGCTTTGGAACTCCCACAGGTTAGGTCCTTGTATTGGATTGGCACACTCTGGAACTCCGACAGGTTAGGTCCTTAAATTGGGTGGGCATGCCCTAGAACTCCCACAGTCTAGGTCCTTGTATTGGGTGGACACACTCTCTAACTCCGACAGGCTAGGTCCTTGTATTGGGTGGGCACACTCTGGCACTACCACAGGTTAGGTCCTTGTATTGGGTCGGCTGCCCTAGAACTCCCACAGGTTAGGTCCTTGTATTGGATGGGAACACTCTGGAAATACCACAGGTTAGGTCCTTGTATTGGGTGGGCATGCTCTGGAACTCCCACAGGCTAGGTCCTTGTATTGGGTAAGCACACTCTGGAGCTCCCACAGGTTAGGCCCTCTTATTGGGTGGGCACGCTCTGAAACTTCCACAGGTTAGATAATTGTATTCTGAGGCCTCGCAATTGCAAGCATTTTTATAGGGGACTGAACAAACGTCTGATTAGATATTAAAGAGAAAACAAACAACATGCCAACATACCCAACATACATCTCCCACCCCGTTGAGACTCCCACGTTGTTTCCTGGTGGCCCTGTGGTGCCTGCAAGTCTCATCCCTTATGCCTCACATGTTACACTCACATATTCTCACGTGTACACACTCACTCTCACTGTCACATTTTTATTTTCTCATTTCTTCAGATTCCTCGGTTGTGACTCGGTTCATGCCAATCTCAAGGACAGGTGAGATGTGTGTTTAGAATGTGAGTGCCCTTATACACAGGTATCATCCTCCATATTGGGAATCAACAACTTTGTATAACTTTATACATTTATGAAATTACATTTTCCTATAAGAAATTATTTTAAAAAAGTTTCACAATACAGGACCACCAGGACAGCACATGTCTGTAGAGCAGGCCCTGGAACTCCCACAGGCTAGGTCCTCATATCAGGTGGGCACTCCCTAAAACTCCCACAGGTTAGGTCTTTGTATTGGGTGGGCACACTCTGGAACTCCCACAGGTTAGGTCCTTGTATTGGGTGGGCACGCCCTAGAACTCCCACAGGCTAGGTCCTTGTATTGGGTGGGCACGCTCTGGAACTCCCACAGGTTAGGTCCTTGTATTGGCTGAGCACACTCTGGAACTCCCACAGTTTAGGTCCTTGCATTGGGTGTGCACGTCCTAGAACTCCCACGGGCTAGGTCCTTGTATTGGGTGGGCACACTCTGGAAATCCCACAGGTTATGTCCTTGTATTGAGTGGGCATGTTTTGGAACTCCCGCAGGCTAGGTCCTTGTATTGGGTGGGCTCGCTCTGGAACTCCCACATTTTAGATCCTTGTATTGGGTGGGCACGCAATGGCAAGCATTTTTATAGGGGACTGAACAAACGGCTGGTTAGACATTAAGCAGGAAAAAAACAACGTCACTGCAACATTATGGGGCTACACTACCTTCACCAAATAACTTGTTAACGCAGAAAGAAATCCAAAAGAGGTTGGAAAAAATAAGGGCCCTATTAAATTCGAGCTGCGGATGAATTCGTATCTCGCAAAGGCCCATCGTAAGTCGATTTACGATATCCGAGTCGACTTGCGATTGACTTGCGATTGACTTGCGTAATTTCGGACTACTTTGCCGAGATTTGCCTCCGATAAGCGCTACGTAGTAAGTAGCGGACAAGAATTCCTTGCGTAGACGCTCGTATCTCGCAAATTCGCTAAGTGCACAAAAAACCCACGTAAAATGGTTTACGCATTACGTACAGACAACTTAAAAATCTAAAAGTGAGTTTAACAGAGGAAAAGCATGGAAGGCCATTACAATTGATTTAACCATCCCCTCCCCCCACCAAAGCCAAGGCATTATACAACCAATTAGTTGTTACATTTTGAATGAAAAGCCGCGGCGCAGCTTACATAAAGCAAAATTAAAGACACACTACCTGATTACATAAAAACACTAAAACATCCTGAAAATGCAATATTAACCCTGTTATTTTGTATACATGTTGCTCATCACATCTACATTTGGGAACACAAATATGGGGCACATGGAGAATGTGAATATGTCCTGTTCAGTCTTTCGGTCGGGTCCCACTCTGACCCTCTGGCACTGCTTTCTTACAAGTTTCCTATGCCGGTGAGACCGGAGTGGGTTGTCAGTTCCTTCCCCAGTGGTTTGGGATTTGGCCCTGCATTCAGCTTTCCCTCTCACCCCCACAATGACCCTTAATAAGATAGCTCACAGCTTCATTGAAATACACAATACCTCTTGTTTGGTCTTTCGGTCGGGTCCCACTCTGACCCTCTGGCACTGCTTTCTTACAAGGTTCCTATGCCGGTGAGACCGGAGTGGGTTGTCAGTTCCTTCCCCAGTGGTTTGGGATTTGGCCCTGCATTCAGCTTTCCCTCTCACCCCCACAATGACCCTTAATAAGATAGCTCACAGCTTCATTGAAATACACAATACCTCTTGTTTGGTCTTTCGGTCGGGTCCCACTCTGACCCTCTGGCACTGCTTTCTTACAAGGTTCCTATGCCGGTGAGACCGGAGTGGGTTGTCAGTTCCTTCCCCAGTGGTTTGGGATTTGGCCCTGCATTCAGCTTTCCCTCTCACCCCCACAATGACCCTTAATAAGATAGCTCACAGCTTCATTGAAATACACAATACCTCTTGTTTGGTCTTTCGGTCGGGTCCCACTCTGACCCTCTGGCACTGCTTTCTTACAAGGTTCCTATGCCGGTGAGACCGGAGTGGGTTGTCAGTTCCTTCCCCAGTGGTTTGGGATTTGGCCCTGCATTCAGCTTTCCCTCTCACCCCCACAATGACCCTTAATAAGATAGCTCACAGCTTCATTGAAATACACAATACCTCTTGTTTGGTCTTTCGGTCGGGTCCCACTCTGACCCTCTGGCACTGCTTTCTTACAAGGTTCCTATGCCGGTGAGACCGGAGTGGGTTGTCAGTTCCTTCCCCAGTGGTTTGGGATTTGGCCCTGCATTCAGCTTTCCCTCTCACCCCCACAATGACCCTTAATAAGATAGCTCACAGCTTCATTGAAATACACAATACCTCTTGTTTGGTCTTTCGGTCGGGTCCCACTCTGACCCTCTGGCACTGCTTTCTTACAAGTTTCCTATGCCGGTGAGACCGGAGTGGGTTGTCAGTTCCTTCCCCAGTGGTTTGGGATTTGGCCCTGCATTCAGCTTTCCCTCTCACCCCCACAATGACCCTTAATAAGATAGCTCACAGCTTCATTGAAATACACAATACCTCTTGTTTGGTCTTTCGGTCGGGTCCCACTCTGACCCTCTGGCACTGCTTTCTTACAAGGTTCCTATGCCGGTGAGACCGGAGTGGGTTGTCAGTTCCTTCCCCAGTGGTTTGGGATTTGGCCCTGCATTCAGCTTTCCCTCTCACCCCCACAATGACCCTTAATAAGATAGCTCACAGCTTCATTGAAATACACAATACCTCTTGTTTGGTCTTTCGGTCGGGTCCCACTCTGACCCTCTGGCACTGCTTTCTTACAAGGTTCCTATGCCGGTGAGACCGGAGTGGGTTGTCAGTTCCTTCCCCAGTGGTTTGGGATTTGGCCCTGCATTCAGCTTTCCCTCTCACCCCCACAATGACCCTTAATAAGATAGCTCACAGCTTCATTGAAATACACAATACCTCTTGTTTGGTCTTTCGGTCGGGTCCCACTCTGACCCTCTGGCACTGCTTTCTTACAAGGTTCCTATGCCGGTGAGACCGGAGTGGGTTGTCAGTTCCTTCCCCAGTGGTTTGGGATTTGGCCCTGCATTCAGCTTTCCCTCTCACCCCCACAATGACCCTTAATAAGATAGCTCACAGCTTCATTGAAATACACAATACCTCTTGTTTGGTCTTTCGGTCGGGTCCCACTCTGACCCTCTGGCACTGCTTTCTTACAAGGTTCCTATGCCGGTGAGACCGGAGTGGGTTGTCAGTTCCTTCCCCAGTGGTTTGGGATTTGGCCCTGCATTCAGCTTTCCCTCTCACCCCCACAATGACCCTTAATAAGATAGCTCACAGCTTCATTGAAATACACAATACCTCTTGTTTGGTCTTTCGGTCGGGTCCCACTCTGACCCTCTGGCACTGCTTTCTTACAAGTTTCCTATGCCGGTGAGACCGGAGTGGGTTGTCAGTTCCTTCCCCAGTGGTTTGGGATTTGGCCCTGCATTCAGCTTTCCCTCTCACCCCCACAATGACCCTTAATAAGATAGCTCACAGCTTCATTGAAATACACAATACCTCTTGTTTGGTCTTTCGGTCGGGTCCCACTCTGACCCTCTGGCACTGCTTTCTTACAAGGTTCCTATGCCGGTGAGACCGGAGTGGGTTGTCAGTTCCTTCCCCAGTGGTTTGGGATTTGGCCCTGCATTCAGCTTTCCCTCTCACCCCCACAATGACCCTTAATAAGATAGCTCACAGCTTCATTGAAATACACAATACCTCTTGTTTGGTCTTTCGGTCGGGTCCCACTCTGACCCTCTGGCACTGCTTTCTTACAAGGTTCCTATGCCGGTGAGACCGGAGTGGGTTGTCAGTTGTGCTGTCATTCTCCCACCCACAAGCGCAGCAAACACACACAGAAGGTTTGCAGAGGCACAATGAGCACCAGCCAACTCACCTCCATCAGGGGTAATTGCCACTTCTCTTATCCAAGGAAGTCCCACGACATTGCTGGTGGCCATGTGCCAAGATGACCATTCATTCCCATTTGGTGACCTCCCATTATGTTCTGCTATTCATCAATTTACATTAGTTTCGATTGCTAAGTGATGTTGGGGAAGTGCGTGTGAGAGCAGAATTGACAGACAAATCAATAATCACTGGAGAAGGAACTGACAACCCACTGCAGTATCACCTATCATCACCCTTTTAGGCCCACAGGGGAATGTTCCTACTCCCCATTCCCGCAAATTGTACTTGGCCTGTGCATTAACCCTTTATTATGCATAGATTGTAGATCACTTAGATGCATTATATGATATCTAATGCTATTAGGACTATTATTCCTCTTAGTATGTATGGATCTATTGCAGGTTAACTAGTGCTCATTAGTTTACAGCTATAGTAATGTGACACTAATGTGATGCATGTGGATGTCCCCTAACCCCAACCATTGAAAACACACCGACATGGGAAGAACAGAATAACACAGCTTTATTTTTGGACACAGACCACAATCAGCAGTGGTCAAGACTGTGCATTCACAGAACGGTATAACAAAACTTTATTTTTGGACACAGACCACAATCAGCAGTGGTCAAGACTGTGCATTCACAGAACGGTATAACAAAACTTTATTTGTGGACACAGACCACAATCAGCAGTGGTCAAGACTGTGCATTAATATCATGGGTGTGGTGTGGGCGGGTCCCGAGAGAGCAAGGGGCTAAATTAAAAAAAGGGGATACCTACAGGGGTCAATCTAATAGTCTAGAATAAGCATGATGCATAGCACCTACCAGGGTCACATGCTGCAACCGGAACCAGAAATCTCTCCATTTAACTGAAGAAACCATTAGAGTGCACGGCACTTACAACTTGTCTGGATCTGTTCAATTGAACAAATGATTCAACCTCTGGACTGTGTAATCCAATCCAGTTTCACACATACAGTATGGTGTGTGAAATTGCCCACAAAAATGAATGGTCAACAAAAAACAAAAAAGGCGGAGGAGGCTAAAAAAAAATAATGACAATGCATGTACAGTAAAGTGCTAAATACTGTACCAATATACCAACTCACCTGATTCCCATCTGCAAGCATTACTAACTATTAGCTAGGTCTATGGATAATGAGTAATATGGGCAAATACCCATTAATATGGACAGGACACAAAGGTCAGCAGCCACATTCACTGTTTCTTACATCAGACCCAAAGATCTGTTCTCAGACCGATATTGAGGTCAGGATCACATGCTTTATTAGTGCATATATTAATGCTGGCTGTCATTAACATGCCATTGGGAGACTTTGCAAGTCCACCGCCATAGCGGTATTAGTCTACATTTCAGCTAACAACAATCATGTCTGAGATATCTGGCAATATGATAGTTTTAAGATTGTGGGAGCTACATGTTAAGGAGGGGGCTGTCATTGGAGTAATGTCTACCTGAGAGGCACTTGTAAAACCTTACGCCTCATATAATTCCTCCACTATGCTTGCAGATGTAGGAGATGCCTTCATGGGCCTGAATTGTACCTAAAACAAATGGAAAGAAAAACATAAAGAGAAAACATAAAATCTAAGGGCCTAAAAAAAAAGGGGACTGCAGCATCCCTTTCCAACAGCATTCCCAAGTGACCATCAATTGGTGGCATGCTCAACCGAACCCTACGTGTCCACAGAGAAGAGGATCATGGACCATGTGATGGGAGGTAGCCATCTGCATACAAAATGTCACCATCACATAGGCAAAGATCCAAAACTCTGTAGCCAGGCTAGATGAGGTCAGCATTGTGACCAATAGATTGTCACTGAGGAGTGCTGTTGAGAAGGCACAATTATGTCCACAGCCCCTAGGTCCTCCTCCGCCTGGGCACAGGACCTGCATCGTCCGCGGCCGGACGCCGTCTCCTTGGTGGTGGGGGAGCAGGAGGAGGCAGTGGCACCACGGGTGGTGGTGGCGGCGGAGGCATGGTGGAAGGAGAGGAGGGGCCAGGCTGCTGTTGGCTGGTGACCTGCCCCGTTCCCAGCAGCCTGACCAAATGCTGCTCCAGCCTCCGATGATGGCTCCTCTCCTCCCTAAAGCGCCTGTCCAGGCTGCGCCTCATGCCAGAGATGTTGGCCTCAATCCTATTCACGGCGGCCAACAACTCCAGCAGCGCAGCCTCGGTCGTTGGTGGTGGGGGCTCGGGTCCTGCTGGCAGGGCCGGGTGGGAAGATGGCGGGGACAGAGTGGGGAGGATCTGGGACCCGGCTGGAGACAGGGGCTCTGATGTTGTTGTCCCCGGTGGCTCAGAGTGTGGGGAAGGAGGAGCTGTGGCATATTCCACTCCTTCTGAGGGCCCCGGCGAGATGGCAAGTCTTTGGAGGAGGGGGACAGTCGGGCTCTGGACAGGGGGGCTGTCAACGACCACGACCTCCCCCTCCGAAGAGCCAGGGCCCTCGGATGAGCCTGTAGCCTCCTCCCCCTGAGCGGTCTCCTGCGGGGCGGGGGCTGACGGCCCCGCTCGTGGCTCATCACTGGACCCAGACCTCCTACTGGATGCTGAAATAGAGAAAAGAAAGGTACATGTCATTAGTATGCTGATCAATACATTGATATGTTTTCACTCCTAACTATCTGACATCTAGGCCTGAACATGGATGATTCTCCTAATTGCAACTCCCATTAGCTCTCATTTGCTAGATTGGATCTATTCTTTGGTTTCTTGTCTTGACCTCTCCTGGCTCCTAACACTGTCTGGATTTTGCCTGCGGTTTCACTCCTAACTATCTGACATCTAGGCCTGAACATGGATGATTCTCCTAATTGCAACTCCTATTAGCTCTCATTTGCTAGATTGGATCTATTCTTTGGTTTCTTGTCTTGACCTCTCCTGGCTCCTAACACTGTCTGGATTTTGCCTGCGGTTTCACTCCTAACTATCTGACATCTAGGCCTGAACATGGATGATTCTCCTAATTGCAACTCCTATTAGCTCTCATTTGCTAGATTGGATCTATTCTTTGGTTTCTTGTCTTGACCTCTCCTGGCTCCTAACACTGTCTGGATTTTGCCTGCGGTTTCACTCCTAACTATCTGACATCTAGGCCTGAACATGGATGATTCTCCTAATTGCAACTCCCATTAGCTCTCATTTGCTAGATTGGATCTATTCTTTGGTTTCTTGTCTTGACCTCTCCTGGCTCCTAACACTGTCTGGATTTTGCCTGCGGTCTGTAACTGCATAGGCTGCATTGGGCGCACCAGTACATGGACTCTATTGCTTAATTACTCTTGGGGTGGCCAGGAATGACAGTGATTTTTCAGCTTCATGGATTTAATGATACATCCATCCATCCCTTGTTAATTCCATGGAGCTGACATGTCAGTGTCCTTGTTGGTCACCATGTGTAGTGTGTGTGATGCACATGTGGTGGCATGTTGGTGTATGTGATATTCACCTGAACTGGAGGCTGGGTCGTGCTGGGCCACCGGGGATGAAGCTCCAGCTGCGGGCGATGGTCCTAGAAAGTCCCTTGCGATCCTCTCCCACTCCTTATAGGCGACACTGTGTCCCTCCGCTTCTCTGGCCATCTTCCTTTTCACCGTGGCCCTGATATCCACATATCTGTGCTTCAAGGACCTCAAGCCCCTAGGAACCGTGGACACCTCCTTCATCACTTCCACTACCTCCTTCCAAGCCTGAGCCTTAGGCCCAGGCTTCGCTTCCCTTGCCACAAGGATGACGGGCCGGTCACGGATCGCACCCAGGAGGACCATATTCTCCTGGGGCGTATAATTACGGGCCCTGCGCCTGCCCTTGCCAATAGCCCCTTGCTCTCTCGACTGTGCTGGGGGACCCTGGCCTCCCTGCACTCTTCCTGAGGCCTGTCCCTTCCCCAAACTACCCCGCCCCCTGGGAACAGGCCCCTTCCCCTCTGTCCCTCCTCTACAAGTGCCTCTGTCTCCCTCCTCCTCCTCCTCCTCCTCCTCCCCCCCCCCCCTCTGGGGACCACTCCTCCTCCTCTGGGGACACCTCCTCCTCTGGGGACACCTCCTCCACCCCCTCCAGGGACACCTCCTCCTCTGGGGACACCTCCTCCTCCGGGGACACCTCCTCCACCTCTCCTCCACCCTCCACTACACTCTCCTCACTCTCCTCACTCTCCGCTCCTCTCCTCTCCTCCTCTCTCCACCTATCTCCTCCCTCCATGCTCAAATAATACAAAAATAAGGATAACTCAAAATAAGTGTAACTGTTATATATGTGAAGGAAACAAAAGTGTATGTTCTATGTGTTTTTACTAACTGTTGGGGGATGCGGTGCAAAGGTTGGGGGGGTGGGAGGTGTGTGTTGTGTGTCCTAACGCTATGTATGTCTCTATGTGTCTTTAATCTATGTGTCAGGCAAATATGTGTAATGTGTAAATATGTGTAACTCTTACGTGTAAATATGCTAGTAATAAAATACAAAACAATCAAAAAGAGTGCGCCTACAAATCAAAAGAACGATAAAGAAATAAAAGTATTACTGGAATGTCTGTTGGAAAGAAAAGATGTGTGTGCTATGTGTATTTAATAAGTGGTGGGGGATGGGGTGTGTTGGGGGATGGGGTGTGGTGGGGGGAATGGGTGTGTGGGGTGTGTGTCCTAACTATATATATGTCTCTATGTGTGTTATTTAATCTATGTGTCTTGCAAATATGTGAAATCTGTAAATATGTGTAATGCTTAAATGGAAGGACTTATGAAATAGACAATGCAAAAAGAAAAAAATAACTACAGTAATCTCCCTCTCTCCAAAGTACTAATCAAACTCTCTCCCACCTGCTCCTGAAACTGCGTGCTAACTCCAATGGCTCTTACAACACAGTCAGCGCATGGGTTTGTATCACTCACATTTATAAGCTCATACTGTCAATCTAATTCTTAGCTCGTACGTGATTGGCTGAGAGGCGTGTCTCGCTAGGACGTCCCCTTATCAGCTTGCGAGCGCGCCAACAGACTCAGCCAATTACATACGCACGTATAGTGTCAGGCCGCCAAGTGCGTATGTAATTGGCTGAGAGTCCCAATACATACGCACTTGACGTCCCGCGTTGGGCTTCTCAGCCAATTACATACGCACTTGGCGTCCCGCGTTGGGCTTCTCAGCCAATTACATACGCACTTGGCGTCCCGCGTTGGGCTTCTCAGCCAATTACATACGCACTTGGCGTCCCGCGTTGGGCTTCTCAGCCAATTACATACGCACTTGGCGTCCCGCGTTGGGACAGCCAATTACATGCGGCCAAGTGCGTATGTAATAGGTTGAGAGGCTTCTTGACCTAAAATCATCAGCTGGAATGCCATGTAAAGATCCACAGGTGACCAATGGCAAAGCAGAAATTAACGTGCCTAATACCAGATCATGCAATCAACAAGCTATATAACCCCATCCCCAACAAGTCATCAGCATGTCTGAAACAGCATGGATGATCATGAGAGAGGGATGAGGGCTCGGATGAGTGGGCGTATGAGGTTGAGACGCTTTTGTGCAGCTCAACTAGCACAGTATGAAGACCAGGAAGCAAGGTGTGTGATTGAGGGGGTGATGGGGAGTGGCAGAGAGGAATGTCTGGGAGTGAATGAGGGTGTGAGTGGTGATGTGATCCATGCTGGGGCAGAACCAAGCCAGGCAAGGGAATTACCACAGGCCATGCCTAGTATCGTGGGGGTGGATCAGGGAGGAGAGAGAGCTCCAGTAGCACAGGGACAGAGGGATATAGGGCCACCTGCACCCAGGGAGGCTGACAATGTTGTCGGTGATCAGCTGCTGGGGGGAGTACAGGATGTGTTGGCTCAGGCAGAAGGGGGGGAGCCTGACCAGGAGCCTGACCAGGAGCCTGACCAGGAGCCTGACCAGGAGCCTGTGAGGAGGCGGGCACCCAATGTGTACAGGGAGAGACTCACATTAGAGGGGTTAACTGATGGGGAGGTGTATGAGCGTTTTCGGCTGACCCGTGCCAGTCTTGTGGAGCTCTATGAGGTTCTCAGAGCGGACCTTGAGCCTCGCTCACGGGCAAATAGAGCCATCCCAGGAATGACACGGATGTTAGTTGCAATACACCTCCTTGCTTCTGGGAGCTTTCAGACCACCCTGAGCATAGCCGGAGGAATGTCTCAGCCAAGCCTCTCGAATTGTCTGAGTGCATTCCTCCGTGCTATTGGTCGTAGAGCTGCCAGATACATCAGTTACCCTAACACTGCCGAAGAGATCTCGAAGGTGAAGTTCGATTTCTTCCAATTAGGAGGTATCCCCAATGTGCTTGGTGCTATTGACTGTACACACGTGGCACTGATACCTCCTAGAGAGCAAGAAGCGCTGTACAGAAATCGTAAGCATTATCATTCAATCAATGTACAGGTTGTTTGCGATGCGAACATGCGCATACAAGGTGTGTTTGCAGGCTTCCCGGGAAGTGCTCACGACGCCTATATCCTGCGAGCATCCGGAATCTATCACATCTTTGAGTCCGGCAGATTTCCATCCGGATGGCTACTGGGTGAGTACACATTAGTAATGGCAGTCAACCATATCTTACTATGACTGGATACAATAACACATACGGTACATCATGTTTCCCTCTATTGATCTGATGTTCACATGTGCATTACGGAGTAATACGACCAAAGCCAGAACATAATAGCTCATTGCTGGCCAGAACCCTGTGTTAGCTTGGCCAAACAGTATGCAGTTCACAACAACATATGCCAAAAACCACAATTGATTAATCATTAGGTATATGTTCTGATGCATTCCATTGTATCCTGTGACATGGACATCTCTAGTCTACATAACGTGTTGTGTGTTCTTGTACGGCCTATGTAAGTGAGATGTCTTCAGAATTCATCTGATAGAGGAGAATTAATATTGTTTGGCCAACTTTTTCTTGCCTGAATATATCCCGGAATAAACATGAATTAGCTTACCTTGAAGTTATCAAAATCTCCAAGGTCTTTTGGCATTTGCGTTTGATCGTGTACGCCCCTGGGAAATTCCACCTGAATTAGCATCACATTTACGTTCACAAGAATACACGATCACTCTTCACCTCAGACCTCTGGCATGTGCTCGTTACAAGAACTGCAACAGTGACTTCCTGCTCTCTACCAGAAGGGTCGCAATATGTACCCTGTTGTATTTCCCTTGTATCTCCGCCTCATGTAAGTGTCCTGTGGGTGTGAACATCTGGATTTTCCATTTGTTGAAATTACATTATAATTGATCTGAAGCTTCAGATAGAATCCATGTGTTAATACCCTAGTAATTATCCTATCAGATGCATCCATGATCCATCTCCCTTACATATATCTTTAACTGTGTATTAGCCACAGGGATGTGTTGATAGGTCATGATGACGATATTTGGCCATATGCTTTGTCAAACATCACAACATCCTATTCATATCAACATCATATTTTATTTACACCAGGTGATGCAGGATATGGGTGTTTGCCGTGGTTGTTGACCCCTGTGAGCAATCCCCAGACTCGGGCAGAGGCGCGGTATAATGCTGCGCATAAAACCTGCCGGAATGTAATTGAGCGCACCTTTGGTGTACTAAAGATGCGCTTCAGATGTTTACATTCCACTGGGGGGGCTCTACAATACAAGCCCCAGAAAGTTTGTCGCATCATCCTTGCCTGCTGCTGTCTGCACAATATAGCACTACAGGCCAACTGTCTGGGGGACATTGATGCGGCTCCGCTACCTGTGGAGGAAGAGCCTTTATTTCACCCTGAAGTGGATAATCTGCAGGGGTCACAACAACGTGCCCGCCTAATTCGTGAGTACTTCACATGTAAGTACATACCCAATATGCATGGAACACAGTCTAATGTATCTGGATTATGCCTAACTCCCAAATCCACCTTTATCCATCGCCCTTGTCATACAGAATTCCAACCAGTCCACAGTAGAGGAGAGTTCCCTGACGTTGTCAATGTTTGTACACTGGAACAAGCCACATGATCAGTTACAGGTAAGTAAGCACACATTCCCATACACATCTTAAGTACTGACGGTTAGAAACATCAATGGCATAGATAATTTGAGTGGATTATATATCCCACTATGTCAATGTATATATGCCCCACGTTACATTGTTATCTAGTAATTTATATTGAAAAAAGACTTTAGTCCATCAGGTTCAACCTCTATAGATCTATGATCTGCAATACGCAGAATTATTGTTAATTGATCCAGAGGAAGTCACCGAAAAACAAAAAGTGAAGCTTTGCCAATTGTCTACACAGGGACGAAAAATATAACATTCCTTCCTGACCCCAGATACTGGTGATCATATTCATCCCTGGATCAATACTCCCTATCTCTTTATCCAGGATAGCCCCTAATGCCTGTTTGGTTTTGTAATGTAAAAAGATACCCAATCCCTTTTTAAAGTCACCTACAACCTCTACGGACCAGGATTGCTCACATTGTCTGATCCTGCAAAACCACATGAAATGGGATCCAAATGTGGTTGAAAAATACCATACACACATACTTTAGTCTAATTTGTGACTGTAATCCTAACATCATATTAACCTTACAGAGCTGCTGTCGTGTGTCAACTCTTCTTTAAACAACCTAGACATGGAAAAACATGACCAGCAACAGAACTGCTACATCAATGTAAGCTACATAGCGAGTATTTGTGTAATAATATGGCCACGTATGCTGAAGGACACAAATAACACATCAATCACTTTATTAATATCAGCCTATCTCTTTCCAGGATACAGCAGATAGGTAAGCGTTGATAACTAATTACGATCCACAGCGCACGTGTCCTGGTGGAACAAATCACCTCGTGGATGAGCTTGGGACTGCGTCCAAGGTAAAACACCACATTTGGCTCTCCACAGATGCATTAATGTATAATCTATGTGATATTCCTACATCATTAGCCAGATGAGTAGCTCGTTTCCTTTGTAGGGAAAGAACAGTGAAGACGTTTGTATGAAATGAGCAACATATATCGGTACAGTGGATCGAAAAGGTCTAAAGTCTACACACCCCTGTTAAAATGTCATGTTTCTGTGCTGTCAAAAAATGAGACCAAGATAAATCATTTCAGAACTTTCTCCACCTTTAATGTGACCTATAAACTGGACAACTCATTTGAAAAACAAACTATAATCAGTTAAGTAGAGTGAATAAAAAATCAAAAAAGAAAATCACAAGGTTGCATAAGTATGCACACCCCTAAACTAATACTTTGTTGAAGCACCTTGTGATTTTATTACAGCACTCAGTCTTTTTGGGTATGAGTCTATCCGCATCGCACATTGTGACTTTGCAAGATTTGCCCACTCTTCTTTGCAAAAACACTTCAGATCTGTCAGATTGCGAGGGCATCTCCTGTGCACACCCCTCTTCAGATCACCCCACAGGGATTTTGGTCTGGGCTCTGGCTGTGCCATTCCCAAACTTTAATCTACTTCTGGTGAAGCTATTCCTTTGTTAATTTGGATGTATGCTTTGGGTCGTTGTCAAGCTGAAAGATGAAGTTCCTCTTCATGTTCAGCTTTCTAGCAGAAGCCTAAAGGTTTTGTGCCAATATTGACTGGTATTTGGAACTGGTCCTAATTCCCTCTATCTTAACTAAGGTTCCAGCTGCAGAAAAACAGCCCCAAAGCATGATGCTGCCACCACCATGCGTCACTGTGGGTATGGTGTTCTTTTGGTGATGTGCAGTGTTGTTTTTGCGCCAAACATATCTTTTGGAATTATGGGCAAAATGTTCAACCTTGGTTTCATCAGACCAGAACACCTTTTCCCACATGCTTTTGGGAGACTTCAGATGTTTTTTTTTTTTTGGAAAAATGCAGCCTGGCTTTGATGTTTTGCTTTGTAAGAAAAGGCTTTCATCTTGCCACTCTACCCCATACGCCAGACATATGAAGAATACGGGAGATTGTTGTCACATGTACCACACAGCCAGTACTTGCCAGATATTCCTGCAGTTCCTTTAATGTTGCTGTCGGCCCTCTTGGTAGCCTCCCAGACCAGTTTTCTTTAGGTCTTTTCCTCCATTTTGGAGGGAGCTCCAGTTCTTGGTAATGTCACTGTTGTGCCATATTTTTTACGCTGTCTTCCATGGTATATCTAATGCCTTGGAAATTCTTTTGTACCCTTCTCCTAACTGATACCTTTTAACAATGAGATCCCTCTGATGCTTTGGAAGCTCTCTGTGAACCATGGCTTTTGCTGTGGGATGCGACTAAGAACATTTCAGGAAAGACCAACTAGAGCAGCTTAACTTAATTTTGGGTTAATCAGAGGCACTTTAAATGATGGCAGGTGTATGCTGACTCCTATTTAACATGATTTGGAATGTGATTGCTTCATTCTGAACACAGCTACATCCCCAGTTATAAGAGGGTGTGCAGACTTATGCAACCACATTAGTTTTCTTTCATATTTTCTTCCCTCCACCTTACAGATTTCAGTTTGTTTGACAATTGAGTTGTCCAGTTTTTGTCACATTAAAGGTGGATATAGTTCTGAAATGATTTTTCATTGGCTAATTTGTTTACAGGAGTGTGTAGACTTTTTATAACCACTGTAAGTGACGAAGTAAGCGCTCTGGGAGCATGTGCAATGTAAATCTTGACATGTTCCTTTTATGTTTCAGATCGCAAAGATTAGTCCCTTTCCACGGTCAGAACAAGGAATGATGAGCATTCCCACGTTCCAGGACTATGCTATTGTCACATTGCATCATGTATGTTCAGATGTCAGTCATCATGTGTTGCATCGGGTGTGATATCACATCCTCTACATCGCTTTAGATGTACCTATTGCTTTAGATCTGCCATTCTCTCCTCTACTTGGACTATTGTGAAGCCTGTATCATACTTCCTTCCAGATCTCTTCCTCAGTGCTGATGTGATCCTCCCTGTACATATGGGGAACAGTAACTCTAGCCTTGGAACATAACTGTTAATGAGGTTCCATTTACCTTCAGTTATGAATATGCAACAGCAGATAATAGAGATGCTCATTCACAGAACAGAATACACCTCGAACTGGCCAGTTGGTTGGTAGTTCTGCTAACACCTGAAATTATTTGGAACACACTGATATGGTCCTGGTCATGTTCCCATCTGAGTGTCCAAACTTATGTATGTAGAGTCTTCTCTCATAGTGCCATTTCCAGTGACATGACCTACGGGGGTTCTAACATTGACTGATTGAGCACTTCTACCTCTGCAGTTGCATAGGAGTGTGTGTTGCGCGCACACACAAGACTACAGATTACTTCTCCCCATGAGCATATCTCCTTCTGTATTGTTGGTTTTGAATATTGAATGTTATCCTGATATATTTAATAATATAACTGATATTGCCTCACGTTGGCTGATGCACTGTATCTCCCCCCCTCAACTGATCATCTATACCAATGTCACCCCCCCCGCGTGCATTCTGGCCCCATGTCCCTATTTCCGTGTGTTACTGGAACTCTGTATCCTACCCACCTCCACCATGATACTGAGCATGCCTGTGGTAATTTGTCACTGTGTGGCTTTGTGAACAATTAAACCGTTTTTTTTTCACTCAATGTTTGTGTAATCCTGTATATTTACCATGTAACAATTCAATTCCCCTGAAAGTCAGATGTGCTCATCACCATCAGTTAGTGGTGTAGCTATTCGGGGCAATCTGCGTTGACATTACTACATAATCATGAATGTCGATTCATATCATTCAAGTTGAGCCCTTCAAGTCACTATATACAACCCTGCAGGTCTCTAGACCTGATTTCAGAATTCCCACCCCTCCAACTTGCACCTACATGTATATTGGCAAGGGCCAGATTAATGTAGCATATGTATCTATGTAAACACACACAGATATATGTATTTAACAATGACACTTCATTCTCTCTGTATTGTCGCAACTAGAAAGCATGATATGGTACAAACACACAGAAACAGTGATAACAGTATAACAATCATACTTTATTGCATACACAGAGTACAAACAGAAATAGACAGGAATGTGCATTAATATCATGTGTGTGTTGTGAAGAGATCCTAGTATGGCAAGGGGCTGTGGCAAATCTGAGGACATCTGAAGAGGAAACAGACAACATCATCAGGGTAATGCATAGCATCTCCTAGGGTCACATGTGGTCAGGACCCCACAGTAACCAACAGCATATAACACGACATCTAATCAACATAACCATTAATGCGCATACAACAACCATATGGTTGCCAGAATAAACAGACACTATAAAACAGGGATCATGTCATACTAAGCGATTTCACACACAGTGTGAATTGGTCAATAGATGATATGAATCTGGAAAACAGAGGTAGGAGGTGTTAGAACAATCATAAGCTGTTATTAGAGTACATTGTTTTTGCTTTTGACACTACTCTAAACCAACTAACATGAACATCATCTCCGAGCAGTAAGAACCATATGTATTCTATCCTGTTCAGTCAGCCTTCCAGGAAGATGCTTAGGATGTGGAATACGACAAGGCATGCTTCACTGTGAACACAATCCTTCAGCAAAATGTACTATCACTATCTATGTGGAATAGTTGTGCCATGCTGATATCACATCTCACTTCTAAATGGGTGGTACCAAGGCCAGACAGATTACACTGTTCACATTACCCCTAAACACATGCACATTGATCATGAAGTCAAACCCTTGAAATTGCCACTTTGGTTTGGATGACATGAAAAAACTGAAGCCAATTTCATAATGTTAACGGGATGGAATGCTATAAACTTATGTGGAATTGCTGGTTTGGATTAGCAGATAGTAATGGGACTGTGCAACTCGATAGCCTGGACACTGATCATTATAATGGAAGATCACACAGTCATGTTTCTTAGTGAAAAGATATGGAGTCATATATTTAATTTCAGAGCCATCTGCAGTGGGGAATAATCCTGATAGAATGCCCGTTGGGAACTGGGTTGAGCGTTTACTCACATGATGGTATTGTACTGCTCGAAGATGAAGAAAATGTCTTCATAGTTGTGTGATTTGGCTATTAACACCTACAAAGACAAAAACAATGTCTCATTCCGAACAATATTATGATTAAATACAGCATTTAAGCTCAAGGTCAATCCACATTGAACATCAATTGTTAAAATGTTCAACATAACCAGACATGTACACACTCTGTAGCCAATATTATGTCAACATGTATAACAATCTGTATTCTGTGAGGAGTGGTCAGGAGGCCCTCTCGGATGGTCCTAACACCTCCTACTCCGAGTTAGCGGCCCCCCACCGTCTGTGCCCGCGGCCCGTCTCCCTCTTCCACGCCTTGGTGTGGGATCAGGGGGTGCCACTACAGCAGGTGGCTGGGGTTCATGGGTGGGCGATGTCTGAGATGAGGAGGCAGACATTTCAGGTTGAGGTTGGACCACCGAAGGCTGGAGAGGTATGGGCTGCCGACGGAGATTACGCAATAATGCGCGTCTCTCCCGGCTTGCGCGTTCCTCATATCTCTCCATCCTTCGGTTGTGCCTCCTCATCTCAGCATATATGGCCCGTGTGGTGGCTGAAATGACCCGATTTCCAGCCAGGATGGCCCTGCTGACTGCCAATTGATTAGCACTGATGGCCAGCATTTGACTTGAGAGCTGGCTTTGGGCCTGGTCCTCTTCATCAATGTGGGACATTATGTTCCGTAATTGGGCAGGGAGATGTTGCAGAGGACCTGGAGGTCTGGCGGCTGGCGGCTGGGCGGCTGGCGGCTGGGCGGCCGGCGACTCCGCGGCCGGCGACTCCGCGGCCGGCGACTCCGCGGCCGGCGACTCCGCGGCCGGCGACTCCGCGGCACTTCCTCCCGGGGCACTTCCTCCCGGGGCACTTGGGGCCGGTGCACTTGGGGCCGGTGCACTTCCTCCCGGGGCACTTGGGGCCGGTGCACTTGGGGCCGGTGCACCTCCTCCCGGGGCACTTGGGGCCGGTGCACTTGTGGCCGGTGCACCTCCTCCCGGGGCACTTGGGGCCGGTGCACTTCCTCCCGGGGTACCTCCTCCCGGGGCACTTGGGGCCGGGGCACTTCCTCCCGGGGCACCTCCTCCCGGGGCACTTGGGGCCGGTGCACTTGTGGCCGGTGCACCTCCTCCCGGGGCACTTGGGGCCGGGGCACTTCCTCCCGGGGTACCTCCTCCCGGGGCACTTGGGGCCGGGGCACTTCCTCCCGGGGCACCTCCTCCCGGGGCACTTGGGGCCGGTGCACTTGTGGCCGGTGCACCTCCTCCCGGGGTACCTCCTCCCGGGGCACTTGGGGCCGGGGCACTTCCTCCCGGGGCACCTCCTCCCGGGGCACCTCCTCCCGGGGCACCTCCTCCCGGGGCACCTCCTCCCGGGGCACCTCCTCCCGGGGCCCATGGTGGAGCCCAGGCTGAGTGCGGTGCCCCGTATGTCGGGGGAGCACAGTATGAGGGCTGTGCCCAGGGTGAGGGCTGTGTCCAGGGTGAGGGCTGTGCCCAGGGTGAGGGCTGTGCCCAGGGTGAGGGCTGTGCCCAGGGTGAGGGCTGTGCCCAGGGTGAGGGTGGAGCACCAGATGAGGGAGGAGCCCAGGATGAGGGAGGAGCCCAGGATGAGGGAGGAGCCCAGGATGAGGGAGGAGCCCAGGATGAGGGAGGAGCCCAGGATGAGGGAGGAGCCGCTGAGGGTGGAGCCGCTGAGGGTGGAGCCGCTGAGGGTGGAGCCGCTGAGGGTGGAGCCGCTGAGAGAGGCACAGGATGGTGTGGCTGGTGCAGGCCCTGAGGTGGCCACGCCGAAGAGGGCCCGGGCATCACTTCCCGCTCCGTATGAGCAAGTGATGTGGATGGTCCCGGGCCCTCCTGAATGTCCTGGGCCACTTCAGCTCTTCCTGCCTCCTCCTCTTCTGAATCTGTGGATACTGCAATGGAATAAACATATATTTCAGTTGGTTGCCATACACAATTGCCAGCTATGCATTTACATATCATTGACATCATGGTCACCTGTGAGCGACTGTGGTGCTTGTGTTACACAGATGAGCCACGGGCTGCATAATGAGCATTGTGGATCATGGCTCATATGAATGTGTACTGCATGTGCCTCAGACACGTGCTCTGCTGCATCTGCTGTGCAGTGTGTGAGACTGACCAATCTGACCAGTTTCCAGCAATGGTTGTTAATATGCAGCTGAGACATGGGCCAGGTTAGGACAGTATATGACACACATGCAGTGCTACAGAGTCTGGATCCACATAAGCCACACAGGCAAATTTTTATTCTCAATCGCAGTGGAGGCCAAAGTCAGGCCTGCAGTTGTGGATAGCCATGCTGCACCCAGCTGAGAATATCATTCTCCAAGTCATTAAGTCTAATTGACTCATCTGTTCACATAAAGGAAATCCACATATACAGGCCTGTGCGCAGCACAGCAAGTTTGACTTTGGACACCCTGCTCTATTGCAATTAATCTGGATATAATTAGAAATTGACATATCAGGGAGACAAATTATGAACATGATAGGTTTGCTACCAGGTCTGAAATGGTTATTGTCGCCCCATAAATTTTTAGTCAACCATAGGGCTTACAGTGCTATTGGATGTGAATTATCCCAGTGTGTGGGCAGGGGTGTAGGAGGCCATATAATTCTTGAGCAAGGGTGGGCAGGTTCGGGCCTGGAGGGCCACACAGGTGAGCCAATCGCCTTTTCAGTCATCCTGATTGTCTCACCTGTGCCCAAAAAGGATATCCTGAAAGTCCGGCATGTATGTGGCCCTCCTTACCCACCCCTGTTCTAGAGGGATACAGCTCATTATATACAACAGCCAGAACACAAGCCTATTTATACATACATACATACATACAGCATGATATCCTGAAAGTCCGGCATGTATGTGGCCCTCCTTACCCACCCCTGTTCTAGAGGGATACAGCTCATTATATACAACAGCCAGAACACAAGCCTATTTATACATACATACATACATACATACAGCATGATATCCTGAAAGTCCGGCATGTATGTGGCCCTCCTTACCCACCCCTGTTCTAGAGGGATACAGCTCATTATATACAACAGCCAGAACACAAGCCTATTTATACATACATACATACATACAGCATGATATCCTGAAAGTCCGGCATGTATGTGGCCCTCCTTACCCACCCCTGTTCTAGAGGGATACAGCTCATTATATACAACAGCCAGAACACAAGCCTATTTATACATACATACATACATACAGCATGATATCCTGAAAGTCCGGCATGTATGTGGCCCTCCTTACCCACCCCTGTTCTAGAGGGATACAGCTCATTATATACAACAGCCAGAACACAAGCCTATTTATACATACATACATACATACAGCATGTTATCTGCAGGCTTTTAGCCAGCCCATCCCCCCACAATCTCAGCCAACCATGTGTGTGATATGATACTCACGTTGCAGGGTGTTAGCCCAATCTGTGTCCACCTGCCCCGGTATTCCCACCACAGATTCAGAAGGGATGAAGCGCATCACTGTCCTCTCCCATTCCTTGTAAACAAAAGGGACCGCGGGCCCACCACCAGTCTGACGTGCTGCTGCTGACTCATCGGACATCCTTCTTTTCACCGCCATCTTTAAATCATCAAATTTGTGCCGCACTAACCTCCAGTCCCTATTAGTAACCCCTACTGCCGACACAGCTCTGGCAATTTGGGACCAGGCCTGCTGCCTCTGGCTGGCATTAATGTCTCTGCCACCACATATAATTCCCTGGCGGGCACAGATTTCCCTGAGGAGAACCTGGATCTCCTCTGGGCTGTAATTGGGGGCCCTGGGCCTTGCCACAACCCGTTGCCTTACAGACGGTGCCTGGTCTTCCTCTTCTATCCCTGGGGCCGCTCCCTCATCCCCACTACTTCCCACCAAGGGATCAGGCCCCTGACCCTCTGCCCCTTCCACTGGAATTCCTAGCTCTGGGGGCACTTCCCTCCCCCCCTGCTCTCCTCCTTGCTCTCCTCCTCCTCTCCCTCGACCTCCTCCTCCTCTCCCTCCTCTCCCTCCTCCTCCTCTCCCTCCTCCTCCTCTCCCTCCTCCTCCTCTCCCTCCTCCTCCTCCTCCTCTCCTCCTCATCCTCCTCCTCTCCTCAGATGTTCTCCTCACTCTCCTCCGCGCCTCTCTTGCCTTACCACCTCCTCTCCTCTAAACTCCTCCAAAACAAAATTAACAATAAAGCAAGATGATCTTTGTGTTGGTTTAGGAGGTAAAAAAAGATGCAAGTATTATGTGTAGTATTATGTGTGGGGGGAGGGGGGGGGGGGGAGGTCGTGGGGGGAGGGGGGGGTGTAGGTGTGCAGTGGCCTACCACTAGGTGTTGCTATGTGTACGTATTAATCTATGTGTGTGAATTATGTGATATCAGTAATTATGTGTATTGTAAACAAAGGGTTAAATTATCTGCTAGTTCAAAATTGAAATTCTCTCCTCTCTCCTCTCTCTTCTCTCTCTCTCCTTGCTCTCCAAAAACCCACCAACGCCTAGACCTGTGTGTCTACTTGCAAAAGCTCCAGCACAGTCAATTATGTTCTGTTTTTGGCTCCCTTTTAAAGGCATACTGCCGTCAGGTTAAGTGGTACGTATCACGTATTTCGCGCTCTTTTCCTACGCAAAGGGATCCGAGATATCGTAACTCATGCGCAAATCCTAACGTTTACGCATTCGCATCCATCGCTCGTATCTCGCAGCACTTGGAATTTAATAGCGTCGGAAATGGTTTCAATTTTCAACTACGTAGGCCTTGCGTTTTCACCTTTTATTTACGCAGCTCGAATTTAATAGGGCCCTAAATGTTAATAAAGCCCCAGGCCTTGATGGAATACATCCAAGGGTACTGAGGGAACTGGGCTCTGTAATAGCAAAACCATTACATGTAATTTTTTCAAGATTCACTCAACACAGGGTCTCTACCAGATCACTGGCGAAAAGCAGAGGTGATACCTATATTTAAGAAGGGAGCAAGAGCAAATCCGGGGAATTATAGACCAGTGAGCCTCACTTCGGTAGTGGGAAAGCATTCAGAAATGTTAATAAGGGATAATATACAATAACATGTCTAGATTGTAAGTAGAGAGTTTTCAATCTTGTAGGGTGCTTTGGGAAAAAAACACTTTCTACAAAGATTCTAAGCTCAAAACATGGCCCTACATTTTTTGCAGTTTGTTAAAATTATATTTTTCCTTGTTGTTTTCCCCTGTATAGCGCTACGGAATATGTTGGCGCTTTACAAATAAAAGTAATAATAATAATAATAATATTCAAATAGGATTATAAGTAGGAGCCAACATGGATTTATGAGGGATAGGTCATGTCAAACAAACCTAATTAGTTTCTATGAGGAGGTCAGTAGGAATTTGGATCAAGGCAACTCAGTGGATGTAGTCTATTTATATTTTGCAAAGGCTTTTGATACAGTGCCACATGGAAGACTAGTGAGCAAACTAAGGGATACAGGAATTGCAATACATATTTGTTTACGGATTGAGAGCTGGGAAGGAAAATAGCCATGCAATTTATAATCTTAATGGAGCAAATCTGGGGGTATCAGATATTGAAAGGGATTTGGGAGCTTGTGGACAACCACCTAGGTAACAGTGCTCAATGCCAAGAAGCAGCTGGAAAGGCCAATAAAATATTAGCATGTATTAAGAAGAGCCAGGGAAGCAAATATAATTCTGCCACTATACAAATCCCCAGTACGCCCTCATTTGGAATATGGAGGACAATTTTGGGCACCACTGCATAAAAAGGACATTTTAGAGCTGGAAAAGGTACAGAGGAGGGCAACAAAACTAATAAGGAGAATGGAGGGGCTAAGTTATGAAGAAACACTAACAAAATTAAATGTATTTACTCTAGAAAAAAGGTGTCTAAGAGGAGATATGATTACCTTATATAAATATATCCAGGGTCAATACGAGGATTTGTCAAGGGAACTTTGAGATTATAAGTAAATGATTTCAACTTATATAAAGAAAAGGGTTCTTCAAAGTAATGGCGTTTAATCTGTGGAATTCTCTACCAAAGGAGGTGGTGAAAGCAGATTCGATAGATAACTTTAAAAAGGGATTGGATATATTTTTAAATAAAAAGGGCATTAAGGATTATCCTGGATAAATAGAGAGGGGATATTGATCCAGGGATGAATCCGATCGCCAGTATCTGGGGTCAGGAAGGAATTTTATATTTTTTTAAGTGTTGAAACAATCGGCAAAGTTTAACTGTTTTTTTTTTCTGTTTGCTTCCTCTGGATCAATTAACAATAAATTTGCGTATTGCAGATCAGAGGAGATCTAAAAAGGTTGAACTTGATGGACTAAAGTCTTTTAACCTAAATTACTCTGTAACTATGTAATTACTATGTAACTATGTCCACATACTCAACTTACATCTCCCACCCCCTTGAGTCTCCCATGTTGTTTCCAGGTGGGCCTGTGGTGCCTGCAAGTCTCACCTCTTATCTTTATTTCCTCCAGTACATCCCCCCCCCCAATACATGTATACTGTACACGGGCCCATCCACCCCTGGAGTGCAAACAGGGGAGAAATCATAGACATTGTGTCTGGTACCATGTGCAGTGTCACTCTAAGGGTTGAACTCTGACGAGTGGGATTTCTCTTCCACATGAAGGTATTTTTTTCTTATTGAGCATCGAGATGATTGAAAAAAACTTCATAGCATCTTAGTAATGGAAACCTATCACAGATTACTAAAATAATAGTTAAAAATAAATAAAACGTTTTTGAATTGCACTTTCTTCGTGGATGAGCCCCTAACAGATGTACCCCCCCCCCTGTCAGTAGCCCTGCTAAAACAGCCTTTTCCTGGTCACTAATTATCAGACTGTGTCACATTGTAATGTTATAGCTTCCTTCCTGGTCTTCTTCCCATTAATATATTTATACCCATGTTTAGGGTTAGTCTTTACATATAACTTGCCATTTTCTATGTTAGCCAGTCTAATAGCCCTTTGGCTGCCTTGGAGATTTCCTTGTACTCATGTAAAGCAGTCTCTGTCCCCTTGTGTTTGTATAGTTTACATGTCTGTATTTTACTCCTGTCTGTATTTTACACCCCTTGGATGTGATTTACTTGACCCAGGGAGAACCTAGTGTTGCCTATTAATCCTAACACTAAAACATATCTTGATTAATAACTAACTCTAGAATATCCAATAATAAGACATTGACACCAGGTTGGGGTTCAAACAGGCCACAGCTTGTGTATTTATTGAATACATTTACCACTAAATAACAAATAACTATTAACAACTAAGAGGAGGAGCCTGGCCAGATGTGGTGACCTCACGCCCTGAACACATGCTCAGGGAACTACACCTTTTCCTTGACCATGCCCTTTAAGGCAAGGGGGGTAAAGGACCTCCTACTTCACAACCTGACCCAGTCGACTCCCCGACCTGTCACACAGTGGACGAGGGATGCCTTACGCGGCTGTGATCCCCCCTTTTACAGCTATGGTCCGCTGAATGCCCTCCCGAAAAACAAGCATGTTAAGATCCGTTAAGTGAAGCCTGAAACCTCATCCTCAAATTCTGAGTGACGAAGTGCCACGAACCCCTATTTATTTACGAAGCTGGACATCAACCTGTTCACCTTTTGCCTTGCTTTGTCCAAAATTACAGGGTTCCTAGCCCTTCTCCTGATAATTTCTGACCAGATAATAAAGACACCACTAAACTTATCCACCCAACTCAACAAGTCCCTCTTCATGTCCTTCATCATCTTCTTCATCGGGACTGAGCCCAAGTCATTGCCGCCGGCATGAATCAAGATGAAGTATGGGTGACCCCAACGGCGGGCATGAGTATCCAACAGCCTGGCCATTTGCGACCACAGCAAGCCTCAGACTCCAATCCACCGTATCTGCATGACAGAGGGACCTTCCTTGTATCTGTGGCAAAATCGGTAAGCCGAATGCACATGAGTGCCCGATAATCCACAGCTGTTTCTGACAACATGTCAAAAATAATGACAGCTTTAAACTGCTGGTGGTCGCATGTAAGTCATGTAGCATTTGATTCCCATCTCCCAATTCTCTTAATTGTCTGTTCTGGTAAGCTTAAGCGTGCCGCTTCCATTGCAACCCCAATCCGGAATGAATGGGTACCAAACTCCAAATGGTTAAAACTCAAACGCTGTACTCCAAGCTTCAGCACTCTTGAGAACTGAAAATGGGAGAGTGCTGTGCCGTCCTCATACACCAATAGGGAACCCGGTACCTTTGGGTGTACCAGCAGGTAACTCTGCAAACACTCAAAGGGGCAGCAGTCTGTTCCCACTGTTCACAAACTGACCTCTTTACCTCTTCCGACTTGGTCCGTCTTGGACTTACACAACCACATCCTTACCCTGTCACCATGAAGACAGACATCTACTAGTTGTATGCCGCCCGATCCATGCTTCCATGCCAACACTAATTCACCGATCCAAAATGCTCCAAAAAAGGCTAATGTCAAAGCCAGTTTGAAAAGCAAGGATTCGTAGGTAATGGGACGTCTCCTGTCATGACTGTGTTCCCCACGGAACATACCTCGCATGACACGCCTTACCACAAACTCCTTTGTTAAGTCCCTAAGCCCAGATAGCTTGAACATGAAAGCTAGGGCCACCACCTGATGCCTGATAGATGCCACCAACTCCCTGATGTCCTTGCATCTGAGCAGGCATCACAACAATATGCCTTTCATCCTTTCCTCCATGGCAACTCCAACTGCCAACAAGACAAACTTTAGCCACTTGTCCCATACCTTCTTGTAACCGCTCCATGTGGACGGTGACAAAGATTTCCTGACCAGTGAGACTATCTCTCTGCACCAAGTTCCCATAGCCATGGTGGGATGTCCTCCCCGTGTACTCTCGCCTCTGGAGCCAATAGCTGGAACCTATCCCACTGTGAACGAAAAAGGGCATCAGCAATTCCGTTGGAATATCCCGACGTGTTTTGCCCTACAACGAACATTCAGCCGTAAGCAACCTGAAACCAGATGCTGAATGAGACGTATCACTAGTACTGAGGACGCCGTGGTATTGTTAATGGCGTGGACCACTGACATATTATCCGTATAAAAGACAATTTGCTTTTCTGCCAAATCTCTTCCCCAGATGTGCAGTGCCACTAATATCGGGAATAACTCCAGGAAGGCAAGATTATTTGTCAAACCAGCCCCTGTGAACGACTCTGGCCAAGAGCTTGCACACCATCTTCCACAAAAGTACGCTCCGATGCCCCTGCCACCTGCAGCATCCGTGTACAGTTCCAACTCCTCATTGGACGACCTTTTCTGGTATATCAGTTTCCTCCCAAAATGCACTCCATGTGAGGGCCGCCTCCCTGCATCCATCTTTTACTTTTATTCCTGCATGGTATATGCCGATGTGTATGTATATTTAGTAAGGATTTAAATGTTGTCCACTTGTGGTCAGTGTTTTTACCCATCATGCCTCTGTCCCAGTCTATACTTTGTATCGCTGCCCTTAGACCGTTAAAATCTGCCCTTTTAAAATTAACAGTTTTTGTTGGCCCCTTACAGTTATGTTTTTTTAATTGAATCTCAAATGAGACTGTGTTGTGATCACTGTTTCCCAAAGGTCGCCCTATTGCAACATTTAATACTATATCAATATTATTTGTGATAACTAAATCTAAGATGGCGTCATTTCTAGTAGGCTCTTGTATAACCTGGGCCAGATAATGATCTCCGAGTGTACTCAAGAACCTGCTCCCCTTAGATGAACTGCTGGTCTCATTTATCCATTTTTTTTCAGGGTAATTATAATCTCCCATTATTAGAACTTGCCCGTGCTTAGCTGCATTTCCAATCTGTAACAATAATTGTATTTCCTCACTTTCAGCTATATTTGGGGGTTTATAGCATACTCCTACTAATATTCTTTTGGAATTTGCTGCTCCGCTATTTAACTCTACCCACAAACATTCAACTTTATCACTAGGTCCATCATAAATATCTTCTCTGACTATAGCGTTAAATTCAGGCTTAACATACAGACAAATCCCTCCTCCTCTTTTACCATTACATAGTTACATAGTATTTAAGGTTGAAAAAAGACTTTCAGTCCATCAAGTTCAACCTTTTAAGATCTCCTGTGTTTTGCAATATGCGGATTAATTATTAATTAATTAGTTGTTAATTAATTATTACTCAATTATTAAATATTTTTTTTGCCCCTAGGTTATAACCATCCAGATTAACAGTCCAGTCATGAGATTTATCCCACCACGTTTCAGTAATGCCTATTAAATCCCATTTTTCATTAATTGCTAATAATTCTAACTCTCCCATTTTTCCTGGCAAGCTTCTGGCATTAGCAAGCATACACCTTATGTTATGAGTCTGTAGTTCTGAAGTGCCTGCCACTGTACTTGAGTTACTTAGTAATACCTCCCTATTGACTATACTACCCCTCTCCCTATCTCCTCCCCCATGACTAGTTAATGTGTTCCTTACCCCCTCTTCGCTTTCTACCCCATTACTTCTATCTAGTCCCCCCCCCCCCACCTCCTCCAGCCTTTCTACCATCCTATCCCCTAGCACAAAAGCTCCCTCATCATTAAGGTGCAATCCATCCCTGCTATAGAGATTGTACCCAAGTGAGAAGTCAGCCCAGTGCTCTAAAAACCCAAACCCCTCCTTAGTGCACCACATTTTTAGCCACGCATTAACCTCCCTAAGCTCCTTCTGTTTTCCTGGGCTAGCACGTGGCACTGGTAGTATCTCAGAAAATACTACCTTGGAGGTCCTTGCCTTCAGCTTATTACCTAGATCCATTCCTTTCATTTTTAGGACTCTCCATCTTCCATAACAATATGTACCAAGACCTCGGGGTCATTTAAACCTCACTGAATAATTTATCAAACCAATCGAACAACATGGCGACCCCGAGCGCCCGGAACACAAACATTGTGATTGCTGGATCTGGGTGACAAATCACTGTCTACGTTCCTAATACCACATACAGTAACTCACACATGTTGCAGCTTTTCCTCTCTTCTTTCAGATAATCATGGTCCCCGGGGCTCTCTGCCTTCATTCCTTCTCATTATTGGCGGCGCTCTCGCGGCTCTTCTCGTCTCAGCACTTTCTATCTTTGGACTGATCATCTGGAGACTACAAAGGAAGAAAAGTAATGGTATGTATCATATATGTTCCAGCAACACGTGACTGGTAAACACGGGATACACGTTATCTTTATTCCTCTGTGGTGCACAAGAGTGTGATAGAGTGTGATAGAGTGTGATAGAGTGTGATAGAGTATGATAGAGTATGATAGAGTATGATAGAGTGTGATAGAGTGTGATAGAGTGTGATAGAGTGTGATAGAGTGTGATAGAGTGTGATAGAGTATGATAGAGTATGATAGAGTATGATAGAGTGTGATAGAGTGTGACAGAGTGTGATAGAGTGTGATAGAGTGTGATAGAGTGTGATAGAGTGTGATAGAGTATGATAGAGTGTGATAGAGTGTGATAGAGTGTCATAGAGTGTGATAGAGTATGATAGAGTATGATAGAGTGTGATAGAGTGTGATAGAGTGTAATAGTACACCCGCCAAAAAGCAGGTGTCTACAGGATTGTACGGAAGTGCCTGGAAGAGATTATTCATCTATATATATTTATTATTAAATATCGTAATCTAGATAAATAATCAGAGTATTGCAGTATATAGTGATACCTTTTTATTGCTTTTTGACTTAAAGAGAGATAAAGAGAGGTTTACCTCTCGAAAGCTCATCACTATATTATGAATAAATGTGTCCAATAAAAAAGATATCACTACATACTGCAATACTCTGATTATTCATCTATATTAAATATCTAATACCACAAAATTTATGTTAATCAGGTGTTAAATCAGTAACAATTTATAGGGGTAATAAAAAAAAAAAAAGACAAAATACCCCAGAAAAATGTCCAATCTGACAGCCTTTAGACACTATATATATATATATACATATATACACATATGTACACTACATATACACATATATACGCATATATACACTGCATATACACATATATGTACATATATACACATATATACACTATATATACACATATACACAGATATACACTATATATACACATATATACACATACAGTGGATATAAAAAGTCTACACACCCCTGTTAAAATGTCAGGTTTCTGTGCTGTAAAAAAATGAGACAAAGATAAATCATTTCAGAACGTTTTCCACCTTTAATGTGACCTATAAACTGTACAACTCAATGGAAATCTTTTAGGTGCACACCCTCTTATAACTGGGGATGTAGTCGTGTTCAGAATTAAGCAATCACATTCCAAATCGTGTTAAATAGGAGTCGGCATACACCTGCAATCATTTAAAGTGCCTCTGATTAACCCCAAATAAAGTTCAGCTGCTCTAGTTGGTCTTTCCTGAAATTTTCTTAGTCGCATCCCACAGCAAAAGCCATGGTCCGCAGAGAGCTTCCAAAGCATCAGAGGGATCTCATTGTTAAAATGTATCAGTCAGGAGAAGGGTACAAAAGAATTTCCAAGGCATTAGATATACCATGGAACACAGTGAAGACAGTCATCATCAAGTGGTGAAAATATGGCACAACAGTGACATTACCAAGAACTGGAGATCCCTCCAAAATTGATGAAAAGACGAGAAGAAAACTGGTCTGGGAGGCTACCAAGAGGCCTACAGCAACATTAAAGGAGCTGCAGGAATATCTGGCAAGTACCGGCTGTGTTGTACATGTGACAACAATCTCCCGTATTCTTCATATGTCTGGGCTATGGGGTAGAGTGGCAAGACGAAAGCCTTTTCTTACGAAGAAAAACATCCAAGCCAGGCTACATTTTGCAAAAACACATCTGAAGTCTCCCAAAAGCATGTGGGAAAAGGTGTTATGGTCTGATGAAACCAAGGTTGAACTTTTTGGCCATAATTCCAAAAGATATGTTTGGCGCAAAAACAACACTGCACATCACCAAAAGAACACCATACCCACAGTGACGCATGGCGGTGGCAGCATCATGCTTTGGGGCTGTTTTTTTTTCAGCTCGGGCCTTAGTTAAGATAGAGGGAATTATGAACAGTTCCAAATACCAGTCAATATTGGCACAAAACCTTCAGGCTTCTGCTAGAAAGCTGAACATGAAGAGGAACTTCATCTTTCAGCATGACAACGACCCAAAGCATACATCCAAATCAGCAAAGGAATGACCAGAAGAAGATTAAAGTTTTGGAATGGACCAGCCAGAGCCCAGACCTGAATCGGATTGTGATCTGAAGAGGGCTGTGCCCAGGAGATGCCCTCGCAATCTGACAGAGCAAAGAAGAGTGGGCAAATCTTGCCAAGTCACAATGTGCCATGCTGATAGACTCATACCCAAAAAGACTGATCACAAGGGGCTTCAACAAAGTATTAGTGTAAGGGTGTGCATACTTATGCAACCAGATTATTTTATTTTTATATTTTTTCTTCCCTCTACCTAAAAGATTTCAGTTTGTTTTTCAATTGAGTTGTACAGTTTATAGGTCACATTAAAGGTGGAAAAAGTTCTGAAATGATTTATCTTTGTCTCATCTTCATTATATACACATATATACACACATATACACATATATACACATATATACACATATACCCATATACACATATATACACTATATATACACATATATACAATATATATACACATATATACATTCTTGTTCATCTCCTATTGTGTTTTTTTAATTCAGCTCCTCCTTTTATTCAGTCACAGTTCTGTAGGTCTTGGGTGACATCTAGTGGACATTTTGGGTACATCATGATTATCCACTTGGGAGGAGTGATAGAAGCCTCTAGATTATGGTGACATTGAGTGGGAGAAATAGGAGTTGATATGATGACAAATAAATATGGGCAATAAATAAGGCCGTTTTAACTATATTTACAAATGTTCGCCCTTATATTTAAATGTGCAGAAACCCTATATTTATAGATTTCCACTTCAACCACAAACCCCTATGGTTTTCTATCTACATTATATATTTATATATGTAAATTATGTTATATATTTGCATCCCTACATTAATATATGTTCATCTTATATTTATATATGTGCACCATTATATTAACAATTCCAAATTTACATATTTATAACAGTAAATACATCTTTCATCCCCTACATAACGATATTTCCCGCACTGTAAATTTTCCCTTTCCAGCCTTATAATTGCATATATGTACACTGCTATATGTTTATCTTATTTCCACTTATGCATATTACAAAATATTTAGCTACTAACGACTTGCCCGTCAAAAAATGACGGCCAATAAAATTTGAAGCCATGGGAATGCTGTTTGAGACATAATTGAAACCGTTTTGCACTGTGAGGGCCTTCGGCGCTCATTGTGAGCCTCTCCTGTCGTGTACTTTTGGTCCTCAGAGAGAGATATATATTTCTATGTATATGTAGTTAAGTAATAATGAATTATTTCTTAAATCAATAAATATACTTTAATTATTTGTAATTGATATATGCAGCGAGCAATAGGCTGAAGAGCTAACAATCTGTTTGTATTTTGCTTCTGCATAGAATATACATTGTGAGTGTTGGTGCTCGGCTTATAAAGTATAATGAATGTTCCAAGTGCGCAGTATAAATAGGCTGCGTGCGCGAGGTAAAGCCGTTGGTTTATTGTGTAAAGCGGCATTGTATAGTGTTAATGTTATGAATGTGTTACGCGGCTCGGGAGCATTTCCCGGCTTTTGTAATAGTGTATCTTGTATGTGGTAGTTAGATGTGTAAAGTGCTACGTGTTTAGCAGTGTTTTGCGCGGCCCGGGGTTGTGTAGCTTTGTTTTCATTTTTTCGGCGGTTATTTAATTTCCTCGCTTATGCGATTTTCGTGTGGCGAAAATCGTCTAAATCGAGTTTAATTTGCGTTCCAGCTGACTCACAGATGTCCTGGCTTTTGGCCCATGCTGTCTGTGATGTTTTTGTAATTTTTTTAGGTGTAGATATTGTGTTTTTCGGGCTTTTGGTTCGGCCGCTAATCTCGTAATTTTTTAGCGTCTTGTGTCTTTTTTTTTTAAAGTCCTGCGTCTCGTATTTTTTTTTGCTAAGTCTTGCTAAGTGCTCCGAGTTTAACGGCTCGCCTCGCTACGCGAGGCTCTCCGGCAATGAGCACCTTTGGCGCTCATTGCCTAAGTGCTCCAAGTTTAACGGCTCGCCTCGCTATGCGAGCCTCATCGGTGATGAGCGCCTGCTAAGTCATACGCACCACGCAAAAAGCATGACGACGTCTCGTATTTGGACAATTATAATATGTGATTCTACCATATAGGTCCTACACAATATATTTACACATGTACAGCCCTAGGTATATGTACAGCCCTAGGTATATGTACAGCCCTATGTATATGTACAGCCCTAGGTATATGTACAGCCCTATGTTTATGTACAGCCCTAGGTATATGTACAGCCCTAGGTATATGTACAGCCCTATGTTTATGTACAGCCCTAGGTATATGTACAGCCCTAGGTATATGTACAGCCCTAGGTATATGTATAGCCCTAGGTATATGTACAGCCCTAGGTATATGTACAGCCCTATGTTTATGTACAGCCCTATGTTTATGTACAGCCCTAGGTATATGTGCAGCTCTAGGTATATGTACAGCCCTAGGTATATGTACAGCCCTATGTATATGTACAGCCCTATGTTTATGTACAGCCCTATGTATATGTGCAGCCCTAGGTATATGTACAGCCCTAGGTATATTTTCATACTCCCACTACATACTTGTATTTGTGCAACAATATATGTACATGATTACATCCAATATCATTATATACGTACAATACTATATATTTCCATATATTTGTATTAAAAAGGTAGCTGCAATCACCCATTATATATATATATATATATATATATATATATATATATATATATATATATATATATATATATATATTGCAATTAATGCCTTGCCTCGCCTCAAGATTAATTGAGATGAGAACAATTTACATAATTACACTTTTGATTGATTTTAATCACATCCACTCCTGAAGCATTGTACTCACATGGGGACCTATATATATACAGTACATGGGGATCAAGGTCTCAGTAATTCTATTATTCCGTAACAAATAACAAGAATATCAAAAAAAAAATACAAATAAAATTGTATAATTTGAAAACGTAATAATGAATGTAAGTTGGTAACAAGTGCAACCGATATGTCAATCATGAAAATGCTCCTCCGCGCACTTACGGTTGGGCTCAAAAGTCTGCACACCCCGGGAGAAATTGTGATACTTTGGAATTTATTTTGAAAATATGGCTGATCATGCATAAAAATATATTTTATTGAAGGATAATGATCATATGAAGCCATTTATTATCACATAGTTGTTTGACTCCTTTTTTAAATTATAATGATAGGCATCACCCAAATGGCCCTGATCAAAAGTTTACATACCCTTCAATGTTTGGCCTTGTTACAGACACACAAGGTTAAAATGGCGATTACAGGTTGTAACGGAGCAGGAACACGCAGTCCAAAATCTCCGCTGGTATACGATAAAATACCCACGAGACACTACAGTTTCACCATCCCCGACCTCCCATATTGGACGACACACAATTTGGGAGTCAAATGAATACTGACTTTATTTTGTTATTGCAGAAATATTTATACATCTCTTCCCACAGGCAATCCACATCCCCCATATTTGGCTGCACAATACCCATAAAGAGAACAATAGGTGGGTCACACCTCCCTGGCAACTTTGATACAATCAGACATTGATTCAATTACACTTCTTTGTTCTTATCTGAGAAAGGAAGTCTATTGTATAGTGTTTTCATTATCTTATGCGGAGTCGCTGTAACGAGATTATCTCCCATGCCAAGTAGCTGTAAATGTTTGGGACAATATTCTGCAGAGCATCAACCAACATACATATATTAGGATCATATTTTAACCAAGAATAATCATAAAACAGGGTAAAACAGTGATGGGTTCCGCTACACACCTCCCCCGTGACCATAAGCCGGCATACACGGTCTGATCCCAACGGATCGGCCTGGGGATGTCCGGACAAAAGTATTTGTTGGTCAATTCTCTAGTTTGACAACCCATCAGCATAACTGCAATTCACATTTCCCATATCCCCAGATAGCTGGGATCTGCGCGCACAAAACCACCGAATAGCGCTCAGATCCTCTTCACACAGTTCAATTGCCAAGTAGCTAAAGTCTTTCCCATAGTCTTTCATCATATGAATGGGCTCCATGGCATAGCTATCTGGGGTATCATGGTTCACACAGGGCAAGTACAGAATGCCCCCCCTGTATGTAAAGGGCCAGAATGAGTGACTTACACTCTGGTATGGCCGAACACTGGTTCCAAAGGGCAATATGTACCAGGGCCATAGTCGCAGGGCAGGAGGCTGGCAAACAGTCCTCTCCAAGCCAAGGTGGCGAAGGGCACTTCGTCACACATCTCTCCTTTGGGGGGAAGTCTAACCAGGCACCTGGATATTTTGCTGGGGTGATGGTGCAACACGCTGAGGGGACTTGAGGGGCAGAGGCCCGCGGCACTCTGCCCTGATGCCAGCTCTTCTGCTGGTATAACCTGCAGGACCTCCTGCTCTGTACCAGGGACAAAGGGAGGGCAGAGGCCGACTGCACTCTGCCCCGCTGTCAGCTCTTCTGCTGGGGTACTTGGGACATATTGCGGCTCAATAGCCAGGGAAACGTGGGGGTCAGTGGGGGTTAACATTTCCTCTGTTAACCCTGGGGCCACATTAGAAGTTAGCTGGGGAGGGGAGTTTGTACTTACCCCCTCCTCCGGTTGTCCCAGTGACGGTAGTTGGGGATCTGGACAAGCTGTGGGCGCAGAGACCACGGTCCCATCTGCGCCGTCTGGGAGATTGGTGTCTCCCCTGGTTAGGGTAAACTGTCGCTGGGGGGGAAGGATGACACCTTCTGCCCCCTGTGTTTCACACTGCCACTGGGGGGGAAGGACGACACCTTTGGCCCCCTGGAGTACCCACTGACGCTGTGGAGGAAGGTCGACACCTTCTGCTCCCTGGGGTACACACTGCCGCTGGGGGGAAAGGACGACACCTTCTGCCCCCTGGGGTTCACACTGCCGCTGGGGGGGAAGGACGACACCTTCTGCCCCCTGGGGTTCACACTGCCGCTGGGGGGAAAGGACGACACCTTCTGCCCCCTGGGGTTCACACTGCCGCTGGGGGGAAAGGACGACACCTTCTGCCCCCTGGGGTTCACACTGCCGCTGAGGGGGAAGGACGACACCTTCTGCCCCCTGGGGTTCACACTGCCGCTGGGGGGAAAGGACGGCACCTTCTGCCCCCTGGGGTTCACACTGCCGCTGAGGGGGAAGGACGACACCTTCTGCCCCCTGGGGTTCACACTGCCGCTGGGGGGAAAGGACGACACCTTCTGCCCCCTGGAGGGCCGGTAGAGAGACCTCGGTCCCATCTCTACCTGCCATCTGGAGGTCATCCCAGGACCAGTCAATGAAGTCTGGTTCTGCTTGTCGAGTAGGTTGGGGCTGCACGAAGCTGAGCAGGTGTTGGTAGTCCTGCTCCAGCTCCCACTCTCTCGTTACCAGGTGGGTCATGTCTTTGCTCACCTCGCCTTCGTCATCCCAGACATACATGCCCATCCGGTAGTCGTAGATGTCCCAAAACCTAGACCCCTCCGTGCTGCCAAGATCAATATCGTCCTCCAAGGCATCCCATAATAAACCCGGGCCATCATAATCATCCCCCTCCGGTAAGTCGTGTTCAGCCGTCCAGGGGGTAAGTCGAACGGTATACCACCAGAGGGCCTGGTATGCGTTGTCTAGCCAGATCTCTCGCCATACCAGGGTCTCTAGTCTTGTCACCCACTCATCCAGGGGCTGCTCTCCCAATAGATACATCCGCATCGCCACACGCTTCTGTAGCCGCTGCTCATCACTGGGGAGACTCTCACCTCACCGCCATTGGGCATCTTGCAGGGCATCATACCAGAGTTCCATTCTGTCTGTCTCCCTGTAGTCTGCGGCCTCCTTCTCATCCTCATCATGGAACGCTGTCCAAAAACTAGCCGGTTCCATCCTGCTGTAGCCAGGGGCGCTGTACGGATACTAGCGTTGCCCTCAATTTGTACTCCACGGAATGGTGTCTCCTGTAGCTGTCCTTCTGACCGTGGGAACAATTCCACCACTTGCCAACAAATGTAACGGAGCTGGAACACGCAGTCCAAAATCTCCGCTGGTATACGATAAAATACCCACGAGGCACTACAGTTTCACCATTCCCGACCTCCCATATTGGACGACACACAATTTGGGAGTCAAATGAATACTGACTTTATTTTGTTATTGCAGAAATATTTATACATCTCTTCCCACAGGCAATCCACATCCCCCATATTTGGCTGCACAATACCCATAAAGAGAACAATAGGTGGGTCACACCTCCCTGGCAACTTTGATACAATCAGACATTGATTCAATTACACTTCTTTGTTCTTATCTGAGAAAGGAAGTCTATTGTATAGTGTTTTCATTATCTTATGCGGAGTCGCTGTAACGAGATTATCTCCCATGCCAAGTAGCTGTAAATGTTTGGGACAATATTCTGCAGAGCATCAACCAACATACATATATTAGGATCATATTTTAACCAAGAATAATCATAAAACAGGGTAAAACAGTGATGGGTTCCGCTACACAGGTTAATTTCCCACATCTGTGGCTTTTTAAATTTCAATTAGTGTCTGTGTATAAATAGTCAATGAGTTTGTTAACTCTCACGTGGATGCACTGAGCAGGCTATATACTGAGCCATGGGGAGCAAAAAAGAACTGTCAAAAGACCTGCGTAACAAGGTAATGGAACTTCATAAAGATGGAAAAGGATATAAAAAGATATCCAAAGCCTTCAAAATGCCAGTCAGTACTGTTCAATCACTTATTAGGAAGTGGAAAATCCAGGGATCTCTTGATACCAAGCCAAGGTCAGGTAGACCAAGAAAGATTTCAGCCACAACTGCCAGAAGAAAAACCCACAGGTAACCTCAGGAGAAATACAGGCTGCTCTGGAAAACGACGGTGTGGTTATTTTAGCAGAATATGACGATACTTGAACAAAAATGAGCTGCATGGTCGAGATGCCAGAAAGAAGCCTTTACTGCATCAATGCCAAAAAAAAGCCAATTACAATTTGCCCGACAACATCTTGACACGTCTCACAGCATCTGGCATATGGAATATGGAGTGACAAGACCAAAATAGAGCTTTATGGTCACAACCATAAGAGGGGCTAACAAGGCCTATAGTGAAAAGAAGACCATCCCCACTGTAAAGCATGGTGGGGCTCACTGGGGGGTGGGGGAGCTCTAAAGGCTCGGGGGGAGTCTTGTGACAATCGATGGTAAGATAAATGCCGCAAGTTATCAGAAAATACTGGCAGACAATTTGCATTCTTCTGCACGAAGGCTGCGCATGGGACGCTCTTTGACTTTCCAGCATGACAATGACCCTAAGCACAAGGCCAAGTGGTACAGTAGAAAAAGGTGAAGGTTGTGGAGTGGCCATCACAGTCTCCTGGCCTTAATATAATTGAGCCACTCTGGGGAGATCTCAAACGTGCGGTTCAAGACGACCAAAGACTTTGCATGACTTGGAGGTATTTTGCCAAGACGAATGGGCAGCTGTACCACCTGCAAGAATTAGGGGCCTCATAGACAACTATTACACAAGACTGCGCGCTGCCATTGATGCTAAAGGGGCCAATACACAGTATTAAGAACTAAGGGTATGTAAACTTTTGAACACTACCTTACGTACAGTCCTTCACTTTTTGGCTTTTTGTCTAACCCATATGTGTTTATGGAAACATCCCATTACAGGAACTTCCCTCCAATGCTCTGCGCTGACCCCGATGACAAACAGGGAATTCTGGGATTCCCAACAGGACAGGAGCAAATATCCAGGTCAGAGTAATGGAGTCCAAGGTAATATATATGTACTGTAATGGCTGTTGTGTAAAATACTGTACTGTAAGGTCTCACTACACTTTTATTGGAGACCCTATCCCAATGCTCTATTATTCAGTATCAATGTGCTCTTCCTATACAGTACTAGAGTATCACACTATACAGTACTAGAGTATCACACTATACAGTACTAGAGTATCACACTATACAGTACTAGAGTATCACACTATACAGTACTAGAGTATCACACTATACAGTACTAGAGTGCTCCTCTACATTTGCCACACTATGAGCCCAATTCATTTGCAAGCCCGCATCTTGCAGGATCCAGACCGTATGTCTGCGGGTCTGCTAAGTGCTCCCGTTGGTCTCCGATTCCGGAGCTATTCAATTGATCAAGTCTGTAAGTTACGGTATACAGGCCGTCTATCTGCGCAGTTGAACTCTGCTACAATTCCGGTGCTATTCAGTTGAACAAGCCCCCAAGTTACTGGCCCAAAGCCAACTCCGTAAACCATGCACTGGTTCGGTGCAGTTCAGGGCGAGAATATGATCAATTAAGCAAGACCGTAACCTCCTATTTCAAATCAGCCAATAGAAAATGAGGTTACAGGTCAATCAATTAGGTTCGGTGGTCTGATATTCTATCAGTCTCGCAAACCCGCAAAATAAAGAATTATGAAAATGAATGCTGATACTGTTCTAGTCCATGTGGGTGGCCTGATATGATTCCCGAGATCGATTTAACCCCGAAATTAAACATAAAAATAAATATTATATATTGCTGATTTGCGTGCTTGAGACTGTTGTGCAATTAATTCTAATGTCTGTCATCGCTTTCCCCGTTATTTAGAGTCCACATTGATTTGTTATTTGCATTTGCGGGTCCTCTCTAGCACTCGTAGGATTTTCTCCTTCATTTGCCATTTACGGGTGTGAAAACATTTGCGGGCTTGAGGAATCGTAGCAATTGAATAGAGATTTGCGATTCTAGCGATCGTAACTCTTGCGGAATTGGAAGATCAAAGGCTTCGGGAGGCTGTAAGTTACGGGTTTAACCATCGCAAAGTTTCCAAGCCCGTAACATGGAGCCCGCAAAAATACACCAATTGAATAGCAAGTGAACTTACGGCCTCACTTACGGGCTCCAGTAACATGCGAAAACTCAATTAAATCCGGCTCTATATCTGTCTGCTCATTTATACTATGACCGTTCCTCTACACCACACTGTACTGCTCCTCTACATCGTATATCTAGGATCTAAATACTCCTCTATATCAGTACCTATATAAAACCCCAATGTTCCCATATGGTCTGAGTGTGTCTCTGTACTGTATGTGCTCCTTAATACTATATCTTAGTGTTCCTCTACACAATATCTGATGGAGGATGAGACACAAAGCAGATCTTGTCTTGAAAAGCGGAACTAAACAGAGTTAGTGAATGGACATATCCACTAGTGCAAATAGACATATTTATAAGTGTGTGTCCATTTTGCAATTTTGTGCCGGTTTGGCTTATTACGGTTAACAATAGGAGAATTCATTTTTAACATAGGAATTGCTGTTGTTGGTCATCAGGTGCATCTGTCAGTGACTGCCCTTCTGAGCTCCATCAGGTTCATGTTCATTGCTTCAATGATCTCAGCTATCCATCTCCGCTTCCCCCTTCTTCTTGGGCCCTTAATCTTTCCCATCATCAGAGCCTTACTTGTGAATCCTGTCTTCTCAAAATATTTGAGCTTCAGCCTCATGATCCAACCTTCCAGTGAACAGTTTGTCTTGATTTCCTGAAGTATTGATTCATTGGATCTTTTTTTCAGTCCATTGGACTCTAAGCAGTTTTCTCCAACACTACTATTCAAAGGCGTCAACTCTCTGATACTCAGACTTCTTAATGGTCCAGCTCTCATATCCATATGTTACTACTGGAAATATCAGAGATGTAACTATGGAGACCTTTGTTGATAGTGATTTGATATATATATATATATATATAATATATATATATATATACTTTTTAATAGCCTGTCCAGATTTTCCATAGCTTAAATATTGTCCTTATAAGAATATATCTATCTACAGCTTAACCCTGCTGTAAGTAGGGAAAAAGCTATTGGTACCAAAGTGGGTCTTGGGGCTGGCATAGGGGAATACATTAGCTTTTGATGGGTTGAGGATGATCATAGGATGGGTAGGTAGGGTTATCAAAGGATGTGGTAACTGATAGGATGTGGTAATTAAAAAATTCCCTGAACAATGTTTGGGTCTGCTCACATACCTGGAGGAGATCAGGAGCACCCACAGACTTACGGTGGTCTTCAATGAGGGAGGATGAGGTCCTTGGCCAGTGAATAGCTGTTGTACTTATTTATACAATGCCAGTTGCCCCAATCACAGGATGAACCAGCCATAGGCCTTTGGAGAATCTGTTAATTCTTCAATTAAGCATTGTGTAAATGAGCACCTAACTAACTTTAGACCTGACAGATCAAGTTGTGGGGGATCATACACTCACCAGATGCTTCAAGCAAATTAGGAAAAGCCCAAAGACAACTGAGCATCTCCCTCCCAAAGGACCAGACTTCAGTGCGGCTTTCTGCAATGGTGCCATGACTTGCACTCTATGGTAGGTTGATTGACCATAAAATACATGCTGATTTCTTAGAACAAGGTTTTAATTTTGATTTCTTTGTCCTATTATCACATGTTACCATTTCCCAGGTTCCTGTTCTGGTAACATGTGGAGATCCACAAATTCTCTGGGTATTACCTGGCTGATTTCCGGTCTGCGGGTCCCACTGGTCCATAAGTCTGTGACCCGATGTTGGCTATTCTTCAAGATGGTGGAACCACATTTTTATATTTCATCGACTGAAGAAAAGACAGAGGACCCAACCACCTGTTTGAACTTCTTTTAGTGTGAAGTCGCCATGCAGCTTGCCTGATTAAAACCTCCAGGATCTCAGGGCAGAAGTGAAAGCTCTGGACAGAGCTAGGAAGGTTTCTCTGGAATAGTTTCCATTAATTCTGGGCAAACAAAATGTTGCCATTGCTGGATAATTTCCATGGGTTGAATCCTTTGAAGCAGGTTATCCCTGACTACTGCTGGTGGGAGGCAGTCATACCACTTAATTCTGGTATAATCTTCCATGAGAGAAGATTAAAAGATTTGCCTCTGCCTCTTCACCTCCTGTCATTAAGTTACTACGCCATTTAGTTCTCATGGTGCGCCAATTTGCCAAAGGTGGTAGAGGATGTGCAGATCATTGGGAGCTAATTTCTCTGTATTGGTGACAAAGTCCCATATTCTAAACTTTGAGCCTGATTCAATTGAGCAATCGTAAGTTCCTGGAGCCCGTAATTGAGGCCGTAAATTTGCTGTTCAATTTGTGTCTTTTTGCAGGCTCTAAACTGTTTACGGGTTACAGGCTTGCAAACTCTGTGATGGTTAAACTTGTAACTTACAGCCTCCCGAAGCCTTTGATCTTTCACTTTCGCAAGAGTTACAATCACTAAAATCGCAAATCGCTATTCAATTGCTCAATGTTTTCACACCCGTAAAAGGCAATTGAAGGAGAAAATCCTACGAGTGCTAGAGAGGACCCGCAAGGGGGTTTAATCCCTGTCCGCAGCACTGTAAATGCAAATAATAAATCACTACTGTACTGTAAATAAAGGGGTAGGCGATGATAGACATTAGAATTAATTGCACAATAGTCTCAAGCCCGCAAATCGTCAGGAAATGAAATATTATTTTATATTTTATTTCGGGGTTATATCAATCTCGAGTATCAATGTGCTAATACGTATCAGGCCACCCACATGGACTAGAACAGTATTGGCATTCATTATCATAATTCTGTATTTTGTGAGTTTACGAGTCTGATCGCATATCGAACTCCCAAACATAATTGTTTGACATTTAACCTCCATGTTTTACTGCCGTAATAATGACAGTCTCATTTTCTATTGGCTGATTCAAAATGGGAGGTTACGGTCTTGCTTAATTGATCATATTCCCGCCAAAAACTGCTACGGACCAGTGCATGGTTTATGGGGTCGGCTTTGGGCCCGTAAATTGCTGGTTCCTTTAATTTAATAGCTCCGGAACTGGAGACGAATGGGAGCCCATAGCACTCCCGCAGACATACAGCCTGGATCCCACGAGATGCGGGCTTGCAATTGAATCGGCTCTGTCGGTCACGACTGGTTTTTCCATAACGTTTTGGGGGGTCTATGAGAGTTGGGGAAATGGTCGTAGCTAACAAGTAGTCTGCCGGAGGCCTAGGTATATTTGATGTCTTAGATTTTGGTCCTTAAACCTCACCCTTTGTCTTGTAGGCTACATTGCCCAGGTCTGGGTGATAGGGTATAACCTTCTATAGCTCTGGAGGGGAGGGAGGTAGTTTTGGTCTTTTTTAGGGTCCAGTTGGGACCGTCAATCTCTCCTACTCTTTACATGCTGTGGCCCTCGCCAAATCATGTATTGGGTATTTCTGTTGTGTGTGTAGCATATGACATGCAAACTAATAAATGATAAATTCAGAAATATATTAACGTTTGTGACAAAAATTAAGCTTTCCTTAACAAGTGAAGTGGGCTGCGGCTGCTAGAAGAAAGTGGCAAAAGTGGCTAAGAAAGTGGCAAAAATACAGGGTGATGATGTAAAGGTCACTGATGATGTAAAGGTCACTCAAGAATTATGCAAAAAAAGGTAAATTCCTGGAGAGATTACATTTCTAATAATTATGGACTTCATGAGAATAACAAAAAAATCACAAGTTGAAGATTGCTTCTAAATAATGAGAAAGAGATCTACTGTGGTCCCTTGGTACTTGATATCTCTTGCATCTCAAGTCTCTCTTATCTCAGTTCTCTTTTTCTCTGTGCTCCTCTTCATCTCAAGTCTCTCTTATCTCAGTTATCTCTCCGTGGTCCTCTTCATCTCAAGTATCTCTTATCTTAGTTCTCTCTCCGTGGTCCTCTTCATCTCAAGTCTCTCTTATCTTAGTTTTCTCTCTGTGCTCCTCTTCATCTCAAGTCTCTCTTATCTCAGTTCTCTCTCTGTGCTCCTCTTCATCTCAAGTCTCTCTTATCTCAGGTCTCTCTCTGTGCTCCTCTTCATTTCAAGTCTCTCTTATCTCAGTTCTCTCTCTGTGCTCCTCTTCATCTCAAGTCTCTCTTATCTCAGGTCTCTCTCTGTGCTCCTCCTTATTTCAAGTCTCTCTTATCTCAGTTCTCTTTTTCTCTGTGCTCCTCTTCATCTCAAGTCTCTCTTATCTCAGTTCTCTCTCCGTGGTCCTCTTCATCTCAAGTCTCTCTTATCTTAGTTTTCTCTCTGTGCTCCTCTTCATCTCAAGTCTCTCTTATCTCAGTTCTCTCTCTGTGCTCCTCTTCATCTCAAGTCTCTCTTATCTCAGGTCTCTCTCTGTGCTCCTCTTCATTTCAAGTCTCTCTTATCTCAGTTCTCTCTCTGTGCTCCTCTTCATCTCAAGTCTCTCTTATCTCAGGTCTCTCTCTGTGCTCCTCTTCATTTCAAGTCTCTCTTATCTCAGTTCTCTTTTTCTCTGTGCTCCTCTTCATCTCAAGTCTCTCTTATCTCAGTTCTCTCTCCGTGGTCCTCTTCATCTCAAGTCTCTCTTATCTTAGTTTTCTTTCTGTGCTCCTCTTCATCTCAAGTCTCTCTTACCTAAGGCCTCTCTCTACGCTCCTCATCATCTCAAGTCTCTCTTATCTCAGTTCTCTCTCCGTGGTCCTCTTCATCTCAAGTCTCTCTTACCTCAGTTCTCTCTCTGTGCTCCTCTTCATCTCAAGTCTCTCTTATCTTAGTTTTCTCTCTGTGCTCCTCTTCATCTCAAGTCTCTCTTATCTAAGGCCTCTCTCTGCGCTCCTCTTCATCTCAAGTCTCTCTTATCTCAGTTCTCTCTCTGCGCTCCTCTTCATCTCAAGTCTCTCTTATCTCAGTTCTCTCTCTGTGCTCCTCTTCATCTCAAGTCTCTCTTATCTCAGGTCTCTCTCTGTGCTCCTCTTCATTTCAAGTCTCTCTTATCTCAGTTCTCTCTCTGTGCTCCTCTTCATCTCAAGTCTCTCTTATCTCAGTTATCTCTCTGGGCTCCTCTTCATCTCAAGTCTCTCTTATCTCAGTTCTCTCTTTGTGCTCCTCTTCATCTCAAGTCTCTCTTATCTCAGGTCTCTGCTCCTCTTCATTTCAAGTCTCTCTTATCTCAGTTCTCTCTCTGTGCTCCTCTTCATCTCAAGTCTCTCTTATCTCAGTTCTCTCTCTGTGCTCCTCTTCATCTCAAGTATCTCTTATCTCAGTTATCTCTCTGTGCTCCTCTTCATCTCAGTTCTCACTTATCTCAGTTTTCTTTCTGTGGTCCTCTTCATCTCAAGTCTCTCTTATCTCAGTTCTCTTTTTCTCTATGCTCCTCTTCATCTCAAGTCTCTCTTATCTCAGTTCTCTCTCCGTGGTCCTCTTCATCTCAAGTCTCTCTTACCTCAGTTCTCTCTCTTTGCTCCTCTTCATCTCAAGTCTCTCTTATCTTAGTTTTCTCTCTGTGCTCCTCTTCATCTCAAGTCTCTCTTATCTAAGGCCTCTCTCTGCGCTACTCTTCATCTCAAGTCTCTCTTATCTCAGTTCTCTCTCTGCGCTCCTCTTCATTTCAAGTCTCTCTTATCTCAGGTCTCTCTCTGTGCTCCTCTTCATTTCAAGTCTCTCTTATCTCAGTTCTCTCTCTGTGCTCCTCTTCATCTCAAGTCTCTCTTATCTCAGTTATCTCTCTGGGCTCCTCTTCATCTCAAGTCTCTCTTATCTCAGTTATCTCTCTGGGCTCCTCTTCATCTCAAGTCTCTCTTATCTCAGTTCTCTCTCTGTGCTCCTCTTCATCTCAAGTCTCTCTTATCTCAGTTCTCTCTCTGTGCTCCTCTTCATCTCAAGTCTCTCTTACCTCAGTTCTCTCTCTGTGCTCCTCTTCATCTCAAGTCTCTCTTATCTCAGTTCTCTCTCTGTGCTCCTCTTCATCTCAAGTCTCTCTTATCTCAGTTCTCTCTCTGTGCTCCTCTTCATCTCAAGTCTCTCTTATCTCAGTTCTCTCTCTGTGCTCCTCTTCATCTCAAGTCTCTCTTATCTCAGTTATCTCTCTGTGCTCCTCTTCAGCTCAGTTCTCACTTATCTCAGTTTTCTCTCTTTGGTCCTCTTCATCTCAAGTCTCTCTTATCTCAGTTTTCTCTCTGTGGTCCTCTTCATCTCAGTTCTCTCTTATCTCAGTTTTCTCTCTGTGGTCCTCTTCATCTCAGTTCTCTCTTATCTCAGTTTTCTCTCTGTGCTCCTCTTCATCTTATGTCTCTCTTTTCTCAGTTCTCTCTCTGGTTCTTTTCATCTCAGTTCTCTCTTATCTATCTTATCTTCTTGGCCATCAACTTTCCTTATGGGTCTTTCGTAATCGGTGGTATAGGAGTTGACTTCTATGCCTTGCCTTATTTGATCATGACACTTCCTTAATGAGAGAGGCGGGTAAGGGATAGCAAAAGTAAATATGTTTCTGTTGTACTTGTCCATAAAGTTATCTTGGCAAAGATACTGGAGTGGGTTTCCAAATTCTTCTTCATTGGACGGCTATTTGTCCGACCTCTCTGCTATGACCTACCTATCTTGGGTGACCCTGCATGGCATAAGTCACAGCTTCATTGAAGTGTACAAGTCCCTTCACCATGACAAGGTAGCGGTTTGGTACATTATATAGTTAAAAGGATGGGGTAATGACTTTTGGGGGATTGAACCTTGAGCCCCACCCATAAATGGCCTTTCAGGACCAAAATCTGTATGGACTTTTTGTCTTTGGTAACCAGTGGACCAGGGGCTAAATTCATAACCTCTCTGTACCATCACACTAGATGAGTTAGGAAGGGGACAAGGGGTGTCCCCCAGATCCCAATGGCTGGTATCACTTAGAGACTGTACACTTGGGTCCCCTGTATTCATTGTATTTTATGTCTACTGTACCATGGGTATAGAGTACAGTTTGCTATGATAATGCATTGACTTAAAACTAGCTGGAAGGGTGTTCCTTTGGCTGACAGAACTAGTCCAACCAGAAAACATTGTTTTTTATTCATTATTATTATTATTATTATTATTATAATACCTCTATTTGTACCCTTATTTTTATTTTTAAGAATCATTTCCTTGCTCTGGGCGGTGACAGTGAAGGGTTAAACCAAAATGTCAGATATCAGACTTCCTGACTCTGTCCCTTTGTTTGACTAATTACCCCCTGTATAAACATGGTGAGCAGGAAGGAGAATCAAATGGAGTTCTGGTCCAGATACTGATCTCTTGTGATTGGACAATTGCTTAATTAGCCATGTTTGGAGCTCTTCTGATTGGTTATTGTAACCTATAAATATGTTTGACCAAAATTTGTATGACCAAAAATATACATAAACGCCATTTGTAGATCATTCTAGGGGAAATATTATTTATTGTTTTGTATCCTGACATTCTGCTGCTCCTAATGAAAGTGAGTAAGATCTTGGTGGCATTAGTTGGGCTTGTCCTGTAATTCCGATTCCCTGATATCCATGACTGAGGTGGTCTGAATTTGCATGCTGAGTTCTGAGAAAACACAAACTCTCACAATCCTGTAATGAAAGACAGGGGATTTTGGGGTAAATGTGGTCTCCTCCTATGTAAATTGTGACATATGGGAAGATGGAAGTCATGACACTTTGCATTATGGTCTCTTAACCTCACCCTCACCCTCACCCATTGTATGTAATTTCTCATGCAGACTACATTGCCTAGGTCTGTGTCCTTGGGTATCTCTTTATTTACTGCCAGTTCTCTTTGGGCATGGGGGGTGGGGGGGGGGGGTTGTTTTGGTCTTTCTCTCCAGCAGTCTCAGCCTAGGGCCCAGTTGGGACAATCAAGTCTTCTTCCTATTTTTCACTTGTCACATTGTTGTTTAAACTTGTGTGTTTAGTGTATTAATTAGACATATTTGGGTACTTGTGCACTGATAAGTGACAGCTGAGAGGGGGGTGGTTTTGCCTGTGTGGAGCTATATCAGTGTGTGGATTTTTGTGGTCTTTTTGCCTCTGTTCTGTGATTTCTCCTGAGCAGTAACTGTGTTTGTGTACTGGTGCAGTAATTAGTGGGAAGGTCAGTAGTAAGAACCTAATATAAACAGGGGAAGGAGTGAACTTGTGAGCTTGCAAACACTTCTAGTATAAGTGCAGTTCTACTATAAGTGTAGGAGTTTAAATAAAAGGAGGGAGTAAAAATAAAAGGGGAGCACATTGTAGTTCTTTACACATTTCCCCCCCCACTGTAATTAGTAATTATGAGTCAGTCCAGTGACAACCTCCCTCAGTGTACATTGTGCTACATGTATGAACTGCTGGAACACATGATCCAGGATCCATATCTCTGTGACAGGTGTGAGCATGTTGCCTCTCTGGAAGCTCAAATTGGAGATCTGGAGCGGAGAATTGCAGCACTTAGTGATATTGCTCCACTGGAAAGGGGGTTAGTGCTCACTGAGCATAGTTTAGCTGGCCCTAGCATGGAGGGTGGACATGGGGCTAGTGAGGATGTCCAGGGAGGTTTGTCGGGTTACAATTACAAGGGGAAGCAGTGGGGACAGGAGGAGGCAGGAGTTCTGAGTTGCCAAACACCAAAAGATTTGCCAGATTGAGTGAAACTGTTGGGGATGTCCATTCAGGAATGGCAATGCCAGATAGAGCTGTTCCCTCTAACAGCCGGGAGAAAAGTTCTACTGGAGGAGTGGGAGGGCAGAATAGGCAGAGCAAGAGAGAAGTTTTGGTGGTAGTTGACTCTATTATTAGTGTAACGGTACCCCCCAAACATAGAAGGGGGCGCCCAGGCCTTTTTAGCCGATCCGCCCATCCAGTGCTATAGGGACAGCTACTGCAGGACACCCATTCCCCCAAGCACGAGACACACGCTCTGTGGTTGAGGGTCAAGCAGTGAACTCTCTTCTTTATTAAAAACCAAGACATATATAAAAACCCATTTCCACATACACCGTAGGGGCAGTGACTACCTTTGGTCAACCCCTAATTACCTATGGCCAATCAGACAGGGTAGGAACCATGAGACTCCTCCCATGGGCCACCCCCCAGGCATGGCTACCATGCTCATTCTCACCCAGACTGTCCTCATGGAAACTTCCTGTTTGCTCCTTGTCTATGCCCCTGGGGAAACCCCATACACTGGCCCTTTGTTCAAGTCCTGGCGACACCCTGTGTTTACCTAATGGGGGATGGTCAGAATCTGTAACACATTTCTACACATTTTTCATAACTTTAAAAGTATGCATCACATTCACATAAAACATACATTTTCAGAATCAGCATACTCCAAATACAAACATGTGTCAAAAATGATACAAATTGGTCCAGTGGTTCAAAAGTTAGATCACAGTCCTTTCTGACAAAATGGAGTATGGCTTCTATGTCTTTGTAGGTGGAAAGTCAACATGGGCCGTAGTCAAACGGCAGAATGTGGGCCTCCAAGCTTCTCCAATTCGCATTGACGAGACTGATCTCGTCACAATTAGGAACGTGGAAAGGGTGATTTGTCACCCAGATCTCAGCAATCGAACAGTTTGCTGTTTCCCTGGTGCTCGGGTTCGGCATGTTGTGGATCGGGTAGATAAATTATTAGGGGGGGCTGGAAATGAACCGGCGGTCTTGGTACATATTGGTACCAATGACAAAGTTAGTGTAAGATGGAGTGTCCTAAAGAATGATTTTATGAAACTAGGTAATAAGCTGAAGGCTAGGACCTCAACGGTAGTATTTTCATAGATACTACCAGTGCCATGTGCTAGCCCAGGGAGGCAGAAGGAGCTTAGGGAGGTTAATGTGTGGCTAAAAATGTGGTTTTTAGAGGACTGGGCTGACTTCTCACTTGGGTACAAACTCTATAGCAGGGATGGGTTGCTTTTGTGGTCAATAAAATTGTAAGGCTGCGAACGCAATGTATGGCTCTGAGTCCTCAGTGTACCTTTGGTGCACATTGCAAGCCCCTTCAGCGCTCATTGCGAACCTTTCCCCTTGTGTAATTTTGCTCCTCTGAGCACCCTCGGCGCTGATTGTGAGCTCCGCGCTGAGTGCCTTTGGCAAAGCGAGTCTCTTAATTTTAATCATTTTTTTAAAAATAATAATTAATTATTAATTAAATAATAAATTAAAATACTTTACCTATTTCAAATGAATATACAGGAATGAATATGCTGAAGAGCTAACAATTGCTGTTGTTTTTCCTGCAGCATACAATGTACATTTGGACTGTTGGTGACCTGAGGAGAAAGTGTCAGCAATGTGGCAAGTGTGCAGTATAAATAGGCAGCGTGCGTGAGGACAAACCGTTTGTTTAATTGTGTAAAGCGGTAATTTAGAATGGTAATGTTATTAGTTGTAAGGTAGTGTTGTAAAATGGCGGCAAGTGTGTTTTTGTTAGGGGGGTTTCAAGCATTTTCCATCCTTCCTGATAGTGTATTTTGTACCTTGTATGTTCCTGGCTAAAAGTCGTATGTGCCTGGCGGTGTTTTGCGTGTTTAGGGGTTGTGTAGCCTCGTTTTCGATTTTTTGGGTGGCCATTTTTTCTCTTGCTTAGGTGATTTTCAGTGGCAAAACTCTGCAAATTCTACTTAAATTTGCGAACAAACATCAATCCCAGACGTCCTGCCTGTCCCCCTGTGCTGTGTGTGATGTTTTTGGTATTGTTCTTTTTTTTTCTTTTTTTTATGTGTGCGGGTCGGCCGTTAACTTCGTATTTTTTGGGGGTCGTATTTTTTTGGGGGGGTCGTATTTTTTTTCTGTAAGTGGCGGTTTCATTTTATAAGTGTTATGGGCCGTCATTTTTCCCTCTATTTTTTTCTAAGTGCTACGGCTCTCGCACTGTGAATTGTATATTTGAGCTTTCTGTTGTTCTGTAGTCCCGCGGATCATAGGTATAATGCTTAATGCGTACAGGGTCATAGGGATGAACGCCTACAGCACTCATCTCCACCAGCGCAGTGAGCACCTTCGTCGCTTTCTGCCAGAAACTGCGGCCCTTGCTTTGAGAGGCATTAGCAACAACCCCTTATTGCTCTCCCTCATGTCTCCTTTCCCTTTGCCCCTGCTCTCCCTCCCTTGGGTCTCCTTTCCCTCCCTTGTGTTTTCTTTCCCATTCATGTTTTCCTTACCTTAATCCTCTGTGGGTCCCATGCTCCAGCCAGGACTACTTTCCTGTATCAATCTGCTCATGAGCAGATTGATCCAGAAAAGAAGTTCCGGCCAGAGGACGGGACCCGCAGAGGAGAAGCTGGTGAGTACGGGCCGCAAGCTACCGGCAGGGTTTGCAAGTAAGGGCCTCGGCGGGGGTTATGCCAGCCCTGTGGGCCTACGAACCTCATTGAAGCTGGTGGTGATGCCTACAGCGCGCATCGTGAGCCCTGCAATGACAGCCTTTGTCGCTCATTGCAGCTCCCCTCGGTGTGTGTTGGTAACGCTGGTGTGCCTGCATGCTTCGCTTTGCTGTGCGACGCCTGTAACATTCCTGAGCGTTTGTAATGGCCCATATTTATGACAACTATATATGTGATCTTTTAAGATTCATTCAACACTGGGTCACTACCAGATATTAGCTTTTGTATGGGTTAATAAGGGTTAATAAGGTATAGTATACAAGAATATGTCCATTTAAACTTAATTATAAGTAGGAGCCAATATGGATTTATGAAGGATAGGTCATGTCAAACAAATTAGTTTCTATGAGAAGGTCAGTAGGATGTAGTCTTTTTGGATTTTGCAAAGGCTTTTGATACAGTGCCACATGGGAGACTATTGAGCAAACTAAGGGATACAGGAATTGCAGTAAATATCTGCTCATGGATTGAGAGCTAAAAGACAGGAGCTAAAGGGTTGTGGTAAATGGAACATACTCAGATTGGACTAATGTAGTCAGTGGGGTTCCTCAGGGGTCGTTATTAGGTCCTCCCTTTTTAACATATTTATTAATGACTTAGAGGTAGGATTGGAGTGTGGTGTCTCCATTTTTGCTGATAACACAAAGTTGTGCAAGGTAATTAAATCAGATAATGATGTACTTTCCCTCCAAAGAGATTTGCATAAATTAGAGGAATGGGCGGCTAAATGGCAGATGAGATTTAATACGAATAAATGTAAAGTTATGTATCTGGGAACGAAAAATAGCCATGCAATTTATAATCTTAATGGAGCAAATCTAGGGGTATCAGATATTGAAAGGGATTTTCTTGTGGACAACCACCTAGGTAACAGTGCTCAAAGCCAAGCAGCAGCTGCAAAGGCAAATAAAATATTAGCATGTATTAAGAAGGGTATAGAAGCCAGGGAAGCAAATATAATTCTGCCACTATACAAATCTCTAGTACGCCCTCATTTGGAATATGGAGGACAATTTTGGGCACCACTTCATAAAAAGGACATTTTAGAGCTGGAAAAAGTACAGAGAAGGGCAACAAAACTAATAAGGGGAATGGAGGGGCTAAGATATGAAGAAAGACTAACCAAATTACACTTATTTACTATAGAAAAAAAGGCGTCTACGAGGAGATATGATTACCTTATATAAATACATCCAGGGTCAGTATAAAGATTTATCACGGGAGATTTTTGTGCCAAGAGGTTTTTAACTGATAAGAGGACATCCTGGGGTTAGAAGTAAAAGATTCCACCTTAAAGAAAGAAAAGGGTTCTTCACAGTATGGGCGGTTAATCTGAGGAATGCTCTACCAGAGGAGATGGTGACAGCGGATTTGATAGATAACTTTAAAAATAGACTGGATATATTTTTGAATAAAAAGGGCATTCAGGGTTATCCTGGATAATTAGAGGTATAGTATTGATCCAGGAAGGAATCCAATCGCCAATATCTGGGGTCAGAAAAGAGTTTTGAGATATTTGGCAAAGTTTCCATAGTTTTTTTCTGTTTGCTTTCCTTGCATCAATTAACAACTAATCCACATTTTGCAGATCAGAGGAGATCTAAAAAGTTTGAACTTGATGGACTAAATTTGATGCAGTCTTAAAATTCGGCTGCGTTACAGAGCTATCAAATTCCACCATGCCACGAGTTACGGGCCAGAGCGGCAAACCCGTAAACCATTTCTCGCCTTTTTTATCTGCAGCTCTGAACACGATCAATTATTCAGACCCGTAGTTACGGGTTTAGATGGAGCCAATGGCAAAAGAGATCGTCATCATTAAGTCACTGAAAAATGGCGGTGGGATTTCAAAGCCTTACGGGTTTCAATTACGAGTAACGATCGGATCCGCTTTTCAAAAATAATGCAATATTATTAATACAGTACGTATGATATTCTAGTCCATGCGAGTTCCTTTATATGTATCAACACATTGATTGCCGGGATTGATATAACACGGAAATAACTATGTAACTTTTATAAGATTTCGTGAAAAAAGCAAAAAGTCACAAAGGTGAAGATTGTTTTTAAAAATGAGAAAAGGACCTACTGCAGGTGATGATTAGTAGGTGCAAAGACTCAATGCGGAGACTCTGTATTTTAGAAGATCAACTTTGACATCACTTCCTCTCTCTGTTCACTGTTTGAGTGAAGTGTGAAGGATGGATGAATGGACCATAGAGCCCCGAGGTAGAGGGCTGACTGGTAGCGCCAAGCTTGTGGAGTGTGTGAGTACCTAACTTCAGTAAACTGTAAGTAATAAGCGCTTTTAGCGTGTATACTTACCATTAAATACTGTATTTGTATCAAAAGTAACTCTGGTAACACAGACATCAGTCACTATACTGGAGCAACCACTCCCTCATATGATCTTGTACAATAGTGCTAGGATAAGGCTGTTTCAAATGTGTTTCTCTACCAATTTATATGGGCTGATACAAGCTGTATTTTGGTATGTATATATGTATATACTTTCTTTTTTATTACTTCTTTTTCAATAAAGTTTTTTTTTTTTTTTTTTTGAGTTGCAATATTTAAATACAGTTCCTTTGGAATCACAGGGGGGTCGTCTTCTGTTCCATTTCATTTTGATAAATGATAACTGACCTTACACCCTCCATCCTATAGGTGGCTCTACCTTCTCTTTTTTGTTTATTTGTATCAACTTTGGATCAACGTGACATCACTTCCTCTCTGTGCTCATTACACCCTCCTCTGCTAGCCAATCCATGCAAATGTACCAATCAGGACAATCAGAAGCAACTGATGGGCTATTTAAACCCAAGACTCAGCGTCGCCATTTCTATTAGACCACAAAGCAGCTGAAGATGTGAAACGAGTAGTTAGGCTTTAGTGTAGGGTCTTGGTTGTAGGCTTGCCCGGGCCCTGGTTCTCTCAGAGGCAGTTCTATTATTTCCAACTAATGAGATTGGGTAATTTAGTCCCACAATAATGGGTCTATACTGTTGTAGACTTTTTATTTTAATCTACCCATAGATAGGTAACCTGGGAAATAAATGGTAAATAGTGCGTGAGAGCTCACTAGTCTTTTTTTAAGGAAATCACTGTTGTTTGTTGTAGTCAATGATTTTCTCTTCTTTGCAATTTGGGTCTCTTTTTGTAGTTTAGCTGCAGGGCTATAAGTCAGAAATGGGGCATTAACATAGGGTTACCCTCAGATGGGAGGGTCCGTGACAATCAAAGGGTTCTCTCTCTCCATATATTACTGTTAGTGATAAACTACGACAACTGACCTTTGTTATCCTGCTCTTCTTCATTGTTTATTGATTGATATTTTTCATTATATTGAGAGACCCGATTATCACCAATTGCAATAAATTGCAAAGTTTGTACTGTACCAGATATCACTGGACCCCAAATACTGATCCGTACAGTATTGTTTACCAGGTCACATGGTCAATAAAGAATATATGTCCTATAGATTGTGTTGAAATAAATGGATTACACACTGTCTCATATTATCCCTTTGCTTCGTGAGCTTCTCTGCAATTTTAGTTCTTCATCCAGTCCCATTCATATATTTCTCAAGTCTCTCCCATGTCAGTTCTCTCTGTGTGGTCTCTACATCTCAAGTCTCTCTCATTTCGGTTCTCACTGTGTGGTCTCTACATCTCAAGTCTCTCCCATGTCAGTTCTCTCTGTGTGGTCTCTACATATCAAGTCTTTCTCATGTCAGTTCTCTCTGTGTGGTCTCTACATCTCAAGTCTCTCACATGTCAGTTCTCTCTGTGTGGTCTCTACATATCAAGTCTTTCTCATGTCAGTTCTCTCTGTGTGGTCTCTACATCTCAAGTCTCTCACATGTCAGTTCTCTCTGTGTGGTCTCTACATCTCAAGTCTCTCCCATGTCAGTTCTCTCTGTGTGGTCTCTACATCTCAAGTCTCTCTCATTTCAGTTATCTCTGCGTGGTCTCTGAATCTCAAGTCTCTCCCATGTCAGTTCTCTCTGTGTGGTCTCTACATCTCAAGTCTCTCTCATTTCAGTACTCTCTGTGTGGTCTCTACATCTCAAGTCTCTCTCATTTTGGTTCTCTCTGTGTGGTCTCTGAATCTCAAGTCTCTCCCATGTCAGTTCTCTCTGTGTGGTCTCTACATCTCAAGTCTCTCCCATGTCAGTTCTCTCTGTGTGGTCTCTACATCTCAAGTCTCTTCCATGTCAGTTCTCTCTGTGTGGTCTCTACACCTCAAGTCTCTCTCATTTTGGTTCTCTCTGTGTGGTCTCTACATCTCAAGTCTCTCTCATTTCAGTTCTCTCTGTGGTCCTCTTCATCTCAGGTCCCTCTCATTTTGTTCCTCTCTTGGCTCCTCTACATCTCTAATTTTCCTTAGTTAGCTCTTCTGATTCTCTACTCTAATTTCAATCTTGACTTTAGTTCCTATTGATTGTCCGCACGTTAACCCATCAGTGGGAATTATTTTCATCTAACCTGAATTGTGTTAAAAAGAAAACACTGACTTACCTTCTCTAATCTATTGCCATTGTTTGTTATACCTGTCTATCTACCTGTCTCTGCAGCCGACATACCTGCTGTCCACATCGAGTCTTTAGACGATGATGGTGTATCCTGTAGAACACCCACAATGCCACTTACTACATTTCATGGTGAGTAAGCTTTACATGTTATTATATATATGAATGGAGGTATCATTCCTCATATTTACAGCTGGATGCCATTAGTAACGGAAAATAACAACCAACATTTTTGTGGCCAGAAATTGCTCTCTGACCAGACTAGGCAGCATATGAGTAAGTCCGAAGCACCGCAGGAACCTTGTGGTCGAGAGGTCTGGTAGTAGGGTCATAGTCGTATGCTGGTAGTGGTGTTTATAGGGAGGTTATGTTGGTTTCTAGGAGGAAGGTTATGAGAAAACTGGTCTTACTACAAAGAGGGAATAGTGCGGAGGTTTGTTGGTTGTGATCCTAGTATGTGTAATCCCATTGTGTGTAACGTTTATACTTTACCTATTTTGAAGTAATATATGCAGGAAGCATTGTGTTGAAGAGCTGGCAATCTGTTTTGATGTTGCTGCAGCATCAGTGCGCGAGGCAAATTCGTTAGCGTAGATGTGTACTTCCGCATTGTATAAGTTATTGTTCTAACATGGTGGCTAATGTGTGGTGTGCGTCTGTGGCTGATTTTGCGTCCTTGTTTTCGGATGTCGTCTGACTTTTTCGGAATATCCGTAGGTGTTTGGTGGTGTTTTGCGTGTTTAGGGTCCTTTAGCCTCGTTTACGTTTTGTTCGGCGCCCATTTTTTCTCTCGCTTAGGTGATTTTCAGTTGTCTAAACTCCGAAATTTGTACTTAAAATGAGGTGTAACTTTACTTACAGAGGTCCTGGGTGCCCCCCTTGCTGTGGGTAAGCTTTTTATGTGTTTGTTGTGTGTATTTATTGTGTTTGTAATGTTTTTGGGGTTGCGCAAGTTGCGTCCTTGTTTTCTAATCTCGTAGGTGTTTTTCGGGAAATCCGTAGGTGTTTGGTGGTGTTTTGTGTCTTTAGACTGCTGTAGCATCATTTTCGTTTGTTCGGCTGCCATTTTTTCTCTCGCTTAGAGGATTTTTGACTGTCTAAACTCTTTTATTTTAAGTTAAATTGAGGTGTAACTTCTGTTTTCGAGGTCCTGGGTGTCCCCTCTTTCTGTAGGTAAGCTTTTTATGTATTTGTTGTGTGTATTTATTGTGTTTTTCATGTTTTGTTGTGCGTGGGTTTCAGACGATTTTTGCGAGTTCGTGATGGGTCGTAACGTGTCTTTCGTAACTATGTAAATGTTGCGAGGTCAGCAGTTGATGGCAAGGAGCGCCTTCGGCATGCTCCCAACTATATATGTTATTATCATTCAAATACTCTGTGGACCATGCTCTGTGGGGATAAGGAATTTGTCCATAAGCTTCTAAAATGAGGTTGGACTCCAGGCAGCCCAAATAACATCAACTGATAGAAGCCTAATGGGGTAGAGAACAAGAGAACTTGCTATTACCAAAGGATATATACTGAGCTGCAATGGTCAAGTCTTGGCATCAGGTAAGCATGACCTAAGCAAGGCCCAGTTGGTATGTGCACATAAGGATCCATACACAATCACCTATTAAATATAAAGATTAGACACAGACCACTTCTTTGGGGATAAAGGGCCCCGGGTTTCATTGGTAAACACAAAATGACATAATAACCGTAACAATAAATAAATCAACATAACCACATGAGGGGAGGAGCCTGGCCAGATAGAGGACACCCTATGCCCTGAACCCTCGTCAGGGCCTACCATGTTGGAACATCCGTACCACTGTAGGGTAGGATCTCACCCATTTTACCACTCTCCCGGCGACTCCCCTCCAATGTTGTAGACTCATATTCATAGAGAACCAATCCTATTTCAAGTAAGGAAAGGCGCCAAACCAACCACGCGATTTGGACCAAGAGAGCCATAGTCCATGAAAGGGGAGAAATCACTGTGCCCATTACACCGTAACTACCTCCCTTCGCCCACCTGCTCAGTCTTGGACCGTCGTGGTCAAATGGTCACATGATCACCTTGGATCGCCAGACCAGTCACCTGAGGTTGACATACCTTGTCTGTTTACCAACCAACCTCTTGCTACCATCAGACCAGAGATGACTGTACAGAACCCGAAAGGCTCCCCTCTTGTCACAGACCTCTTCCATATCAGTGGTATACAAACTATGCTTTTGGTCCAAGAAAACCATCACACCATTGAAGGGGGAGCAATCATTGTGCTTGTTGCACCGTAAAAGACCACCCTTTTCTTACCTGGTAAGTTTTGGACTGTCACGTCATATGGTCACATGATCACCTTGGATCCCAGGGCCAGTCATCTGAGGTTGACATACCTTGTCTGTTTACCAACCAACCTTACCAGAGACCAGCAGGAAAGAGATGGCTGTACAGAACCTCAAGGCTTCGGACTTGTCACAGACCTTTTTCCATAACCATAGTATAGAGCCACATGGTCACATGATCACCCTTTGGATCCCAAGACTGGGCACCTGAGGTCACCACACCTTGTCTGTATACCAACAAACCTCTCGCTAGCTGCAAACCTGCGGGAAGGAGAGATGGCTGCCTAGACCGCAAGGCCGTCACACTTATCACAGACCTCCTTCCAGAACAGTGGTATCTCTGGCCCTTGGGTAAAGGCTACCAGTCACCTGCCATCCCTTTGCCATACTCCTGTTCACCTTTACAACTTTATTATTATTGTTATCCTTTATTTATAACGCTCCAACATATTCCGCAGCGCAATACAGGGGTTAGGTACAAGTATAAGCAATTACCCCCTAAAATGAAAAATAATGGAAGACCCTGTTATTAAGCTATCTCTCAGATATACACCGTATTTTCCCTAAAGCACCTCACAAGATTGAAACTCTCAAACTTACATTCTAAAGGGTGTGGGTGGGGTACAGGAAAGTGATAGATGCATAGTGAGTGAAGAGGCTAACGGTGATAGGCTTTTTTGAATAAATGTGTTTTTAAATAGATTTTGAAGGATTTGAGGCATGAAGATAGTCTGGTGGAGCGAGGTAAGGAGTTCCAATAAATAAGGGCAGCACAATAAAAGTCTTTAAGATGGGAGTGAGAGGAGGTGATGAGAGAGGAGGAGAGAAGAAGGTCATTAGCAGAGCGAAGAGGGCAGGTGGGAGCATATTTTGGGATGAGAGCAGAGATGTTGGAGGGTGCACTATTGTGGAGGGCTTTATATGTTTGGGTCTAGATTTTTATTTTTATTCTAGAGGCTAGTGGAAGCCGGTGAAGTGCCTGGCAGAGAGGTGCTGGGGACACCGTGCATGTAGTATGGTAGATGAGTCTAACAGATGCATTCAAACTGGATTGAAGTGGAGACAGACGGGTGATAGGAAGGCCAGCAAGGAGAGAGTTGCAGTAATCGAGGTGAGATACGATGAGAGAGTGAATAAGAATTTTAGTTGTGTCTTGTGTAAAGTAATGGCATATTTTGGATATGTCTTTTAGGTGAAAGTGACAAGATTGATTGACAATGATTGAATGTGAGGAATGAAAGAGAGGGAAGGGTCCAGTAGGACCCCAAGACAGTGGGCCGGGGAGTTGGGAGGGATGATGGCATTGTCAACAGTGAGAGATGAGTGAGGAGTGGGAGCTGAGGAAGAGGGTGGAAAAATAAAGAGCTCTGTCTTACGAAATGTTGAGATTGAGTCAACGGGCAGACATGCATGAGGATATCACTTGCTTTTCCATTCCTCCCTTCGTCAGGTTCTATTAACCTGGCCCGTTTCTGAGAGGCCATGGCTGCTACCTGACACCCCACCTTCAGGGGACATCATCTCTGGGCCTTGGGTTACCGAGAACCCCCAACCATGCCAATTCATCAATCGCGTACCTACACGCATAACCAGTGCACAAGACTGCCCATCCTAACACTCTGGCCAGCAGTCTGAGGTGTTCACATAAAACGGGCCAGTCAGCCATCCGGTCCACTGATACAGTACATAATTCTAGAAGGATTTCTGAAGCCAAGTAACTTGCAGCACTAGACACCATCACCATCGCTTATGATACACACCTGAATGATAAAAGAGTGATACAACTGAAGAGGATGAAGGAGAGATACTACATAGGACCACACCAAACTGACCTTACGAGCTCTCCATTACCTGAGATGCACCTAATAGTGCGAAGAGAAGCAGAAAATTGACCACCACCTATGCATTCCACCAATATGATCCGTAACCTCCACTGCTAAAAGCAGTCCAATAACAAAGCCTCCCAAGCTATTGGGAGGAGTATACACCGAACATTCAATTGAATATTAAACACTAACGCCTGATGACATAAATAAATAAGCACCGCGGAACCTACATGACTGATCACCGTGGGACATACGAGAGTCAGAAGACCATACCACGGAGAACGAGTACAGCAAATTATGCTATAACCCATAAATAAAAGACCCAAGGGGAATTAAGGGCCCCTCACTAATCACCTGGGGAACTCCCATATGAAGGGGACACTGACCGGAAATCAATCCATAAGCTGAAAACCGACAGCCAATGCCATGACTAGCATAGAACATGTCTGGCAGAGAACCCCAGAGACTAAACCCTTGACTATCCCTTAATCTTGACCACGCACAGGCCCAAAACGCAAATACAAGAGTTTGAGACCATAGTGGTTAAGCCAATATTATGTACACATTGCCTAAAGCCACCCTCCATTGACCTGCGGGTTGAGACTTGGAAAGGCCAAAAACCTATGAGACATGAAAAGTGGAACATTATGCTCCAAATATTAGTCAAAACTATTTTTTTTAAAAAGATGATTAAACATATAGATCAAATCAAGATAGGCCAGTTGGTAATTTGTGGAGATCTAAACATCTGTTTTGATCCCAAATTTGATAGAAAGTCAATAGTGAATCCATTACCTGATAAAGTTATGTTAAAAGATGCACAAAATATCCAACAACTGCTTCAGACCCATAAATTATATGATGGTTGGAGAACCTTACATCCAGTGGAACTAGACTACTCATTCTACTCGACTAAATACAAAACATATAGTAGAATAGATTATTTTTTATTGGATTATACATCTCTGGAATTAGTAGAGTAATTGAAATAGGACCAATTAGTTGGTCGGACCATACTCCGATCGTTTTATCCCCATATATAAAAAATAATAATAGAGGGAATAGATCAGTCCGTGTTGATCCTACTTTATTTAAATCAGAAGAAAATAGGAAAAAACTTACTTTGGAGATTTTGCTCTGGAATACGCATAAGGAGTATATTAGGGGAGTTTTACTTGCATGATAAGCAAACAGAGAGAAGAATAGATCTCAAACAAAAAAACTACTTTATATAAAACTTATCGATCAACAAAATCAAAATAAAGCTTATTTTCCTCCAGTTCCTCCAGAGGAACGATAGATATCTCCCAAACTCAGGCAAATATAAAGAAATTATATCGAAATAGAAATTCAAGAAAGTATAAAGAATCTAAAACTAGAAAAATCACTGGGACCTGATGGATTCCCAAACATCTATTATAAGACATACTGTATGTCGGGTCATTGGGTAGACATCTAAAGAACTTTGCTAATGAGATAAAATTAACGGGGAAAGCACCTGCGGAAAATGTAGAAGCAGCAATTGTTAACCTACCTAAAAAAGGAAAAGATAATAGCAGATGCTGCAATTACAGGCCGATATCTTTATTGAATACGGATACCAAAAACTATTTGAGCATTTTAGCAAATAGTCCCTTTAGGAAAGATTGAATTAATTCTGAACAAACCAGATTTATAAAGGGGAGGCAATCTATAGATAATACCCGGAGGTTAATTAACATCATCGATTATGCAAAAAGTCAAAAAGTCCCTTTACTAGCCCTGAATTGGGACTTTATTCACTTAGTTTTGGATAAATATGTTTTGGGAGAGTTTATTTCACAAGCAGTAAAAGCTATATAAACAAACGTCAATGCCTCTATTAATGGTATGGATTTTAAATCAGATAATTTTTCAATACTGAACGGAACAAGACAGGAGTGTCCACTTTCCCCACTTATTTTTGTACTAATTATTGAACATCTGATAGAAGCTATTAGGACAAGTAGAGATGTTGAAGGTATAATAACTGGCTCTTGGAATAATAGTTGCTGCTTATGCAGATGACCTAGTGGTTACTCTTACATTCTACAAAATCTTTATATGAACTACAAAAAATACAGTAAGGTTTCTTATTATAAATTAAACATTCCAAAATTAGAAGTCATGGTAATGAGTTTGGGAATAAATTAAAACTGGAAGATAAATTTGGATATTATTGGGATGAAAATGCATTTAAACACTTAGGCATAAAATTTACTCCAAACCTGAATAATTTAATAAAAAATAATCTCGAGATATTAAATCTCGATATCAATAATACAATGTCAAATTGGAGGAAACTCAATATGACATGGTCTGGAAGAATATCAGCTATAGAAATGACGGTGCTCCCGAAAATCACATATATACTGAGAAGTATACCTCTCAAAATTCCTACTTATAGATTAAATGAGTTACAGAATTGAATAGACAACTTTATATATAAAAATAAAAAGCCTAGAATTAAAAAAAGGTGTTACAACAAAAGCATATTTTAGAGGGGTTTGGCAGCACCTAATGTTATCGAATACTCTAAAGCAATTGAGAGAAAGAGCTGTCAATTTGATAATTGAGAGAAAGAGCTGTCACCAATGGTAGAAATCTAGCAACTGTATTTTGGGATAAAGCATATGGGGGGGATATTAAATTACAGCAGATCCCCAAATACTCAGCAAATACTCAAGCCGCAGCAGTTGATGGATCCACGCTGGACCCCAGTGCCCAAATTCAATGGGGCTAATAGATACCAAAAGCCATGTGTTAATACATATACCGCAAATCGCCTGGACTTGAATATCCCATATACAGCTTTTGGATACCGCATGATTGACAAATACGGGCCTGATCGTACTCACCGACAGGGACCCACAAGACTTAGACATCAGACGTCAATACAGACAGATTCGTATGGAAGCTGCAACTAAAACCGCAACGCAGGATAGACATAAGTCCGGTGCAAATACACAAACCCAGGATAAGCAAAGCATGGGAAGATGAACGAAACCCAACGCAACACTGAATTACGGACCTGAATACGGCGTGCTCAATAAGCAGCTCAGAAAACGGCAAAAGAGCGAGCCCGCCGTCATTGCAAGTCTACACTGGAAACTTATTACACGAACATGTACAACTAAATAGAGTTTATCCAGTATCAGGCATGAAAAATTGGAATAAAACATCAAAGTTGAATATATACAACTAAGGAGGCCGGTGCAGGGCTCAAACCCACAGTCCAAAGCACCAGGTGCAATAACCCACTGAGCCTTTAGAGCTCTGCAAAATGAGCTACCGCAAAAGCCATAAACATGATCTATCTAAGCTGTTTGCCAAACTTACTCAGCCCTTGGAGCAACCAGTTTTGCACTTAGAATTTAGGGAAGTTAAATTACAAGGGCAATGCCTGTGAGGAGGATGTCAGGGAATTAACTGGCCATATGAATATAAGCTTTTGAGTTCTCCTTGCAAGCGGTCAGTGCTCACCAGGCACTGTGCAGCCTGCCTGCAGGGAGGAACTACAAGCCCCATGATCCTCCGGGCTCCCAGCGTGAACCTGAACCCGGGGGACCGCAGAGAGGCAGCTCACCCACAAATTGTAGCTCCTGCTCACAGCAGCATCCAACATGCAGGCAACGAACCCCGGGACCCCAGGACTCAGACAGGACCTCAGGCTCAGGTAAGGGAAAGAAAAAAAGAGGAGAGAGAAAGGGAACCTATCTTCACACATGGCTATATGGGGCCATAATGGTGAAAAGCTCCACCTCCCCCAGCTAGCCACCTCCTATCCATACTCTGGTCCTGCCAGGTCAAGTGGCCACTTCTTCCAACTCCAG